>JAOTRC010000013.1:8540566-8566738 GCA_027497675.1 Cyprinella lutrensis
CAGACAGACAGACAGACAGACAGACAGACAGATAGATAGATAGATAGATAGATAGATAGATAGATAGATAGATAGATGGATGTTTGGGGTCTATAATAGGCTGTTATATAGTTTAGACTTGGATTTGGCTGGTAGCTTATGAAAGCCTCAGACACACGCGAGAGGCAATGTGGTCCAGCCATGGAAACAGGGCTCTACTGGTGGTTGCCAGGAGACAGGCAGAAGGGGGGATACTGCCTCTTAAGTGATAAACAGGCTGAGAGGAGCCATCTTTGCCTTGTGTGCCATACTCAAAAGATAGGGCTAGATTTAGAAGGCGAAATATGAAACAGTCATTGATATAGATGAAACAGATTCTTTTTTCTATCTTATTACAAACACTGTCCATTTGCACATTTGTGTCTCTTGGAAAATGATAGGTTTGTGCTATTATCAATGCCATGATGATCCAGCTATTTTATTGCTTGAATGTTTCTGAATAGCATTGTGTTCAAAATTATTCCTCTCATGCAAGCTATTACCAAGAAAAGCTGCAACATTTGGTGTCCATTACTGACTGCAATTGATATTTAGCATATGCAAATTGAACAAACTGAACAAACAGAACAGTTATGTTGATAGTACAACATAATGGTCTAACCAAATGCAATGTAATAAAGCAATAAGCACCAAAAGCATGTTTTCGTCCAAACCAGCTGTGAATGTGACAGGCAACAAGACATTTTGTCGATTTCTATTTATGTCACGCTGGGCAGCCCCACCCACAGAGAAATCTCATTGGGCCAAAATCTGATTTTCAAGCATTGCATCATAGCAATTTCGCTTTCACTATGGATCAAATTCACAGGAAACTAGTCACAGCTGATTACACAGTGTTAGTTTGAGTCACACAATAGTAAATCACCACCAAAAGGTGTTTGTATCTGCCTGTGTGATACATCATGATTAGTGATTTCTGCTCATTTTCCTTGCAACATACAAATGCTGCATTGCAACAAACAATGACGAAAGCATTATATATAACATTGTTGTGTTGGTGACTGCTATTTTGAAAAGGACATTGTTGAACTGTTGTGGAGAACATAAGTGAAGTGTAAAGATGGATGAAGTTGCTACACCTGCCTTGTGTGTTTCGGTACTTAATACCTGAAAGACACCACAAATTGTTGCCGAGGCTTAGGCTTTTTTCCACGCTATTGTTGGTCACAAAGATGGTTGTTGCTAATGCGCCTATCCTGAGTTTATGCCTGCCTCACCCCAGTGAGCCTCTATGCCGTGCAGTGCACATGGTTTCAGATTTTTGAAAATGATCTATGGGTTATTGATGATACAGGGTATGCCTGACTGGACATAAGGCGAAGAGCTGTACTGCTTCAATGCCTCAGGACAGAGGGACAATGGATCGTCTACCCTTTGCCTACACATGTACGATGTATGGATGCATTGAAAGCCTATTTCTTGTTACTTCCGTAAACGCTGTCAAGTGCTTCATGAGACATTACAGTGTTACTTTGCTAGAGCTTGTTGTTTCATGTAAATACGGTTAGTAGAATGTGCTTAGTCCACAAATACGTGAGAGACTTTTACTATAAAAACTGATCTTACACTGGACAGAGCTGTTATAGCGAGCCAGTTTGAATTTGTTGCCGATCAGGCTAATTTGGTGGTTGACAATGGATCTTCCGTATCTGTTTCGCTGAAGAGTAACAAGGCTGTAGTACAAATTGAAAAAGTACACTGATGCTAGGTGCCCGTCCTCATTGTTTCCAGGATGGGGATAAAGTGAGGGTACAGAACCCTTTGCATGTTCTTAAAGGACACAGAGTTTACTGATCCTCTCATGGCTACCAAATGTCTACGTGTTGGAAAGATATGAAATGCTCTCACTGCATTTCCATACACACAAACAACTCCAGCTGAAAAAAAAAAACTGCTCATACACACACTAATACCACTAGACCTAAACGTGATGTTCGAAAGTCTAGCTGGTTAAATTACTGCTGATTATCTTATTAGATTTTCTTGTGGTGAGTGAGGAATCTGCTTACAAGAAAGTCTGAGCCAACCCGATCTTACGGCAATTCGCACGAATTTCACGAGGTGGCTAAATCGTACAAATTCAAACCTCACTCATACGAATATGTACTTTTTTTGCTAAATCGTACATATTTTACAAGTTGGCCAATTCGTATGATTTCGTACGAATGACCTACTTCTAACCCTGCCCCTAAACCTACCCATCACATGGGTTTAGACAAATTGTACAAATTCGAAACATGTTGGAGGTTCTGAACATGTTGGATAAATTTCCCCCCGCCAGTCATGTTTGTGGTGTCTCTCATTTTGAAAAACGAATACGATCACGAATACGATTTTTAAAAAAATATTATTTGGCGCTTTTCCATTACCAGAACCAGCTTGACTCGCCTTGATGCGCCTCGCTTTTCGCTCCGTTTTCCATTGCAGACCGTATCGCCACAAATAGTACCTGGTCGTCATAGTAACACATTTCGTTCCTCGTTGCTCTATACAGCTCTAGCTGGATCCTCTCTTCGGCAACCAAATAAAGGAAAGTCTGCACCTCCTCGTTTGACCACGGCGTATTCTTATGAGTTGCCATAATAATAGTGGTTACTTTAGTAACTATCTCTGGCCAAACTATTTAAAAATAGCGGGGTTATTCTGGATACTCCATCTGGCGCGTGCAATGATGACGCAGTGAATGGTATCAATTCTCTCTGACCAATCAGCAGTCAGAATTGTTTTCACGTCACATTTTAGTACCGGCTTAGCCTGCTCAGAACCTCACCGGAGGTGATACAAAAAAAGTACCCGAAAGCAGTTACAGGTACAAATTTTACACAGTGGAAAACCAAACAAAGGCGAGCCGAGTCGAGTCAAGTCGAGCTGGTACTGTGTAATGGAAAAGCCCCATTAGTGTGGGCCAGGCTTTAGATCTTAGTGCTGTTCTAGATTATTTGCATTGTTGGTGCAACTCTGACGTTCTATTCTGTTCTCTGTGGGGAAAAAAGTGGGAAAATGGATCGTATTGGAATTGTATTGCGAGTGTTATTTTGAATAGGAAGACTGAACTGTTGAACTGTTGTGTAATGAACAAGAGTGAACAAGATGAATGAAGTTCGCTGCTCCTGTCTTGTGTGTTTTATTATTTCAAAACTCCTGACAGATACCACAAACATCTTTGAATGCATGCATACAATTTTTGACAGCCAAGAAAAACTAGAACAGTTATATCACTCAAGGTTTTGTCAAGTTTACTAACACAAATGGTCTTTTCGTTACATACCACATGAGAAAACTAACATAATTGTTTTTTTTCGAGCATTCCACAATACACATTCGGCCTCTTACTACAGCATATGAAATCATCCAGAGCGTTTTACAGTGAAAACACACACTGACAGTCCAGAATTCTTGTAAATGAACATAATCTAGGTTGCATTTCTTTGTACTGTATGTATTTGTCTTCCTTGCCCAGGTTTGCCGGCCATGGGGAACCTCATTAAAGTCCTTGGCAAGGATTTAGAGAACTGTCCTCATTTTTTCCTGGATTTTGAAAGTAAGTGTTTCGCTGGTGTACAGTGTGTGTACGTGTGCTCAGATGTATATGTGTGTGATTGGAGATGGAGGTATCAGGGTTGGAGCACATATAATGCATCCTCTAGGTAGATTAGGCCAGACTTTTATATTCGGAAACTATTTCTTTTTTCTCTCTCAATGTAGAAGCCAACCAAAAGTTCATTCATTTTCCTTTCATGTATAGTAAGGGAGCAAAAAGAAAGAGTTTCAGTGTGATCCAAGTGACCATATTAACCCGGAGCGACATCGAAAGTCCATCCCAAACCCTGTACGCCCGACCCCCTCATCCCCAGACACCACGCACATTCACACGAACACACACCCCACACCAGAGACACGTCTGCCACGCCTCCCATGACCCACACACTTCTCCCTTCTCTCTGTTCCAGGGGGATCATGGGAAATCTCCTGAAACTGCTGGCTTGCACCGAACTTGAGCATGGCCCAATAGTTTTCCTTGACTTTGAACGTGAGACCATCAGCTTGTTACGTTTTGAGTTTGCTTTTCTTTCCCTTCTCATCACGGTTCCTCCTCATTCGCTGTCCTCTACATTTTCACTTCCTTTCCTCCGCCATCCCTCTGTTTGTGCATCAATGCATGGCATTCAAGGGTTTTTCGGTGACCTCAATTTGTGACGTGCCTTTTTTATTTGCGCTTATCTCCAGGTCGACTCCAATCCGCTGAACTAAAGGTCGTCGTACGAATGCCACGCTTTTTTTAGCAGTTAGAGTGGGATGGAAATAATCACATAACACTAACTTATCTCCTATTTTTCGCCCAAAACTTTGCAGACTTGTAAAGTGTGTTGGCGCCATAATCTGTTCCAGTATGTCCTTGTACATCTGGATGTGTGTGTGTGTGTGAATGCATTATTAACCAGTTTGAGGATTTAAGGAAGTGGGAATAGAAGCTGCCTTTTGAAAGGGGAGCCTCAATTTCCTTGTTCTGTTCTTGTTCCCTTTTAACCCTTACCTCTCTCTCCTGAGTAATCCTTCCTTTTATGACACCTCTAACAGCTACATGCCTAACATCTCCTATTTTTATGGAGGAAATAAAACACCTGTCCTTCAAGTGTGAGAACCTGGGAGACTTAGAGCGGTTGTTGTCCAGTCTATATCGTGAAATGTAGGCTGTCCTTCCTCTAAAGAATATTGAAAATTGGCAGGAGATGTTCTTAAAGTGACAGTTACTATAGGGTCAATGACATGTTCATTTGCTTCCCAATGTATTGATTGTCATAAATACACCTCTTCTATGATGGACATGTTCAATTTCTACTTTAAAGTTTATCTTGATAGTTAGTTCATTTCTAAATAATAATTTGGCATAATCTTTAATCATTTCTTAAAAAGCAGAGAAGTTATTTTAATTTAAAATATTTTATGTTATTAATAAAGCATCATTAACATAATTCAATTGATTAAATGTTATATGTGGTGTAAACAACATGCAGGAAGCCATATTGTTTCATGACCCCTGTATGCTTTCATAGGTTTGGAGAAAGTTTCTTAAAAACATCAGATAATTTGATGTTTTAAAAGACAAACTGAAAACATGTAAACTGGAAGAACACAAATATTACATTTCATGGCACATGTGTTTTAAACTAAATCATGACAATTCTTACTTGTCATTGACCCTACAGAAAAATCAATAAAATATAAAGAAGTACCAAAACGTTACACAAGCAAAACATTTGGACAACAGCCGCTCTCCTGATCTTGACTTTCTGAATTTGTGACAGTAAAACAATGATCACCTCTGTTACACAGCCCTGGTTTACATTTCCTTAGCTCCAAAATGGGGTTACTGTGCCACTGACTAATGGCATATATAAAATCATTATATTTCAAATTCAAGACACAAAAACAACACCGCAAAAAATGATCGTGATTTTAACGGTAAAAGATGGAAAAGGTAAAAATGCTACAATGCAAAACTGCATTGGTAAACAGGAAGTTTCCTTACTATATATGGTAAATAACTGTGATAGATCTAATGGTGCATTTAATGTATTCCCACAATGTATTGACATTCCCACAATTCCCAGCGTGGCGTTTCTTCTTAGTTTTCATACAGTAGTTATTTTCTAATCAGTTATGTACATTAGGGTTTCATGTTACTTTTAATGTTGTTAAATTTAAGCAGTAGTTCACTTTTGAAAAAACTTTTGCTGTTAATTTACTCACCCCCATGCCATCCAAAATGTCCACGTCATTCTTTCTTCAGTCAAAAAGAAATTAAGCATTTCTCTTCATATAATACACTTCAGTGGGAACCAAACGGTTCAAGGTCCAAAAGACAGTTTCAGTGCAGCTTCAAAGGACTTTAAACGACACCAGACGATGAATAAGGATCTTATTAAGCGAAACAATCACTCATTTAATTAATAAATAACAAAGTTTAAGTTTTATAAGCTCAAATGGTGACCTTGCTCTGTTCTGTGACGGACGTTTGTGACTCTCCTGTTCGAACTCGTTCGTCAAAATGAACAAATCTTTTTCAGTCATTTGTTTCATTCAACGAACAAATTGACTCGAAAAAAAAATATTTGTTCATTTTGATGAAAGAGTTCGAACAGGAGAGTCACGAATGTGCATCACAGTACATAGTAAGGCGACCATTTGAGCTTATAAAACTTAAACTTTGTTGTTGTTTTTTCTTTTCTTTTTTTGAAATGAGCGATCATTTCACTTGATAAGACCCTTATTCATCCTCTGGAATCGTTTAAAGCCCTTTCAACAGTTTGCAGTTTGTACCGAAAGTGTCTTTTGGACCTTGAACCGTTTGGTTCCCACTGAAGTGCATTATATGGAGAAAAATCCTGGAATGTTTTCATCATAAACCTTAATTTCTTTTCGACTGAAGAAAGAATGATGTGGACGTCTTGGATGAGATGGGAGTGACTAAATTATCAGCAAAAGTGAACTACTCCTTTAATGATATTTTGCTTACTAACAGTCTTTGCCTAGGTGGATATTTTCTCTGCTAGAATTATATTGCCTGTTAGATCTTAAATGTTTTTTTTTTTTTGGCTGTGGAAGTATGTTGAGGAGGCAGCTCTCCAGCTGCTCTGCTGTATTAATGTCTATAGCTACAGCCACTCTGCTCATGAGTACTTCAGTTCAGAGAGTAAGAGAGGTCTAGTGCTTTCACATTCCTCACTTGCCAATTTAGGGTTTTTTTGTAGTTTGAATGTAGTTTTAAGTTTGCAATGCATTCAGGCCCTGCAACTGTACTTGTCTGAATGCTTTGAGGAAAAAAAAATGTTATACATGGTTTAGAGAAGAGGCGGCTTGCTCAGGGTTGGTAAGATTTTTAAATGTTTTTTAAAAGTATGTCTCTTATGCTCATCAAAGATGCATTTATTTGATTAAATATGGATTTTAAAATGTGTTTTTTTCCTGTGCCTCATGTGCCCATGTTCAGTGCCCAGTAAATACTTCTTATTGTCTGTGTTGAAAACCATTGTGCTGTATAATATTTTTGTGGAAACAATGTTTTTTTTTTGTTTTGTTTTTTTTCTCAGGTTCTTTGATTAATAGAATGTTTAAAAAACAGTATTTATTTGAAATGGAAATCTTTTGTAACATCATGAATCACTTGTCACTTTTGATCCATGTAATGAGTCCTTCCTCGCTTGAATACAAGCATTCATTTCTTTAAATAAATAAAAAGTTAATGAAACCAAACTTGAGTTGCTTAAAAAAATCTTAAATGTCAATGATGGAAATTGTTTTAGAAACTAATAAACCACACATCTATAAATGAGTTTGCTCCTTGTAGCCACATCTTTCGATGCTATTATTATTAATGTGCCTGATCGTGAGATTATAGGCAGCGAAGACCGCACACGTCTCTGTTGTCTTCAGAATCCAACCAGATTAAGGAGTTTCACTAGACAGGCTGTTACACAAACATTGGATTTAGATGTGCCTTGTTGCCTTCCTCTCTCCATATGTTGCTTGTGAAGACAGCATTTATCAGGTTTCAGACACATCTAGAGTGAGTCTGAAGGAACTCAGCTCTTTCTCTTGCACCTGTTCAGATGATTAACCTTGGATGGCTTTTCTTTTTCTGAACACACTGATGCAGAGTTGGCCAATAGTAATATTCAGTCATTTAAAAATCAGTACTATCCAGTCCACAGCTGATGATTTAGTCTAAGTTTAGAATTAGTTCTAGAATTTTCAGTGCTGCTCTGGCACATATGGTGCTACCATGTGTTTTTTTATGGCTGTGTCAGGCCCGGCAGCTCTCCGTGACTCACTCTGCCGACACATGGCATGGCGCTTTGTGTCACACAGCATGTGCCCGTTCAGACAGTTGGCCTGAAAACTGTTCGGTCTCATCAAACACTCAAACGAGATTTTGTTTTGCATGTTTGACAGTTTGCGAGGAATGTCGCATCTAACTTTTAAACATTTTCTTGTTTTCCAGAAAAGCCAGACAGAAAGAAGTCCTTCAGAAAGAGTGTTGACTCTTAGAGAATTAGAAGCACGTAAGTCTCAAACAATATCCTTATAAGGTTTAAAAAAATGCAAAGTCTGTTTCTTTTGCCTAAAAGAGGGTTTGAAGTTGAAGTCAGTAAAAGGCTGGTGACTTTCCACGCCTGTTTAATGACCCTTACCATCTGCCCTGTTGGCTGTCAAAGATATAGGACGCCTTGAGGTGGACTTAAAGTCTTCGTCTGTGTCTGAAATTGTAGCTGGTGGAGTCATGTGACAAAAAAATAAAATAATAATTTGTCAGAACATGTTTGATGAAAAGAGAGCTATTTCTGCTATTGTCCCTGATATTCAATTATATGTTAACAAATCTAATTTGTGGCATAGGCTTAATTATGTAAGACTAGGCTCTTTTTGAAGCTCAAATGCTAATTTCGTTTTCTTTACAATGTTTGTCAGATCTGGACAAGATGGATGATGAGAAGAACGAGATGAACGATACAGACATTGCTGCACTACATCATTTTTACTCCCGGCATCTCGATTTTCCCGATAAAGCTGCACTTACCGAACTCTTTGCTCAGGTAAAGTTAACTGTGATGTTTTTTTAGTTGCATGTATTTTTGGGGGCTCTGCATGTTTTTCAATAAATGAACAAAGAGAAATTCTATTTAGTCAATGTCATGCATCAATGAAGAAATGCAGTAAAACAAGGAATAATTGAAGTATTATCTTATATTTTTACTGCAACATTATAATAACTCATAAAATTTTGTAATTGAGTAATTGAAAGTGACTGTTTGAAGATATATTTATTTACAGAAGTGAACTTGGCAAGTTTTTCTTTTGCTTCTAAATAAAAAGCCAAATTTAAAAAACTAAATATTTACAGGATTGCTTTATTTATTATTGCCAGCAAAATCATGCAAACTAAGTACTATAAGAGCCGATTATATTCTAAACACTTTATAAAGTATGAATGTGTATCTATAAAAATAGATTGTATTTATTTTTCTTAAAATATCAAATAAGTTTACTATTTTTATTTTAATAATTCACCTAAAAATGTACATTGTCATTGTTTACTTACCCTGTAAAATCTGTTTGCAAGTCTGTGTCTATGCTAATTCTTCCTTTTAACATCACAGGTGAATTGTAATGGCTTCACCATTGAAGATGAAGAGTTGTCTCATTTGGGTTCTGCTGTTTTTCAAGAGTAAGTCTCATACTAGAAATTAAATCTACTGCCTTGTCCAAAATATATGAAGTACTTGATAGTAATTGAATTTCTTTTCATCGTAGTGTTGCTCTGATGAACCACAGTTGTAGTCCAAATGTGATTGTGACGTATAAAGGTACAGTAGCCGAGGTGAGAGCGGTGCAGGAGATCAACCCTGAAGATGAGGTGAGACAGGCCCACGTTATGCTTATATTGCAGCATGTATTGTCATTGTTTGACACTAAATAGTGACTAAAATATTACGCATACGGTAATGCTAAATTACCAGACCTCACATGATTTTTATTGTCAAATTCAGGAAGCCTTTGTTTGTTTTTAGCATTATAATCATTGTCATTAAATTGTAATGGGAAATGCTCATGTAAAATGCAGTATTATCTAACAAGTCAGTAATGAATTCTGACATCTATTATAGCATTGCATAATCATCTCATTACTAATTTAATTCTTTTATATATCGTGTGACGGTCCTCTTTGTTTCTCTGGGCTAGATCTTCAACAGTTACATTGACCTCCTATATCCAACAGAGGATAGAATTGAACGGTTGAAAGATTCTTACTTCTTCACCTGTGACTGTAAAGAATGCACCTCTAAATCAAAGGTGAGTGTCATTTTAACCCTGTACAGGTGCGTTCACACTTTCAGTTCAGTTATTTCGGTCCAACCCAAAAAAATTTAATACATTTTTTTCCTGGTTTGCTTAACGTTGACACTGTCATTTTTAAGGCCGAACCTAAAACTCAAAAACAAAAAACAACGTATTTTGCGACTGAACTTAACGAATATCCAAAACAATGTTGTGTGCTTGGCTAAATGTGCTCGTTATATGTGTGTACATATGATGGCATTTTGTCCAGCTGAGAACTCATGAAGAGTTTATAAAATATATAAAGGAGTCAAAACGTCAGGAATTCCTCTGTTGCACACAAACGAAGATTGAAGGAGAAGGCGTTTCTGACGCCTGTACCAAACTGTTATGGCTCCTATGACGAGAAAAAATCAGGTATGCTCAGCATTCTGTCCTATTTAGGGTTGCATCTGGTGACATCACGTCATGTTTTTGGTTTGTCTTTGTCTCTGGTTCTTGTTGCGTTCATATTTCTGTCGAAACGCACCAGAGTTTGTTTGGAAGCAAACCGAGACCCATCCTTTTTATATGTTATAACAGTATGGATAAAAATGAACACTTAGGGAACTCAAGTCGATATGTGGAATAACGCCTCCTTTTTTTTTTTATTTAGGACAAAGCCAAAATGGAGATCCGTCAGAAGCTTAGCACACCTCCAGAGGAGGAGGAAATCAAACAGATGGTCATATATGCCAGAAATATCATTGAGGAGTTCAGGAGAGCAAAACACTACAAAAATATCCTTCATTGGCCTGTTCTTTTTATTTTTTATTTTATAGTTTTTTCTGTAATATCGGGCAATATTTTGAATGTATAGCAATGAGGTCTGGGATATAAACAGAGGCACTGGGATATATTTAGCCTCCACACTTGAACCCATACTAACCTTTGCAAAACATTGTGTCACAAAACATACACTAGTGTTTTATTTAAAACACAACTGCTGAAGTCACAAAAGTCTGAGAAAATATAGACTGAGCAGATCAAACCAAGCTCTCTTTGATTGTCAGAAAATATAGTACCATTGAACATTTTTGGGTCAGATATTTTTTTTTTATATTTGTTGCTTTTATTTAGAAGATATGAGTTAAAATTATATTTTTTTAAAATCTACTAACTGTTTTCAACATTGATTGACCATAGACGACAACAAATAATATTAGAAAGATTTCAGAAAGATCATGTGCCACTGAAGACGGGAGTAATGATGCTGAAAATTCAGACAATATTACTATTTTTACCATAATCAAATCCTTGGTGAACACAAAACACTTTTCACAGACCCCGAACCTTTGAACAGCAGTGAATATATCCTGAAGTTGTGATTTTGACTAAAAGTTCCTTGACCGCTAAGTACCCCCCAGTGAGCTGCTGGAAATCTGTGAACTAAGCCTGGAGAAAATGGGTTCAATCTTTGCCGAAACCAATGTGTACATGCTGCATATGATGTATCAGGCAATGGGTGTCTGCCTCTATATGCAGGATTGGGACGGAGCAATGAAATATGGCGAGAAAATTGTCCAGCCCTACAGGTAATGCTGGGTCCAGTGTGTTTCCTGTCTTTTAAACTTATTTTAATTTAAAATTACACTGTAAGAATTTACAGTGTATCCACTTTACTAATAGTGTCCAATGCGCTTGTCTTTCTAGTGTGCACTACCCTCCTTACTCATTGAATGTGGCATCTATGTACCTGAAACTTGGAAGATTGTACCTAGGACTTGAGAGGAGTGCACAAGGAGTTAAAGCCTTAAAGAAGGTAAGGTGTTAGCAGTGTTAATGTAATATTAGATGTGGGCGTCCTTTTGAAATCTAAAAGAATAAGAAAAACTGTAAATATTTTTAGACCCACCTAGGCTTATAAATTGTTGTGGCTGAATTTATCACAGGCTCTTGCAATCATGAACATTGCCCATGGTAAGGACCACCCGTACATCGCTGAGATTAAAAAGGAAATCGAAGACCAGAAATAATGGGAAAACGTGGAGGAATATGCATCAAACACTGGCATGTGTCTTATACCTCTCCTGGGAATCTAAAAACAAAGTGATGTCAAAATGATCTGTTTATTTGAGATGTCATTTTAAATGAGTTTTGTGTTTTGTAAATAGATGGCCTGAGTCTGAGATACTTTGTTGCTTGTATTGTCTGCACTATGAGCAAATGTGCTGTACTGTTTTCTGAGAAGAAGGGCTAAGAATTAAGAATCATATCATATATGCCAGGTTTTTGACAACATTTTGCCCCCTCTTGTAGCAACACAATATACATTTATATATTCTTAATAAGGCAAAAGTCTCTGATTCTGTTTTACTTGTCTGTTTGCATGGTTATTGTTTTTGCACTGATTTAAAATATTTCATGGATACTGTTAAGATATTGGACTTCCGATCAATCAGTGCATTTCATAGTGCTACTATCATTGTTGCTTATTTGTTAAATGTTTCTTGTTTGTGTAGTATTGTGCTATTTTGACAGATAGTATTGGCAAAACATTAAAAAAAGATGCAGACTGCCACATGCAAAATACGTTAAATTTAAAGTGACAACACTAAAGTAATAAATTCCTATTGACAAACACTGACTTTATGGATTGCATTTTTTAGTGGAATACAAGCTATTTAAGATGTGCAACCAGCATCAAAATAACACATATCTCTGAATTGTATCACTAAATACATTCAGCGACTTCTAATCATCATCATCTGCTATTGTTTTTGTCATAAGTCTTTTCATGAGCTGTGTTGCATCTCTGGCAGTAACCATGGTGATGAAATCCATATATGGCTCTCATACCATCTGCTATGACCCAGAGCACGTGTTTGGCAGAGCCCTTTGGAAGCAGTATGGTGCCATTCATCTCTCTACAGAGCACTGCGTTCAGGAAGACAAACAGGAACAGAAGAGTAACCATTCAGAAGTGTATATCTGCAAGGGATTAGAAATCATTACACAAACACAAAGCATATGTGGTGTAATGACTATGGTATTCTTGACTCTGTCTTCAGGTTTGCTCAAGCCTAGTTTCAGATGTCACTAGTTTTATACAAACAAACATGATTAAAGTTTTCGTTTAATATGAATATTAAGAAAGTTGCATGTCTTTGTGCTTTGGATGAGAGTTTACTGGTTTACCCGGCTATTCATTTCAATTATGAATAAAGGAAATTGTCTATTTACAACACGTGGGCGGAGTTAAATTCGAATGGACAGGGATGTCCAATCGGAGGCCGATATTTTCTTACGTCTTATGCAAAACGCGCCAATGACGACGCTGCATTCTGTGGTCAACAGTTTTGAACCTTTTTTTTGAATTTTCTACTTTAGTAACTGAAGAAGAACACAAGAGAGGAACCTCAACAGTAATTGCAGAGTAATCGTGAGGGGTTCTTTGTTTATTTCTGGTAAGATAATATATTTTTGTTGAATGTAGTAGTTCATTGTTGAGAGTGGAATGTTAAAAGACGTTTTACTAGCCGACTCGTGCTCTTTTCAGTTTACATTAACGTTAGAACTGCCATTAAAACATATAAGATTTAAGTTTAAGTTATTTAGGTATCTAAGTTAACACATATCGTATATTTACGTATTTTTATTGTTTGTTCTATACAAATATAACATTAACTAAACCTAAAACTACCTCCGATCATTACTGACTAGATTGCAATATGTTTACGAAAACTAAATATTTATTCTTAAATTAAACTAATAGCGTGAAAAATTGTTTTTGTTATTATACACCTCTTATTACGTCTCACAGCTGTGGTCCTAAAATATTAGTGAAATATTTCGTCCTGCAGGTCCATATGATATATTTCACTTGATATTATCGAGTCTAAAAGGTTAGCTACACGTCCTGATGAGATCCGAGTTATTGTTACAATGTAAAATCTAATATAATCCCTCATTCTAAGTAGATAGTTTTGCATTTAATACATGTGTGAAATGCAAAATATTATTTTGTGAACAGTAATTTGTCAACACATCACGTAAGAAATTGTATCAGGCTGGTGACTGCAGTAGATAAAGATGAAAATAAGTTTAAACCATCCTAAGTGAAGAGGATTCAAGATTTGCCAATATTTATAATAAATGTGAGAAACAAAAAATTACATCTGATAGTGTTTAATAATTTAATGTTAAATTAATAATATTATCATTATATAATCAATTTTGCTATTATCTAGCCTGTCTTATCTCTGTGTTAGCTTATGCATATAACTCTGTAATATTTCATCTTGATTGTTGTTTTATAAAACAATGTTGCTTATTGCATTGTTCAGAGCATGCCAGTTTGTCTTTGAGGAGCAACACAGCATCTTCAGTAAGTATGAGCTGGGCTGTAGAAGAGTGGAAGGATGGCCTTCCTGCAAAAGCCTTGCAAAAGATCCAAGAGATTGAAGGGCAGCTTGACAAGTTAAAGAAGGAAAGACAACAAAAACAGTTTCAGATGGATTCCCTTGAAGCTACTTTACAGAAACAGAGGCAAAAGGTCAGTTCCCCGAGAAATATCGGAGTAGATTTCCTCAGATTTTAGGAGATTTAAATATCTCCATTATTTGTGTATTCTATTTCCCTACAGATGGACAGTGAGAAAAGTGAAGCGTCTGCCCTTAAGAGGGAGAACCAGTCTTTGGTAGAGTCTTGTGAAAGTCTGGAAAAGACTAGACAGAAACTTACACATGACATCCAAACGAAGGAGCAACAGGTGAATTATCTGGAGGGGCAACTAAACTTGTGCAAGAAGCAGACTGATAGACTAGAGCAAGAGGTCAAAAAGTAAGTGGACTGTGTTTAATACTTTGTTGTAAGTTGTGACAAAGTTATCAATATAATATCTTTATTTATTTCTTTTAAATGTATAACTAACTTTTATATACTATTATTATAAAACCTAATTAGCTTATTGTGTCAGAAAATACTCTAAACTAGCCAAAAATGACTGATTTTGGGCTTGGCTTGACTTTATTTATTTTTATTCAGGTATAAGCATGAATTGGAGCGATCCCAAACTTCACATTCTTCAGAAATCCAGCCGTTTAGTACACCACAGAAAACGTTTGCAACCCCTGCAACACCTAATCACTGGCAACAAGGTATGATATGAATTGTATAGAAAATGAAAATGCAATTCAGAATGAATGCAACATACTTAAACATTGTAATATTGCATCTTCAGACTCAAAAATAAGTGACCTACAGGAAAAGTACAATCGAGAGGTTGAGGAGCGGAAAAGGTTGGAAGCTGAAATCAAAGTCATGCATGTAAAAGTAAGTAAAATGCATATGTTTTGATGAAAAGAGCCTTGTTGATAGATGGTATATTAAATTAAAATGTTATAATTTGCTCACCCTCATGTTGTTCTAAACCCATAAGCCTTTTCATCTTCGGAACACAGATTAAAATTTTTTTTAATGAAATCTGGGAGATTATTGTTCCAGATTTGACAGTGTGTGCCACTACCATGTGACTAAAAGGCTCAATTCAGATGGATTAGTTTTACAATCAGTTCATGTAAATTTTATAAGCATCAGAGTATTTACATATAAACATTAATCAACAACGCACACATTGGATATGGTAAACTGAGCTTGCTTGCTTGATTGACATGCAAAAACCAACAAGGTTCACTCTTGTGTTACGCAGCATGTTTGAGCCTCCACAAGAACCAATGAGGTTTGTTCTTGCTTTAAGCAGGTTCGGTTGAGCTTTTGTTTGTGCTCACTGATCAATGTTTATATGTGAATAAAAGTTACATTTATTCTGTTCTTCATATAAATCAAACTGAGTCTCTTCAGAAAATTTGAACTAAACCTCTTTATGCATATGGATTCGTTTTACAGTCTCTTTATGAACCTTTTGAAGTGTCAAAGTGGTAGTTGCATTGACTATTAAACATTTCTTAATTTGTCTTCCGAAGATGCACAAAAGTCTTACTGTTTTGAAACGACATGAAGGTGAGTAAAAAACGCCAGAATTTCTGGTTTTGGGAGAACTAACCCTTTAATTTACTAAATGGTAATAATGCATCTCTCTTTTGTAACACCTGAAGATTCTGAACCAGTCTGCAGTGAGCCATAAAGACATTGCAAGACAGCAGACAGGGTCATCAATTTTCCCTTGGCAGCAAGACCAAAAAACACACAGTCATCAGTCTCAGACTGTGATGGAGACACCATCAAGGAGAAGAAACGGACCCTCTGGGATGTCATGGTCTTTTGATGACACACCAGTAAAGCCACACCAGCAGTTCACATCAGGCTCTCAAAGTGACACAGTTGGATCACAGCAGATGGAACAGCTTAAGAATATAAACCAAGGTTGGTCTGACCTTACAGGTGGATTTAATTTTTTTTATTACGTAACTAAGAATATGCTTTTGAATATAGCACTACAGTGATGATCTTCATACGCCTTGCGGTACAACATTTTGACGCTGTTTTCTTTTTTTCATTTTGTTTGCTTTCTTCTGCTGATCAGATTTGAGGTCAAGGGTTTCTGAGTTAGAGCTCCGTCTTCAGGCTCAAGAGAAGGATATGAAGAATCAGATCAATAAATTCAGTGAAATTCAAACGCAACTGGAAATGGCCAGAAAAGATCTGACAGACAAGGACAAACTCCTGAGTAAATCCAGAGACGAACTCACAAAGACTACAGGCCAGTATGAGCAGTCAGTTTCTAAGGTAATGTAGATCGTTTAATACATAATACTAGGGCTGGTCCGAATACCATTTTTTGAGCTTCGAAGCTTCGGTAATAATGAACATTGAATATTCAAAGCTCCGGAATCTGTATGTCTGTCCATTTGCATTTTGATTATTTCGAGAACCGTTCATCCAAACGACTTCACAAGGGAGTGCAGTGTCGTATTTGGTGCAGTGTGTCACTGACAAAGTAGGGTGGATTTTAAATAAATAAAAATGAAATTTAAATAAATAAAAACAATATTTAAATATAGAATAACAAAACTTAAATAAAAAAAAATGAAAAATAAATTAACAAACTGTAACAGCCTAAATAAAGAACACGGTAGCAATAACAATTTCAATAACAACCACAAATTTCAGTTAACGAACAGTTTAAATAAAACAATGTCAAAGCAACGCAGCTTAACCATCCACAATACAAGCTCAGGCTTGAACTTCTGTTTATACAAACTCCGTTGTTCTGTGCTCTAGCCAGAGAATACTCCCATTGCAGGAACACTTTTAGTATTCCAAGAAGAAGAAAATATATGTATTAAGTAGCTGTAAAGAAGTTACAGGCTACTTAACCATTTCGAGGGGGATGCCCTCGAGGGGAAAAAAAAAAACAAATATTCAAATTTCACATTTTAAAATCAAATACCAACCCACCGAACGAATATTCGGGTCCAGCCCTACATTATACTACTGCATATTAAATAAGTTATAGAATGTAAATGATCTTATTCAGTGGCCCCAGAAAATATTTAATACACATTTAAAATATATATATTTAATTATAGCAAAGAACATTTATTTTAAAGCTAAAACAAGCAAACTTTCCAGAAAATCAATCCACAAAATGTAACTATTTTGCTTCAAAATTGTGCTTGTTTTTTTTTTTTATATATATTATTGGCACTTTATTTCATGATTATATGTTATGTATAATGTATGAAGATATTAAACATTAAGTGTAGTATATTTATATACTACACTTAAGTATAAGTGTATACATTAAGTATATTTGGAGACCTTTGGGTGGGAGTGAGGGGTCATTGTTTAGAGTCTCAAAATTTCTAAACAATGAGTTATCGCGTGAATGTAGTAGTTCATCTTTGGTTAATTTTGTCTCCTCAGTGTTCTTCAGTTGAACTAAAGCTGAAGCAGGTAACAGAGGAGATGAAATGTCAGAGACATAATGCTGAAAGTGTGCATAGATCTCTGGAGCAGAAAATCAAAGACCAGGAGAGAGAGAGTCAAAAGGTCTTTTCTCCTTACTGTCAAATATATATATTTTTTTAATTATATATTTCTGAATATTGGATGAGATTAAATTTTCAAATGTTTGTCTTCCCGCTAATTTCAGGAACTTGCACAACTTCAAAGCTCTCATCAAGCTCTTGAGCAGCAATTTAACCAGGTAAAAAATAAAACAAGTATGGAGATCCAGCAAGCCAAAAAAGACTACAATGTTTTGGAATCAGATATGGATAAGGTAATGTGAAAATTTAACTATGAATATTGTTTTATAAATCTTTTGAATAACACATTTCTGTTCAGTATATTTTCTTTTTTACTTTGTTTTCGATTTATTTATACATATAAAGTTAATCACAACAGATTGTCATTGGTTTTAAAGGTTACTGCTCTAAAGAATCGACTGGAGAAAGATTTGGAAGAAATGAAACAGAAACTTCTCAGATCTGAGCAGGGCTTACAGGCCAGTCAAATGAAGGAGGCAGATTTGAAGAAAAAATTTGATGTAAGTTCTTTGTGTATCTGTTAAAGAAAGGGTATTAATTGGCTTGTTTTAATTTAATAATAATAGATTTTACTTAATGGAGAATGTGGACTAAAGTTTGTGGTACAAAAGCATGCAAATGGCTTTTTTTCTGCTTTTCTTAGGAGATGCAGAGAGAGAAGAACACTCTCAGTTGTCAGTTAGACCAAGGATCGAAGAGGGTCAAACAACTTGAAGAGGAAAAACAAAATATTGAGCAAAACCTTGCCAAAAGCCGTACGATGGTGGATGATTTAAAAAGTATGTTTTAAAAGTGTAAAAAATATCATTGGTACATTTTCAAAATTGCATAACATTTTAGAAGAAAATTCAAGGAAAATCTAAAGAAATGCTTTACCAAAATATTTTTACCTATTACTTTCAGTGAAGACACAAACCCAGAGTGAAGAACTGACTGAACTTCGCAAAAAAATGGAACGTCAAAGTGCATCATCATCCCAAGAATTGGAAAATGCCAAGAAAACTCTGGCTGAAACAGAAGCAAAGAATATGAAGACTCAGGCTGAGTTGCAAAAACTAGTTCATGAAGTTGAACTCAAAGTTAATAAGATTTGTGCTGTGGAGAAAGAAAATGAAGACCTCAAAATGACCTCAAACTCCTGTCAGAAAGAAGTTGCTGAGATGAAGAAAGAGTATGATGCTCTTCTGGAGTGGAAAAACGAAAAGGAACAGTTGATTAACAACACCGAATCCAACCTTGAGGAAATGAAGAGTAAAATTGCTGATCTGGAGAGAGACAAGGCCAAACTCAGTGATGCTCATGATGGCTTTCAGAAAAAGATGCAAGATTTAGAAAATGAGAAGATTTGCCTATCTGGTCAGATTGATTCCCTCAAAGGTGAACTGCTTCTAAAATCTGTGGATCTGGAGGAAAAAGGAAGGGTGTATGAGGAGCTTCAACAGCAGATTAGTGAGACACATCAAAAACATAATAAGGAAATGGACAATTTGAAGCAACAAATCACTCTAATGCAGGAGCAGGTGAGCGAGCTTGAAACTAAACTGCATCAAGAAACAAGGAAGGTGGAAGAAATGGAACAGGCCCATGGTCAGCTCCTTGAAGAATATGAAAGTGCTTGTGACCTGGCTAAATCAAAGGACTCCATTATTGAAATGAACAGAACTGAGTTTGAGCATCTTCAGGAATCATTTGCCTTGCGAGAGCAGGAGCTAGATAAATTCAAAGAAGAGAAAGACATGTTGGCTAAAGAATGTGAAGTCCACGTTGCACAAAACAAAGAGTTGGTACAAGAAAAACTTAACGTGGAAACGTCTCTGCAGGAGGTTCTTGAGAATATTGCCCTCTTGGAATCAGACCTAAAATCTCAAAAAGATTTAAATGCAGATATTCAGGAAAAATATAATGATCTTTCTAAAGTCAAAGAAGATCTAGCAGAGAAAGTGTCTTTGGCGGAAAAGAGGGAAAAAGATCTTATTCTTGAAGTTGAATCAATGTTGCAAAAGAATAAGTCCTTCTGTTCTCTTGAAGAGCAGTTTAATTGTCTTGTTTCTGAAGCAGAAGAAACCAGAAGTTCCTTGGAAAAAGTAAAGGAGCTACAAGTTAAGACTGCCACTGAGTTGGAAAATCAGAAGACAATAGCTGAAAATCTTGCAAAAGAAATAGATGAAGAAAGAAGGAAAGCATCAAGCATGGAGCAGGATAATGCACATCTCAAAGTAAAACAAGAAGAGCTTGAAAAGAAAGCAAATGATCTATCTGAGAAGTATGAAAGCCTTCAAAAAGTCAATGATGTTGTTTGCCAAGAGAAAGAAAAACATCTCAAACAGCTTTCCATAATGACGGAAGCACTTGCTGAAAAAGATGTAATGGCAGAAAAGATTGTTTTAATACAAAGTGAGCTTGAGGCCTCAAATGATTTGTCAGCCACACTAAAGAATTCACTAGAAAGTCTTCAGAAAGAGTTTGACTCAACTGTAGAGCTGAATTTATGTCTGGAAAAAAAATTACTTGATCAATCTGAAGAAAAAGCTTTATTAGAGACAAGCATCAAGGAGCTCACTGAGAGACATAACAGGGAATCTGAAATGTATGTCTCTGAAAGGGAAACTCATTTTAAAAAACAAAATAGTTTACAGGAGCGCATCAGTTATCTTGAGGCAGAGTTACAGAACAAAGGTTTGGAGGTCAGAAATGCTTCAGAAAAACTGAAGGAGGCTGCCCTCGAAAAGGAAAAGCTGAAGCAAGATCTTGACTCATTAAAGGACCAACATAAAGAGGAAACTGATTCCTATCAGAAAGTTGCAAAGGAACTTGAAGACTTGAAACAAAATGCATTTCCTTATCAGCAGGAGATAGAAAGCCTCAGAGCTGATTTGGCCGTTCTGAAAAGCCAAGACGCCACACAATCCTGTGAGATTGAATCTTTGAAAAACAAACTTCAGGAAGCTCAGTCTGAGAAAGCTAAAGCATTAGAAACATTGAATGAAAAAAAGATTAACATGAGCAAAATCGAAGTACAACTTGAAATGTTGCAGATGGATCTTGAAGATAATGAAACACAGGTAGAGGAGTTCCAAGGCAACATCAGTGTTCTTGAAGCAAAGTTAAGTGAAAGTGAGGCTCAGAGGTTCACCCTACAAGCAGAGCTTGAGTCTGTCAAAGATGACTATAAAAAGAGTGTCCTTGAAGTGTCCCTGCTATCTGCAAGTTTGGAGGAAACACAAAAGGAACAACTATCTAGTTCTGCGTTAGTCAAAGAGTTGGAGTCTCTCCATGTAACCCATGAAAATCTTAAAGTTTCCCTAGAGCAAGAGAAGTGCAAGCAGACAAACCTTGAAGCAATGTACAACAATCTTATGGAACAAAAACTAAAGTTGGAATCTGATATCCAGGGATTGAAAGCAGATGCTCAGAATTCCCAGGAGCAAGTGGGTAAATTAAAGCAGTCACACGATTATCTGCTATCTCAGATTGTTGAACAGCAAACTCGCATGGAACAGCTTCTGTCTGAGAAGAATCTTGATGCTGAAGGTTACTCTGATGCAGACACAATGAATAAAGAGCAAACCGCATATGAGAATGACCCAGATATTTGTGAATTGGCATTTGCCAACACATCTATTTTGCCCTTTGAAGAAGATACTGCTGTTCAGAGAATTGCATCACCTGGAGAGCAGCTTAATTCACAAGAAGAGGCCCAAACATCCTTGTTATCAGATGAGGATGTTAAACAGTTGCCACTGAAAGAGCTAATGCAAAATCAGTCCAGGGAGCTTGAGGAGATATCTCATGTTCTTGAGGAGAATGTCAGAACCATGGAGGAGCAAACTAGGGCTCAAATAGATCAAATCAAATTACAGCATGCTAAAGAGCTCCAGAGCATGGAGGAGCAAATGCTCAATATCAAAAATGAGTTGGAGGCTAAACTCCAAAAAGAAAAACAACACATAGAGGACTTGACCTCACAACTGGAGACTTTGGAGCAACTACAGGAATTGGACGCTGCATCCTCCTCCTTGCTGGCTACTGAAACATCACAGGTAACATATGTATTCCACAATGTAATGTGATTATTTGAATTCAGATATTATGCATCATATCAGTTAAAGTGCTGACTTAAAGGTCTATTTCACTTGTGAAATAAATTAATCTTGGATTTGACATGCGCATTCTTGCAGTTGGATCAGTGAACTTAAAATTTCCTTTTGCGTGATGCTACCAATATGACATAAACTAAAAAATTACAGAGTGCAGCTTTTAATCATTGTATTTAAACAGTGTTACTGGGGGAAATGTAGGTTTGAAACTGCTGATATCGAAAAGTTATTTGATTTTAATTTCTCTTGATTTGATTTGTACTTTTTTTTCCATCTCGATCAGGAAATGACATCCAAAGCACAGAAGAACATAATCCATCATCCTGAAGAGTCAGACTCCACTCCAGATATTAGCCAGGAAAGTGAAAAATTACATGTTGAACTTGAAGCACTTAAGGAATCTCTAAGGTCACGCGAAAAGGAGGTTCAACATTTGCAATCCCAGTTTGAAGTCTTGGAATCTGAAATGGCAATTAGAAAAAAATTGTGCTCTGACTTGGAGGGCAAAGTTCGTGAAACGGAAATAGAAAAGACAAACAGCACCGACAAATTGATGTCTGTTACTCAAGAAAACCAGAAACTGAGCAACCAAATTGGAGAGTTAATAGATGAGATCAATTCATTAAAACTACAGCTACAGACCTCCAAATGCCAGCTCTCAGATGTTATGGAGATGATGGAAAGCTTAGAGATGGCAAAAGGTGAGTGGGATGAGAAATTTTTCCAGATTGAGAGCGAACTAAAAAGAGTACGTTCTGAAAAGGCCAATTTAGAAAAGCATATCCTTTCTATGGAGGCTGACATAGAGGAGATACAGGAACAGAAACAAAGGCAAGCAGTAGAGCTTGATGCAGCTAGGAGGACAAATTACAGCCTTGAACAACAACTTAATACAACTATGGCAGAAGGTGGGCGACTTAAAGAAGAGCTTATTTTGTGTACTGATGTAAGGGAAAGTGAAAACCACTCCTTAATGAAGTGGAAAGAAAAGGCTGAGCTTCTGGAGAAGAGAGAGAGCAATACACGAGAACTTATAAAAGAACTAGAAGAGGACATTAGGGCAGGGAAAAGACAAATCGAGGCTGCATCTAACCAAATTGATGTCCTGAGGAAAGAAAAAGAGCAACTAATTCAACAGTCTCAAAACCTTGAGAATACAGTGGCTCTTTTGAATGAAGACAATAAAAAGGTGTTTAGTGAATTAAACAGTTTAAAGAACAATGAGAATTTTGCGTCAAGAGAGTCTGAAAACATGTCTTCCAAAATCCAATCACTTGAGAATGAGAACGTCAGGCTGTCTCAGTCCCTTGAATCCTCCCTCTTGGAGAAAGGTGAAATAGCCTCCAGGTTGATTTCGACTCAGGAGGAGGTAGCTCAGATGAGACGGGGCATTGAAAAACTGAAGGTACGAATTGAATCTGATGAACGGAAAAAGAACCACATGAGTCAGCTGCTCAAAGCTGCACAGAGGAAGGCAGATGATCTTCAAGACAACATTGAAAAGCTTGAGAGAGAAAAAGAACTTTCCGACCAGAATCTGGAGGACGCCATTCTTCAAGCAGAGAGTGCCAAAGCTGAGCTTGAGGAAATACAGGCTGAAACGCAAGAGCTTACCAAGAAAATCGAAGAGATGGTCACTGAGCTGAAGGATCTCAAGGAGGAGAAGTATAAACTTGAGCAAGAACTTCAGCAAAAGAACAGCCTAATTGATGAATTGCAGTTGTCCAATCAAGCAGCTTCTGAAAAACTTAAATCGGTGGAAGAGGCAACAGTGAATCAGCAACAAATGATCACAGACTTCCAATTTAAAGTTGGTGCAATGGAGGAGGAACTTCAACTCTGTCGAACAGAAGTAGAATCGAAAGAACTGATCGCACAGGATTTGACCTCTCAGTTGCTGTCTTTGCAATCTAAAAACGAAGAGTTTGCCCGGAGAGTTCTCGAATATGAAAGGTGTCAGGCAGAGCTTTGTTCAACCAACCGCTCAGTTTTGAAAGACTTTGAAAACCGGCAGCAGGAGCTTCGCAATGAAAATGCCCGACTTCAGTCACAAATAGATGAGCTACAGGCGCTATCTTCAATTCAGGATGAGCGAGATGAATTGCAAAAGGACAAGGTCAAATTACAGTGTACTATTGCGCAGTTGGAGGAGAAGACGCATATGCAGTCTTCCAAGATAGAGGACATGCAGAAAAGTGTCACTTCTCTAGAGAACAATATCCAACAGCTAGAGAGCCAACTTGATGCTATGAAGCTCATGAACTCCGAACTAACAGAAAAGGTATTTTTCATTACCTTTAGCAGTTCATTTTTTTCTCCTTGTTTTCATTTCACCTATAAATTTATTTGCATATACTTTCAGGTAAATGCACTACATAAGAGCAGTTTGCTCCTCCAAACGCAACATCAGCAAGAACTGTGTGAGGCAAGGGAAAGGCATAATACACTGGAGATTAATCATAATCAATTGACTTGTCAACTGTTGGAGTCTCAAAAACAAATCGAAACATACAAGGTAAGAATTTGCCCTTCACCATGATTTACTCTGGCTTCATTAGCCGCGTTTCCATTGTCGGGCCAGTGCAAGTCAGGCCTTTTAACGGCCGTGCCAGGCTAATAGCCTCGGGCCTGTAGCACAAAATCTACTGCGTTTCCAATGTCAGGCCAAACGCTCTGCAGCGCTTCTCTAAAACACAGCAGTAAAAAACACGGCAGGAGCAACGTCATGCAAACTCATAATTTCACCAACAAATGGAATTTTTATCAGAAAACTAATCAGAATGAAATCACTGGAAACAGTGTGATCACTAAGCAAACATGATAAAAGTGACCATTTGCTGGCATTTTTGTTGTTTACTTGAATATTTAAAACCTAAGCATTGATGTTTTAACACCGGTTTACAATAAAAAGTTATATTGCTCATAATGTATTAATTTGTGTCAAAATTGCACATTAGTCACAGAAATAAAGTGGTTTACTGTTAGGTCTAACTTATTTCACAGAAGAAAGAGGACACACTTACTTATTCAGTCACGTCTGATGTATTGATGTTTAGTCTCTGCTTGCACTACATTTTCATTACACCTTTCAGCTTGCCATGGAAGCATTGACGATAGAGAAAGATGGCCTGGAGAAAAATATATCTGATATTCAAGAAAGTCATGATGCTCAGATGAAGGAAAATAACAGGAGGCATGAGGAGAACCTGAAACATCTACAGCAGCAGGTGGGTAGATGTACAATGTGTTATTTATATCATAAACCAAATCATAAAATTAGAATATTTTTTGAAGACTGAAGCATTGGAGTAAAATTCCTCTTTGCCATCACCAGAATAAATTTCATTTTATAATTTAAATTATAAAAAAATGAAATTTATTCCTGTGATGGCAAAGTTGAAGTTTACTCAGCTGTTTTATATTTTAATTAAAAAAATATATTTTAAAATGTAATATTTCACAATAATACTGTTTTTAATATATATTTTTATTGAGTTTAATTAATAATGGAGATTAATAAACTGAAGGAAGAAATGATGGTGTTTGGAGAAAAGGCTGCACAGTATCTCTGACTTTAATAGCTTCAAGTCTCAAAATTCAGATTTGGATTCTGCCTTAGAGTAACAAAATAGTATATTGTGAAAATTAAAAGGTATTTTTTTGTTGTTGTTTTTCTGTTCATTCTTCATTATTTTGGACACCACTTTCATTCTATATTTACTAAAGTAATTAACTTATATTTTTTGGTCTTGGTCCCTGTAGGCAGAGTTGGACTCTAAGGTTGTGCGCTTGACCAAAGAGAAAGACAGTGCTATGAGTAAGATCAATTTGTGGATGAAGTCATGCAAACAGCTGGAATGTGAGAAACAGGCACTTCAGGAAGAACTTCAGCAGCAGACACAACAGATAGCAGCACTGCAGGCTTCACAGAAACAAGGTATATACTGATTAGCTTCATCACTGTCTCCTCTCAACCAGTAAACTGGTGTGTGGTGTTCTGGTGCAATATGGTTTTTTTTTCTTTTCTTTTTTTGTCAAGTGATTTCATATCGGCCGTATTTAAAATTGGTCCATCTCGTTTTAAACTGATATAATCTGTTTGGATTTTGACAAATGTTAAACAAAGAAATATGATGGAAATTCAATAAGATATACTTAAATTTTGCACACTGTGCATTTATTTTATTTTATTTTATTTTTGTATTAAA
>JAOTRC010000013.1:8566747-8598432 GCA_027497675.1 Cyprinella lutrensis
GTGTTAATATAACATTAGCATATATTGCATAATATATGCTAATGCTATATTTATACAAAACTACTTATGTAATGTTCAAGCACATTTACCAGTGATTTCAGACTTTTGGACACAGTATATCATTTTAAAGCATATCAGACAGATGTACAGATATTTACTTATTTGGAAAAAAAAAAATCAATTTTACAACATCTGTCATGTTAACAGGTGATGGCAGCAGTGACGGCTTGCTGGAAGAACTACAGGAGCTGAAGGAAGCT
This sequence comes from Cyprinella lutrensis, assembly GCA_027497675.1. Lineage (NCBI taxonomy): Eukaryota > Metazoa > Chordata > Actinopteri > Cypriniformes > Leuciscidae > Cyprinella > Cyprinella lutrensis. The sequence goes on from JAOTRC010000013.1 coordinate 8,567,008, forward strand.
CTGGAGGAAAAGAGCCTTGAGGCGGACGACAACATGGACCGATACTGCAGCCTCATGGTCAAAGTACACAAGCTGGAAGAGACCAATGAAAGCCTCATGAACCAGCTCAAGCAGATGAGCACCCAGACAAAGACACCCAAGAGCAGGAGGTCCCTGAGGTCTGAGAAGAGTGACATGGAGAACAATAACCCAGTGGAAGACACTAAGAGCGTTCCAACAGGAAAGAGACAGAGAGTAGTGGATGACACCCCCAGCAAAGCACAGGAAGCGCTGTACAGTATCACCAAGAGACTGAAAGCTGCGGCTGCCACACCTAAAGCCACACAAGACGATGAGGATTACAGACCAGAGGGTCTGCCTGAACTTGTTCAGAAAGGTGAGGTTATCACAAAGTGTTATATGTCCTCATGGCACAGCCGTCACATTCACAAGCGAGTTGTGCTCAATAAAACTTCAGAATTGAAGGAACAATTGAAGTCATTGATTGCTGTTTTTTTACACATCTATGTCACTTTCTGTACAGGTTTTGCAGATATTCCAATTGGAGAGATGAGCCCATTCATCATTCGCAGAACTGCAGTCCAACGCTGCAGCCCTCGTCTGGCCGCCCGAACAACTGCGGCTCAGCAGAGCTCTGTTTTAACAGAACATCCCGTGCAAATCTCCAAACAGACAGCAGAGGGCAGGAAATCAAACACAGTGAGTAGAACTATCTGTGTATTTCATGCAACCACAACAACCTACATGGAAAATGGTGATAATGATAGTATTGATTCTATGAAAGTTTGTTTAAATCTTGGTGGGAAAAAAATATAGGCTACATCTATTAATATTCCATTTGTAACGTGTAATAGCCATATCTAATAATTCTACATAAATCATATTAATTTGCAGTTCAGATGGGCTGTTAGTCTCTTACAATTCTACTCTTTATGCCATCAATCAAAGCAGGATTGCAAAAAATGTCACGCAATGTCAAAAGTCAGCAAAAAGTTGATACTGCATTAGGAGAAAACTAGGATTTGTTTGTATAAATAACAGATTAACTTTCACTTAATTACATTTACATATAGTCTTAGTAGATGCATTTATTTAAATTAACTTTTACATTTGGGAAACAAATTTGTCAAAGCAGCCAATAGTATTAGCAATGCAGTTATTCCACATTTTAAGAGTAGACCACAATAGTTGATTATATAATATGATAAATGTTCTGTTATTTTAAGAACAAAAATGGGCAATACAAACATGAGAGCTTGATATGTAATTAACTCTCACCGTGTAGCTGAAAATATGTAGGCATTCCTCAGTCTTTAACCACAGGAGGGCATCATAGACCCTCAGAAAATGGACCTGCCGTCTGTAGTTAACTCATTATGTCACTCTTAAAGTCACTGACCATGAAAGCATTTCCGGATGAACTGTGCATGACATTTCAGAATTGGAAAGCCTTAAGTGCTCTGAGGCATTAAAGCTCTCCTGTCAGCTTCTCTGATCATGTCACCTTACCCCCAGGTCACCATTTCCTGGAGATTTTCCCATGTAGTCTTCAAGAATGCATCATGTGGTCTTCCCTTTGTTTAGTTGCTCTTATGTCCCAGAAATACCCTTGACCAACTTGAATACCTGATTCAAGATATAGTTTTTATGGAGACCAAAGTTCTGCATTCCTGCTGTCAATTTAAAGGAATGATTCTGGTTCAGATCAAGTTAAACTAGGTCATTAGCACTTGTGGCATAATATTGATTAAAAAAATCATTTTGATAGTAAAAAAAAGCAAGATTGTAAGTCATAGTGAGGCAATTGCAATCTGTAACAATTAAAATAATCACTTCTTATATACTCTAACCTATTTTCTTTGTGTGTCACTGTCATTTTACTATGAAGAAAACGAGAGTATGGATGTGTATGAATTAATAAAGATCTATTTACTCAAATTTTGGCTTTCGTTGGGCCAATATACCTCTAATATCACAGCCTTGTGTGCTTTTATGCTTCTTTGGCGGCCAAGAAACCACACCGTATAATGGTCTGATTAGCGCAATACAACATGCAAAAGTGCTCATTTTGGATTTCGTTAGAGCAGTTCAAAAATCTAGTACAAGGCTGAATTCAGAATCTTATTTGTTTGTCATTTATTAAAGCATGAGCCTCCCCTTTATATAATACGACACTTTCTAAAGTCCTTTGTCTATGACTCTGCTAGCAATAAGCGATGTTAGAATTGAATGAAGAAACTCAGCATTTCTCCACCATCTGTTAGGATGCGTTAAATTTGAAAGTGGTATAATAAAGAGTTTTTTAACCTTGTGAAATACACATTTTTAACATATTTTACAATACAAATATTTGTTTTGATTGGCTGTTAAAATTTTATATGGGATAATTCCAATATAAATATACTACCGTAACAAAATTTTCTTCTTTTTTTAATTATTTTTTACTATGCCAATGTTTGTTTTTTTATTTTTAGGAACAATTAAACTTGGCATCTAGGAAAATGAATTCTGAGCCACCTGTTGCACCATCAGCCCATTATGTGGCAGCCACGGAGTGAAATTCATTAAAGCACATAATACGGTCTAGAAATACAATGTAGTGCCATAACAAAAGCCACACTTTTTACTGTTAGTCTCAAGTCAATGTGACTGACCTTAATTGTCTATCTATATATTGTCTATATTTTATATATATACACAGTATACACTTTATTTAAATAATAAATCATGTAATTAATTCGATAAGTAGCCTATACAATTGACAGCCCTAATTAATAGATGACATGACTGAAAAACCAACAACTAAACTTTGAATGAAACAGACGCTAGCTGAGATGAGCAAACCATTAGTCAGCTTGTTGCACAGCCAATTTTCAAGTATTATTCAGCACTGGTTCTTCTCCAGAAAGTACATGCTGGGTCTAAGTCAAGGGTTAGGGGAGAACAGAAGATTGATTGATTGCACATACATTTTGCCCTTGTCCTCAGCTTGGCTCTTCACCCAGATAGAGAAATACAGTACGAGTGGTTTTGAACATTCACAGCTCAGTGTTGCTCTCTTCTTGCATTGTTCATGTACTTTCAGGTCCAGGCTCCTAAGGCCATCCAGAGCAGTGCGGCTTTATTATCTCCACTCGCAAATAGTCCACGGGAAAACAGCTGTCGAAGCCCTGTGCAGAAAACTAGCAGGCGCTCTCGCGGCTTCAAGAAGACCCCTGAGAAACAGGAATGCCTCAGCGCTTCTCCGAAACAAAACGACAACTGCCAAGTTCAGTGATTACTGGGATGCCCTGCACATTTCCGGTGTTTTAATTAAACGCTATATTTTGCAGAATGTTTATGCACTGGCCTTTTAGCTTGTAAATAATATTCAGGAGCCGTATCTATATTTGTTTTTTATAATATTTTCTATTTCTTGTTTCGTTCATCTGTTCGTTTTTTTACGATTTCAAAACATCTGATGTGTTATCATTAACAGAATAGCAGTATTGTTTTAGTGTATGTATTCTATTGACCTGATTTCTTATATCCTTTTTGTATTTTTGTAAATAGAAACCTTACAACTAATCACTCCATTTTACAGTATGTCATTGTTTTTCTGACTGCTTTACTAAACTTTACTCTGTCGTACACATATTTTTGTGTACTTTTGTTTTTCTGGAAGTGGCCTTTTCTCTGTTTACTCACAAACAAGAAATACAGCAGATTTTATTAAGCAATGATAAATTCCAGCCTTGAATGCATTAAGCTGTGTAATATGTAAAGATTTATTTGCAGACTGTCTAATACAGTCTATTATTAATGAACACACAACAACAGGGATCTAATTCTTAGTTCAGGCTCTAACTCAATACAGGTCTACTTAAATCAATACCTTTGCTCTTATATTCACTCAGAAGTTCTCCCCTGAGGTTTGGTTAAGGTCTAGTTGAGAGGATTTGGGAAGAAAAAGACAAAGCTGTTATATTATGTGATGATACAATGAATAATGAGTGTTTCATTATGATAACCTTAAAATGGGTTCCCTGAAACACTGCATCCTCCTTATTGGTAAGTCCTTTTACTTAAATAATTTGACACTAAAAGCTGTTTTGATGTTGAGTTTATTTTATCAATAATGTACCGAAAAGATTTTTTATAAAGGTATTTTTAGCATGTGATCTGTGTTTTTTTTTTAATTAGACTATTTAAGTTTTAGTAATTGTTTTATAGGCTTTTGTCTTTTCTTTTTAAGAAAATACCTTTTTGGCTTTACTTTCTATTTACTTTTGTTATAATAAGCTTAGTACTTCCAATCAAACTTTTATTTAAAACAATATTAGGCAACATTTCAAATTTTCATGTGTTGTGCGTTTATTTTATGGCAGCTTATTTATAACCGTAAAACTAGTATTAGTGAGTTTGCACTGTACATTATATATTCATGAAGTATCTCTGTTGTCGGAAATAAATATATAATGCTGTTTTTTTCTCTTGTAGTGCAAAGCAAGAACAAATCCTCCAGTGCATTGAAGTTTCTGCTGGCGTATCACAGTAATGCATCATATCATGTCATATTTTAATAATTTCAGCAAAATGCTACCAGGGCTTTTATTACTCCACAGACATGCTTATTACGCAATATGTGTGCATTTTTAAGTTGATCCCATGAGGGAAATTGTGGTGTTTTACCAGTCAAGAAGACAAAATTGAACATTAATATATCGTAAATTAAACATGCGAACACGTTTAATTTTAATGATCCTAACTCACACTACCAAAATTGCATGTCACTTCCACATTATTATATTAAATTGCACCATTTGTCAGCTGACATTTACAGCTATTGTTTTGATTTTGAAGAGCTGCCCTTATATCATAGTTCAATATTTCAGGACAGACAGCTTTAATAGAAAACATAAATACTGTCCACAGAGACATTTTTAAAATTAGAATGCTGTGCCATATTAAATCCACTTCCTTCTGTGTACAGTGCAATAAATTGTAAGGCGGTTCAATCGAATTTAATATCAACAGAAGTATTATACACATTTGCGGTTCTGTTTCTGGGTTTTTAATTTTGGTGTTTTATTATAGGCTACATAGATACAATTTTAAAAGTGTATGTCAAGGGAAAATCAGATGGTGTATCTTTTTTCTGCCCAACAAGCCCTGTACATAACTTTATTACTCACTGACATTGAATTTATAATTTGCAAAAAAGGCACATGAAAAGGTTTCTTTGTATTTCCAAAATCATTTAAATCATAATCATATTAAAATAGGACACTCCAGATTTAAAAAGCAGTCTAATGTGATCTTGGTAATTAAAGAAATTTCCATTATATAACTGACTTGTGCTGACTGCTAAGAATGATTTTGATCTAAGTCAAGGAATGAGGGCAACATGTCAAATTTAAACACAACTGTACACATGCTATTCTGGAAGGATGCAGTCCATACAGTCTTGTCAATGTATGTCCTATCCTAAGACTTATACTATCCTAAGACATAAGTTTGATCAGTTGCCAATAATTAAAATGATATTTTTTTTAAAAAAAAAAATCTTAAAATGAAATAAAATCACAGTATAGCCTTCATGGTCTTCTTTTCAATGAATGATATTCTTTTCAACTTGCATTCATCATTCTTACAAGCAGATATATTTATTTGTAAATGAAATTAATTTAAAGCTATTAAAGAGCAGAATGCTTTCTCTTTTTTCTTTTGTTGTTTGATCAATAATAGCCTATTAAGGCCAAAGACGGCAATAGGTTTATTACGAACTATCAAGTCAAGTCACCTTCATTTATAACGCGCTTTTAACCGTAGGCCTATGGATTGTTTCAAAACAGCTTTATAATAGAAATTATTGGAACAGATTGTTTAGGCTTTACAACAGCATTAGGATAAAGTTATTGTCCAGCTAAATTTAGTTGTGATTGATTCACTTCCGTTGCAAAGATCATTAGTTATTAACTTTGGGGCCGCTAACACGACACCACTCCGCACAAAAGAGAAAATCCCTCCGCTCCCCGCCCCTCTTTTACCCTTGCTGCAGCCTCTGTTTCGAATTCTATATTGGTATTTTATTTCTGTCTCTCATTATAATGCTCCCCTTCACCTCACTCTCACTCAGCAAGATCTGGGGAGGAAAAAAACGATTGATGCTAAGCCAACTCATCCATCCAGGCTATAAATAGAACACATTTCACCCTAATGGGTCAGTGAAATATTAAATTCATCTAAACACTTGCGACCTCTTGCTTCTACCTGGGATTCCTGCCAGTCACTTGGCTAAAGCAACAACACAAACATACACAAAAATAAGTCAACAAATATGTCCGAGAAATTTAAGGAGCAAAAGAGAGTAGCCATTCAAGTGAGATCTGAAGTGGATAAAAAAAGAATGCAGTTTCTGAATATCAAGTGAACAAGACAACAGAGGAGATTGATTAAAGTGTTTTATTCCAGTTGGGGATAAAACACAAAGGGGTAGTAAACAAAGAAAGTCAGTATAGCAATAACATTACACACTCCACAATAACAATACTTGCTTTGGCTTAAAAGTGAAAAACATGAGAGCAAACAAAGCAAGTTGGTCATACTCAAATGGGACAAGGTGGAAAAGAGAATGGGTATACAGTACAGTCCTTGATTGACATGATGATGAGGGACAGGTGAATGTGATTATTATGTGAAGAATCAGGTGCAGGTGTGAAGCTGAAGGCTTTCTCAGGATGTGTTGCAGTCATATCCTTGACTGTACTGGGACATTCAGTTGAACAGCACGTGCTGACTCCTCATTCTTTCCAATCCCAGAGGTGACATCGTGTTTATCCTCATCCTTGCCCATGACTTCAGAACTTCCCAGTGGAGCTGTTAATAAGCAGAAAGTGTCATGAAACTGTGAGTTCCTGATAAGTCTCATTTCCTTAAGCTCAGGCTGAAATTGGTAAAGGTGACAGCAAATCAACTTTTGTGTGAAAGTGTATTCCTATCTGTTCCTTATCAAACAAACAAACAGAAAGAAACACCTTTAACTAAGACCTAGTCTATTTTTCTTTAACCGTATTTTCCGCATCATGTTCAAGGCACCAATGAACATGAATCTTTTCTGGAGGTTTGTTTTGCTCAACAGGCCTGCATTTCCTAGAAGGAGATATGCTCCAATATAGCCACTGTAATTTGTATTGGCAAAGTGAAGGAGGCTCTTAACCTCTATGAAACATTTTAAATGGTTCTGTATGTAAGCACACTTATATTCCACAGCTGTAGCACTTTGCTAAAGTGGTACAAAGCAATTGGTATGAGAACATTATGGCCATGTGAAACGTATGAAAGTAAGTATCATCTTGTTTGTTGCTGCCAATCAAAGAATGCATCCCTTAGATTTTCATGAAAAATATCAGTTTGTGTACATATAATTGCAGAGAAATATTTTACACTTAAGTCCCTTTTTAACATGATAAACTATAGTCTCTTTTTACGGTAACACTACAATAAGGTCTCATTTTTTAAACATTTGTTAATGCGTTAGTGAATACAAATGTTTGTGTTCATGTTAATTCACAGTGCATTAACCCATGTTAACAGTTACAAATTTTAATTAATGTGTTAATAAATGCTGAGTTTAACATTTATGAAGTTTAATAAATGGTACAGAATTATTGTTCATGTTATCTAATGTAGTTAAATTAAATGTATTGTAAAGTGTTACCCTTTTTACAATGCCTTCATTAACTACACCATAGAAGTGACCATATAAGTCCATTCGTTAATGTTGAAATATATTATTATTTCAAAACAACTTCTAAATTAAGAATTTCATAATAACTTTCTCGCTGGTGCTATGTCAATGTATTGTCTTTTGACTTGGAGATGGACTGATAAAATGGTCCAAAGTAAACGTTTGCTCAGGAGAACTTTCCCACTGACCACACTGGTGAAACTTCATGCAATGTCAGTGTTTTTCTAAGGCATAGCATAAGCTCATTCACGTGCATGGCAAACATAAGCTAAATATTTTCACAATGCATGGGTCAAGGGGTTGCTTCTCAAAATGTTATGTAACGTGGATTAGACCGTTATCTTGCTAAGATCAGAAAACGGCCCTCTATTTTTATACTGTGAGCTCCTAAAAAAAGAATGGGCACTGTTTAACTTTCAAATGCCAGTGGATGTTCTCCCTGAGATTTACAATGAGTCAGCAGTTTGACATTTGACCCAAGTGTTTTTTCATGTAGTCAATTGAAGTGAAGAGTGAATGCCAATAAATGGACTTATGCTTGTCATGAGTTTAAGCCCAAATGTGCTGTACATAAACATTTTTATTCTGCAAGATGGGACAGCAGGATTAAAGACATGACAATACTGACAGACACATCCTGTAATGTTTACCCTGCTTGTTTAACAAGTTTTCAATCTTAAATGAATAATATCCTAATATTGATGATTGCCGCATTGGTTGTTGGCCCATAATATGATGTGTAAATCGAATGAATCTGTTCTTAAAGTTGAAAAATGAAATTCATCCTGATGTAATTCCAAAACTTCTTAGTGTTTTTATCCATACAGTGAAAAAGAAAAAAAGACTGACTTATTCTGAGCTATGAATGTGAGCTATATTCTCATTTTCAGTGCACTGAAAAGGAAGGATGTGCTATAAATAGAAAATATGTCCATGTCCCTGTGTATTCTGACCTGAAATATAGCTTAGTGAAAATGATTCTGGAGCAAGGCACAGTTCATTTCCATTTGTTCATCAACGCAGTCTCTAAACTACACATTACATGGTAGAAAAAGACCAGGTGTGCTAATCTTTGCTAATTGTCTTCCTGTGGGAGGCTTAAGGTCTCAATACAATCACATAGTTGGCATTTTTCCGGTTACTGGCCGTTAAAACGGATGTATGTGTCATAGGTCAACTTCTGGTCAAAAATGATATCTAATTAGAAACCTGACAGTGTAAACAGCGATTCTCTGCAGGAGTCACATCACTTACTTTACTTTAATGAGAATTTGTGTAGCTGCTCAGTAAACTAAATTGCCAAGAGTCAAATTAAGTATTATACACTTCCTACATAATAGCACTGCAATATACGTTTTTGGAGATGGTTACAAGCAGGTGTTCTCTTTAAAATCAGATGATTTCTATTAATTCAACATTATTCATCCAGTCATTTACAAAGATATTATGTAAATACATTCATTATTGAATTATCTAAAGGCCTATTGAGTTATTCTGCATGTTGTAGGAATCGCTTACTTCTTACTTTAAAAAGTTTGGCCCAAAATTGTGATGCTTGTAACTGAGCTATAAAAGTGAGTTGTTGTTTTGTTTGTTTTTTGTTAGGTTTTTTTTTTTTGAGGATATGAAAGAGGTTCACAACACTTCCAAGTTTTCCGTTGTTTATGTTCTTGCTTGAAATAAGATCCATGCCAATATTATGGTTAAGTTTGGTAGAGGATAACGACGGTCCATGGAGGAAGCTCATGAACACTGTGGACATGGAATGTGAATGCACATGTGCCTTTGATGCAATTCTGATACCCCAAAGGACACATAATTTTAGCCTTTTCAGTGACAGAAAGTGTGATCGCCAAGGTGAAAAGACAATGGGGAAAAGGAAAGGGAAACAGAAGCTAGTGTATATGGGAAATAAAATATGGTGTCTCTTAACAGCTGTATCTTAAAATCATGTTGTCTCAACATGAACTATGATTATTTACTGCTACATCATCTTTACAGTTTGTGCAGTTGATATGAGGCAAGGGGTCATGCAAAGTTAAACTGTTTGAGACTGTCTACTCTAATACATTAAATGAAATGTGCATGCAAATATATTGACTGTGCAGTTGTCATTTGCTATTGACAACCCCTTCTCTGTTCATATTCAAACAAATATACAATGAATCTTTAACCAATGTCGTACGATCAGCTTTTTCATTTTCATCTCAATGGGAGATGTATAAGGAATGTAAGCTGTTAATGCGTTCACAGCTGGAACATTCCCAAAGTCATTATGGAAATTTTGGTTGTACTGATAGATGATTTGAACTAGAATGACACATTAGAAGAATATGCGATCTATATTTGAAACATGCCCTAAAGCAACCTTGAACAGTGTCTCAAAATCTCTACTTTGCTGGAACAATTTAACAGCGGCTTAAGCACCTTACGTTTTTTCAAAAACACTGCAGTTTTAAAATGCAAGTTTGGGTACACTGGGAAAAAGTTTTGTTAGTTCAACTTAGAAGATGTACTTCATGTGGTCACCACTAAAATAGTTGGTTTTGTTGAAATGAAAGAATTCCACTATTGTGGAGTTTTTATTTTTCTATTTGAGCAAATGGGAACACACAGAAAATATATATAAATATGTATTCTCTGCTACAGAGCTTTACCCAACTACTAAGACTTCCGGTTCCGCGAAACCCGGAAATTTGAAAAGAGTCAATTAATCAGTATCCGTTTCAAAACAAACAACTGTCGCTGTAATGATCGTGAGACTTCGCCTAAATCTGGTTGTTTATTTTATCTGCTTGGTTGAAATAATTTATCTCATCAGTTGGAAACAAGCTGCTATGGTTCTTTAAAATAATACGTACTCCCCAAAAGTAGCTCCTAAACCGGAATCGTTCAGAGAACAAGAATCTTTAAATTCCCCATGATTTCCTTCCCCTGTTATTGACTGGCATGCGATGTGACCTGCGGCAATGGAGTTGTGCGCATCAAATCGTGAAACCTGCCCACAGTTTGCGAACAAACAAACGAGGAGCTCGAGCGCTTGAGAGCGTGGAGACGGACAGCTCGCGCGCTCATGATGAGAAGTCCAGCTAACCGTGTGCCCCCTTTGGACACTCCCTTCTCACTTCAGTGCTTACTCAACCACGAAATCCACCACTGGATTCCAAAATACCGCTCGCATGGAGATTTAAAACTGGACAGAGGCATGATGGTCCAGAAGAAAATACGGAGGGATGCGAGTGTGTTTGCTGCCATGATTAACATCCAGCTTTTGCTGGTGTGCTCCTGAGAACGGCAAGACAACAACTCGAGAGGTCCAGCACTCAAGACAGCCGATGAGGAAGAAGAAGAGATTTGACAAAGTAGTAAGTGCCAGATGTATTTTTGCATAATTGAATTGTTAATTATGCAGTAAATTTGGCATGATAGTTAACCCTTCACGAATTATCTTCTAGGGACATTATATGATCATGCTTTAATACTACTCGGGATGCGACCATAAATGATAATAAGTTCATTTTAAAATTCAGTTTTTCCTGAAATTAAATAATAAAATGATAAATATAGATTAGCTAGAATTCAGTATTACTGAAAGCAGATAAAGGTCAAATATAACTGTAAACACTGCAATACTCTTGCTACAATAGTGATGGCTATTGAAGTGCCTTCTGCAGGGGTTGAACCACCTTTTACCTTTAGGTGACCAGCTCAAATGATGCATTACAGTGCCGCATCACAGTGCCACACTACACACAGCTTTGACATGTTTTTTTTTCCAGATTTGTATGATGATTATTACCGAAATCACATTTTGCAATACAGTATGCCTCTTCTTGCTTACTTCATTACATCAAAAATGATATATAAACTCTTTAATGTGATATAATGACTTGTCTTCCTCATATCAACTTTAGCTTTAATATAAAAGTCACAATATTATTGATATACTTTAAAGTTTGGCAGTTCGAGTCCTGTTAGAATCATCAAATAAAAATATTTAAAAACCCCAAAGGAAAAGTGATTTGAATGGATCTGCATGCCATGGGTTAAAGTTTCACATCCACATAAGTGGACACATGCATTGCTGGAACCCTCTGGGGCTTCATCAGTAACTAGATCTTTAATAAGCACCGAGGTCTGTATTATGCAGAGCTCTAAATTAATGCTGAAACTTGTGCTGTCTTGCATAACGTAGTTCCACACGCTGCATACTGGACACTAGTGAGGAGAACATTACGTCCACTATCACTGGTTTGCTAGAGAGGGTTTTCACACTTGGCTGGAACACTGCAGAAGTCAGCTGAGAAAGAACCAAATTAATATTCTCACAGATGAAGGGCCAGATTCACTCCTACGCTGGCTTTTACAACCCTGAAAATGATTTTTGGGGGTTTAATTCAGTGTGTTCCTTGCCATTTCTTTGTAATTTATTGTGATATTTACTATAATATCACAATATTACTTTTTTTCAATTTCTGAGATGATGCTTTTTTATGAAAATCTCTATTCAAGTAAATTGTAAATGCTGGTATTAAGAAACAGTCAAATACTGTTATGAAAATCACATATTCCCAGGGAACAGAATTTAAAATACTTTAGATTCTGAATCAAATCTATTAAACTCTTAAATCATAAAATCTATGTCCATAATCTAAATCGAACTCATCACTGTTTTAAAACCCTGCAGCAGTCGGTGCCTTTCATAGCGACTATTATTTATTGATGGCTCCATGTAAAAAACATGAATGTGTTTTTGTTCATGTACAAAGGCGCATGAAAAATAAATCTAAAAATTTATACATCAAACAGGATTCTTTAAACTGTAATACAAAATTATTAAAGCCTAATTTATAACCCCCCCTCTCTCTCTCTCTCTCTCCTCATTTGCTCTCTCTCTTACCTCCTCTCTCCCTTTGTTCCCCCCAGTGGCTGCACCTGATCTCTTAGATCCTAAATCAGCCACACACAACACCAAACCACGGCTGTCGTTCTCCTCCAAGCCCATTGTGTATAACTCGGGTGATGATTGTGATGCCATAACCACCGTAATGAAGTGGAAAACGGTATTGGCGATCTTCCTGCTGGTGGTCCTGTACCTGATCATCGGAGCCACGGTGTTCAAAGCTCTGGAACAGCCCCAGGAGATCTCTCAGAAGTACCTCATCCTGCAGGAGAAAATGATCTTTCTCTCCAGACATGCCTGTGTCAACACCTCTGAGCTGGAGGACCTGGTCAAGGTACAAAATCATTTCCCTGTGTGCTTGAAATTTGACTTCAAAATATTTATTTGCAGGTAAAAATAGCTTTTTTTAATGTTGATTCAAAGCATAGTGGTTTTGTGTGTGGTACGTTGGGTGAATAGACTAATCTTTGCCAAAAATCAATACAGACAGCTCTGAAGTTGGCAGAAACGGTGTGCCATCTGATTAATTGGAGACACTGAAAACACTAAGCCGAAGACATGTTGGTCTGTTTCTGAAGTGTGATGCAACCATATTTCTTAGACATAAGAGGGATGGAAAAGATTGCTTTGAAATGATTAACATTATGAACAATCTGTTCCGTCTTGAATGTATGAAATGTTCTTATGGCTATGGGTATGCTTTATCTGCTCTCCTAAAAGTTGGGTTGCTGCGAGTAATATCTTTTAAATTGGCTTTAGGGAGTTCAGGTAACATTATTTCACGTGTTGTGAAATTAAATCTGCTTTTGACATTACATCACTATGTGCCTTCTGAAGTCTATGGTATTTACCTTTGTGCAAAAGTAGATTGCACTTATTAAATGTCACTTTCTATTTAGAGATTAGTGTTTATTGCAATTCTAGCAGCAGCGTAAAGGTCCTGGATGACTGTGTGTCATTAGCTGAGTTTTCATCCACAAAATCTTTTATAAATCTTAGGATATTGCTTAAATTCAGAACCATTTTTTTTACTGTAAATATGCATAAAGTTGTGAACACATGGGATGGGAGCGTTGCTTTTGTTTTTGCAATATTTACATAATCATTTAAATAATTTGAGCAATAGTTCTATGTTTGATTTCCATACGGTTAGGTCGTTGTGCGCTGTGATGCGTTAAAGTAACCTCCTGCCTATAGATATTCCTGTAGTTCTCTGACAGGCTATAAATCTACTTTTCCTGACCCCAGAAGACAACTCGTTCTCCTCCCCCTTACCTTTTACGATAAATTGCATCCCAACACCGTGCATTCATCTACTTCCCATCTCTTGATTATGGCTCTGGACGCTCCCATCCACACACCTCTGAACAAATGTTGATTCCTGCCAAGTTGCTTTGCTGCCAACAGCCCAAACCCAGTAGTGATTGTAGCGGCACTTAGTTGGTGTTCACAAACAGGAAAGCCTCCCCATGGAAAGAATGGCCTCTCACTTTTGCCTGAGCTCTTCTGTAGCCAGCTGGGAGGAGGAGGAGGAGGCATGGATGAGCAGCTGGGATACACTGAGTGACTCTTGTTCTATTTAGGCCAGGAGAATCTGCAAAATGTGCAGATGTTTTTGACAGTGTTTACATTGCTCACTCACTGCTTAGTGAAAATTTGCTTCTTTTGCTACTAACAGTTCTCTAGACTTTGAGTGTATCTCAGAGGCCCTGGTGGCCTAACACCTGATAAAAGCCACTGCAGAATTTAAAAAGAGATAGATACTTAGTGCTTGAATATTTTGCAGTAAATATTGGCCCGATGTGACATGAATGAAGAAATGCGAAATTATGGGTCTTTTTGTCCCATTTTCATCACTGTTTGTGGACGTTTAAGGTCTAGAGACACTTTTTTAAACTTTTAAGTTGAACTAATTTTAACTTAAGCACTTCCTAGTGGCATTCGAACATTCACTAGTTCTGCCATTAGAACATCCGTCTAGTGTCTTTACATTGAAAAACAATGGAAAAGTAGAACAGTGGAAAAATGAATTCTGTGTGAGCACCTCTATTTTTCAGTTTTGTGAACCATTTTTTATTTTATTTTTTTCCACTTTTTTATTGAGTGCAGGTAACAAATGTATATAGTTAACAATAAACATTACAAAGTGGGACCTAATGACACCTGTACCCGTTCCAACCCCACAGTGAACTAACCCAACACAGGCCCATAAATGAGGACAGACATACAGACCCAAGCATACCAACAAACATTTACCAGTAGACCCACCCACACAAAAGACAAAAAAATAAAATAAATAAATAAATAAAAATAGATAATTAGATCTGTGAAGGGTTAAAAAATAAAATATAGGGACTCAAACCTCCAAATCAGGGGACAGGTTTAGGCAATCAATCTGCCCTATTTTATTATTTTTTGAAATTATTTGCAACGTTATTTTGAATTCCTGCAGTCTTTTTGTTGTTGTAGTAGTTGTTGTTGTTTTTTTGTCTACATTACATTGTGTACCAGTAATTAGGGCCCTAGCACCGATGGTGAGAGGACCCTATTGGAATTGCTCTGTTTATTGCAACTTTACTTTGCAATGCAGTTTATTCTGTTACTTTATTAAATTCAATTGCATTTGTTTTTGAAAAATTACATTTTATAATTGCAATTTATTTATTTTTGCATATGCAATTTTCCATCATTTGGACATCAACAAGATTTGAACATTTAACTTAAAAAAAAATTGCAATCCAATTGTTCATTATATGGACATTACATCTTGTACTTCACCTTATCTCGCAGTTGTGATAAGAGATGGCCATGCTACTTTCTTGCCTCATACACGTAATGAGAAATGATGAAAGAGACATGAGTTAAGGACCACGGACAGCTCCACCTTTTTCCCTTCACTTACTTTAGTTTCTGAAATTTGCATGCATATGAAATGAGAACAGAAAAACTTCAGCAAAGCTTTGACCTTCCACTCACTCGTTGAGTAATGTGTCCTTTTAAAGTGCTTTTTAACGTATATAGTCTTAAAACAATAAGAAAAGCTCTTTAAAGAAATACCCATTCCATAAGTTTGGATTCAATCCAAAGATTGAATTTTTGGAAAAATATTGTCAATATCTTAATTATGCCAAAAAGCACAGTCTGAAACAGTACAAGTACAATAACAGTACAGTGAAACAGTACAATATTCCTGCTGCACAAACAAAGGGCCACACATTTGATAAGGCAGCCATACAATAACAGATTTGACAGTGCATGAAATTACAGGACAAATTCTGTCTTAACTCCCAGCTGACGCTGTAATGTGTGACGTAAATCCCAGAGTTGCTGTGGAACACTGATAAAGAACAGATCCATGTCTTTGTTTGAGGGCCTGAATGTAGGCAATTGGAGCCAGCCATCCTGCTCATTCAGAGACAGTCTGCTTCAGATTTAAACGTGTTACATCTCTCTGCACAATAGCAGATGGAGTTATACTGGAAATAGCATGGCTGAATATGATTCAAAATGGGTAAATTGGAAATATAGCACTCTCTTTCTAAATAACATGTCCTGTATATTCATATTCATGCCATAATTTGTTCAACCTTCATGTCATTCTGACCCTGTAATATTTTCTTTCTTTTGTGGATGGCAGAGGATCTACTTTTGTGTTTCACAAAGAAAGAAAATAGGTATGACATGAGATAGGAGTAAATTGTGACTTTTCATTTTTGGAAAGATTTTTTTGGTTTGAGCTTGAAGTGATTCATTACATTTTTGGAGATTTTTCCTGAGACCTGTTTTGTCATTCGCAGCAAGTGGTGGTTGCTATCCGGGCCGGGGTCAACCCCTCGGGTCACCCCTCCAATGACAGCAGCATGTGGGACCTCAGCAGCTCCTTCTTCTTTGCAGGGACTGTCATCACCACGATAGGTAACAGATGTACTCCGTATCAATCCCCTAATTGATTCTTTAATTGATTAGTGACTTTGAATTTCATTAGAACTTAATTTAGTTGATGAAAGCAACTTGGGGATAGGTGCTTGGTAAAACGAGTTTAACTCAATTAAATAGACCACCAGTAGGGCTGCACAATTGATTTTTTTTTTACAATTAATTAATTGTGAAATATGTCAATAGCTGGATTTCAGTCACGTGATTATGATGACGTGCGGAATTCAGATGGAGGGCTGGGAGTGACGAGTGCAATGGACGAGATGGAGGAAAGTCTGTACTGTACTACTTTACGCGCTATTACAAGATAAAGATATAAACAAAAAAAATCAAACATATGTTGGACATATTTTCCTAAAAATAAATATTTTCCTGCCATCGAGACGGTAGGTATCAGCAACTATCTCCTTTTACAGACATACTTTGACTTTACAAAGTTCGGAAATGTTACACAAACAGTCACTTAAGTTGTATTAACTCACCTATGACAATGTGATCACTACACACACAAGTATTTTCCCATTGGGCTCCTCCCGACCGCACATGTAGGTTTGCAAGCTGTTTTTTCAGAGTTTTTCTGTCAATTTCTTGCATTCCCCCCCCTTATGAACAACAACTTTTGGTACACGATAAAAACTCCTTGTGGCTTGATCGATTTAAGTAACCATAAATGACGAAAAACACAGGCATTTTGAGTTTGTTTTAGTGCTTTCTAAATGCAGCAAATCACTTCCTGCCCTCCATTTGTATTTCGCGCCATGGCAACGCCAGTGGCGTGACGTCATATGAAAACAAGCTATTACAGCTTTACCTTTACGTGTGCTCCTGTGAGTCTGTCAGCTTACATTGTATGTGTAGGTCGGTATGATTTTTTTTTTTTAAATAAAAAAATACAGTAAAAAGTTATTTTAAATTGTGATATTTAACAACATTACTGTTTTCTATTTCAAATCAATATCATGTTTTGCTGCGATGGCAATGCTACAATGTCAGCAGCCATATTAGAATCATTTCATGTCTGACTACATTGTAAAAAGCCCCAAGCTTCAGAAAACTGTCCATATCTCCCAAGAATACCAGGACCTAGTGGAGGTTTTTGGCAAGGAAAAATCAGCAGAAAACCAGAACAAGAACACCTAGAAGTCCATCAA
Source organism: Cyprinella lutrensis (assembly GCA_027497675.1). Taxonomy (NCBI): domain Eukaryota; kingdom Metazoa; phylum Chordata; class Actinopteri; order Cypriniformes; family Leuciscidae; genus Cyprinella; species Cyprinella lutrensis. Next base: position 8,584,727 of record JAOTRC010000013.1, read on the forward strand.
AACGAAAAGGAAACTAAACGTGAACATCGCATTAACGACTAAAATTTGAATGTAAATTTTATTAGTTTAAATATTTAGGTTGAATTGCAATTAAAATATCAAGGGAAATAATCAACTTATGATTTGTCCCCTTACCACGACAAGGATGTTTATATATTTGTGATCTGAACACTCAGCATTTTATGGATTAATTTCTTAGCAAATAATCAGCAGCTGCTTTTTTTATTTTAACTTCATCGTTAAGGATGTGAAGGAAATTGCATTAATGTTAACCCTCTGCCATTAAGGTTAATAAGCTTGATTAATGAACCCCAACTAATCCTTTCAACAGCTTTGACTGTTCTTGAATACATGTTTAAGACATCTTTAAAACCTGCTGGAAGGGAGCCAAGTAGTGAATTAAAGAGCAAGCCCCCTTCATCAATCCCCCGTGTCCCTGCATAGGTTGTGCAGTACAAATTGCAATTAATGAACCGAGCTGGTCTGATAACTTGGCCTCTTTCAACTGTATAAAAGCTCAAGGTCTTGGGGCTGCACATCATATCTCCATGTTTTACGTACATTTTAAATAAATGCTGTCTATATTCATCAAAGAATCCTGAAAAAATGCCATGTTTCCACAAAAATATTAAGCAGCACAGCCGTTTTCAACATTAAAAAGAAATGTTTCAGCAAATCGATGATTGAATGATTTTTGAAGGATTATGCGACACAGAAGACTGGAGTAATAACTGCTGAAAATTAAGCTTTGCCATCAGGAATAATTGGTAAAATATATTATTTGACCATTTGTATGGTGAAATAAATGTAGCCTTCATGAGCATAGATATAGATCCTCTTGATATATGTATGTAGTTGTTTGCGTGTGCGCATGAAGAAAAAATACATGTTTTTTTTATTTATTTTAACATTTTTGTTAAAAACAGGTTGCTTGGAGTTGTTTTTATTAATGTTGTTGTATTATTTTGCTTGAATCGACATCATCCATAATGTATTTGCGTCACCCAAAGGAGTCAATTTATAGGCTAAGCTTAGCTCCAACTGCTAATTTGTTTACCAATAGGTGACCAAATGATGATTATCTTTTGACATTCTAATGAAAACCTGTCACACAACTCCCCCGACCACCTCCACCAGCAAGGATGCACTCACTTTGTAGTGTCCTTATGTGTTCATCTGTTGGTGAGGGCATCACATTCACTAACAGCCATCAGCACGATTGCAGAGTATTTGCCAAAGGTGAAGCCCTCAAAAGACACACTTGTGTGCTCATTAAGCTCTTTTTGCGTCAGTCTTCCAGTAATGCTTCTTGTCTAATGACCGTGGCTCGACATTTTGTTTCCTGTGTCAAACTGACTTATGTTGTGCTCTAAGACAGCACATGACATTCATTTCTCATCAGATTTGAGAACAGATATTACCCTGCTTTTTCAACACATAATTTCAGTAATTTAGGTGTTAGACTCATGACCGTTTTTATGGTGCTTTCAGTACTGGGACTATACAGCTTTTTTTGTGTATATTTGTACAAAACATTTTTACTTAGGTACTTTTCTTTTCATTATGATTATTATTCAGATGAAAATTTGAGGTGTTAAAATAGTCATTGCTGTCAAATAAAAAATTATACAGTCCATACATTTCTTCACTCTAAAAATTGCTGGGTTGTTTTAACCCAACTTCAAAAATCAAATATGGTCAAACCCAACCATTGGGTTAAATTTTTTGATTACATTACATTAATTACATTTTTAACCCAACGTTTGGATTTGTCCATATTTGGCCCAAAGTTGGGTTAAAACAACCCAGCATTTTAAGGACTACCTGAAGTCAACAAATATGACTTGATGCCCTAAAGTAACATGTTTCGATAAACATTATCATTGTGTTTTTATTTAATTTTTAAAGCTATTGTTTGCAAATTCAACAAGTCATCAACAAATGTAAGACTTTGTGACAACTGGTGCGAATACAGACTTGACTTGAGTCGTAATGTTGACTTGCAGTATGATGAACAAAACAAAGTCCGACTCTTTGCATGTGGCAGACAGAACAAACAAGATATTGGTTAAGCAAAGAGAAATGGAGCATTCATTTTTTTTCTATGAAAGTTCTCTTTTGAAAGATTCTGGTTCTGAAGGATTTGTTTTCATCCAAGTCATTTTGCATAACATTTTTATAGATATGGCACAAATAAATATATGTGCATCGGAATAGAGCTGGTTTATGTTTGTGAAACTTTTTATTAGAGCAGCTATTTTATTTAAGTATGTTCAATCAATTGGGGGCTGCAAAGTGGTTTTAGCCCACTGGTCACCAGTTAATGTTCTTCTCTAGGTCTATGACAAATTAATTACTCGTTGTTTGTTTCCATTTAAAGTCAGGAAATATCTGAACAATGCAGTGTCTGGCCACAGCATTTTTTGTATAAAGAGAAAATAGAAATGCTGAAGCCATTAACATGCATTATAAATTTTTATAGACTTGCATCCTTATAGTTAATCCGCTGGAATCAAGCATGATATTATCCAACCATAAACATGTGCATAATTCTTCCAAAAGGCTATGTGTAAAGACATTATAGTTATTCATCTCCATTGTGCCATGTGTAATTAAAGTTGTCTCGTAGGAAACTATTTTATGTCTCTTTCAAGGTTTTTTGATTTAATTAGATTTAAAAGACAATAGAGTGCATGAGAAGTGATTACCCAGTTAATGAGTTTCAAGGAAAAAGGAAATGTAATGGATAGAGGCTCTTGCGGAAATGCCCCCCTCCTGCTGTGTTTCGCTCATGGTGGGCCTATCCAGTGGCTTAGCCTCTTGTAATTGCTAAAATTCCTATTGTGGAAGTATTACACACTCTGCAACCACTGGTATTCTTGCTGTATTCTCACATTTTAATGTTGTTCAAAGCTTATGTCTTTGAAAATGCATAATGTAATGCATTTCAGACTTAAAGGGAAATTTTCTAAATGTTACTTTCCCTTCATACTCCTAGTGCAAAATCATAATCTAAGTTGTAACCAAGGGATTTGTTAGATTTGGTTTGAACCAGGCTTAATATGTGAAAAAATAATCGAATCGGTTCCCTTGTGAGTAAACTTCAACGCTGCATTATTGAGTGGACGCTGTGGGAATGTTGTCGGCATGACCTGAGTCTAAATCATGTGTACACACGCACTAATGTCATTGCACATGTACGAATTCAGGTGACGTATCCATAAAATGGTGCCTGACACGGCATCACCAGCTTCTTTGTCATTAGAAGTTGCTTGTCTGTATAGTTTGTCACAGTCTCAGTGTTTTATGACTTAAAACAAAGAATAAGTGAAGGATAGTTGTTCTGCCATGTCCGATATATATTACAGAGGGTGACGGGCAATAATTTTGTGTTGTGTGCATGGGATCATAGCATGCTAGGCTAGGTCAGCTCTTGAGGGAGCTGACTGTTACAAGCGCTTTTCAGCGAAAAAGCTCTGCTCCTGGCCCCCCGAGTGTTACCAGCATATATATTCTGATTTTCGCACATTAAAAAATAAATATGACCTCACGTTATGTCAATCACGCTTGCACACTGCCTCCGAAACTTTTGTCCGTCATAAAAAAAATTTATCAGGTTGCATCCATAGCAAGTAGTTTGAATGGTGTTTGAGTAGAGTTTTGACATTTTAGAGCCACCGAATCTCGAGTACAAAAAAATTAAAGTTTTGGACTCAGTGTGCAAGGGCCTTAACCCAGTTAACTGCCTGGTTGGTTCAGTACTGGAGTTCCTTCAAGAGCCTCTCTCTGCAGGATTAACCACTGCTATGAAGGAGTGTGTGGCTGCTATTTCGGCTTGCAACATTCACATTGAAGGAGCTTCTGTAAGACACACGTCTTAGTTTCCCGCATCCTATGAGGTGTCAGAAAGCTCATGTCTGTCTGCAGACCACTGGTTCATTCATAGGATGTCTTGTTTTAGAAGAGTTATTTGGAGGAACCTTTAGAGACGGCCTCGGTGAAGCTTTTGACTCTTAGGGTAGCTCTCTTGATACCTATAACTTCTGTTTTTAAGAGGGTAGGAGATTTGCAGGCCCTCTCAATTTTCTAAATTATCGGTTTGACTCAAGACAATGGTTAATAAAATACAAGCTTTAGAAAACAACTAAATGATGTTTCAGGAAGCACAGTAATACCCCAGCTAATAAAAATTAGCTCTAAGAACATTTTGTAAACATTCCCATTATGTTATGACACCATTGTTTCTGAATGTTTTTCCAACGTTCAAAATGGGCGGTTTTTACAAATGTTTTTTTTTTTTCTTGATTCTTGGTTTATGTTAATGTTATGTATTTTCTATTTGATCAATTTTCAGGTATTTTTGGAGTGTTTGAATGTTCTCTGAATTATCTGAAAAAGGTAGTGAGTAACATTTAAAAACATACTGTAATACTAACATCCAACTAAAAATGATGTATGAATAAAATTTTGTGCTAATGTTTTGAAAGCATTATTGTAGACCAGATATCTTTGAACAAAAATTCTATGAATGTTACCGGAAGAAAGTTTGTTCATAACTTTGAGAGAACCTTACTAGAACATTAGCCAAATTTCTGTTAACATTCCTTGTTAGCTGGGACCTGTATGTGGATGCAGATCATTCCTATACATAATGTCTGGGACTTCTCTTTCTGCAGGGTTTGGAAATGTCTCTCCACACACAAAAGGAGGAAGGATCTTTTGCATTATCTACGCACTGCTGGGGATTCCTCTCTTTGGGTTCCTCTTGGCAGGAGTGGGCGATCAGCTGGGAACAATTTTTGGCAAAGGAATCGCCAAAGTGGAAAAGATGTTTGTGGTGAGATTAAATTAAGATCCTGTACCAAAAACTAGCAAAATTGCTCAGAGGATTATACCATTAATGCACTTCATAATCTATAATTATAATCGTTTTACTGTGCAGCAGTTTCTTGAATCATACATCTATACTAACTTGTTTCCAGAATATTTTTTTTAAAAACGGAATTAATGAAAAACATGTTGAACTGAACAATGTAAATAGCTATTTAAGTTAAAACAACAGATTAGACCAATTCTGTGAAATATTTTAAAAAACTTGATGTATAATAACCACCATGGCAAGTCAAAAGATTACATCAAAACAATATTATTATATCATTGATTTAGAAATAAGGCTGGGCACATCAAATCCCTTCAATCAGAAATACACTGTATCGTCTTCGCTCAATAAATCCCCTGCAGCTATAAAATAATGATTGTTTTGTAGAAATGCTTGCTTAATAGCCTTGTTTTGTGCTGCAGAACATTCGGCCACTTGAATGATTCGCTGTAATAACTTAAGTGCCTCTGGTGGCCATCTTGTTTGCACTCGTTGCACATACACCAACATTCTTTTCTGCTGAGCTGTTGTGTTTTGGTACATTGACGTGTACAATGAAGAGCACAATACGGTGTTTTTTTTTTCCTTTGTCAGAAATCAATACTGCAAAGTGAATTATTTATTGCTGGTGCACTCATTCTTTTGTGTACCACATAATAAACACAATGGCTGAAAGGGCAAGTGTTTATTTCACAAACTCTTCTCAATGAATTTACTTGTCGAGTGCAGCTTTCTGTCCTGTGATGACATATTTCCATATTTTATAGCCTTTTATTTCATTCATGATGCTGGGTGGTTGCAGCGTTTGATTGGACAAAACTGTACAGCACGAGTCATCAGTTTGCTTCATCCATTCTTTATGATCTATATTTTGGTTCTGTTCCTATTTTTGCACATCATGCTATACATTTTTATATATAAACATTTTGATGGGGTCTTTAAACTAGCGATTGGCCAATATTGCAGTCAGGCTGATCTATATATATCTTTATCAACATTTGGGCAATAACTGTACATGCTTGGCTAATTAATGTATATTAATGCAGTCTATTAATAAAGCCTGATATAAGTGTTAATAGCACTTAATTCATACAATTATTTTTTTTTAAATTGAGTAAATGTGTAAGACAAAAATGTTAATTTAATTCAAACAAATGATGAACTGCACTATTTTCTTAATCAGAAAATAGACATCATTATGTCATTATGACATCATTATTATGTTATCTATGAATTTTTTTTTTTTTACAGCTGAACAATACTAAAAATGTATATTCATAATAATTTCTTTTCAGATTGGATTACATTTTAAAATTGCCCGATATTTCCAGGTTTTCCATGAGTGTAGGATGTATGATAGATGAAGTCATTAAAAGTTGATTTATTATTTTCATAAATTTTTCACAAAATTTTAAATCTATTTGTTTGTGATTTTTATTCATTAGTTATTTACTTTAGTTTTTTTGATGTACACATTTTTTTATGTTATATTTTTGTTTTGTTTTTTATTATTTTTAGTTTAAATTTAAATCATTAAATTTATCTGAAGTAATGGTAAAGACATTTACATTTTTACAAAAGATTTAATATTTTAATATTAAGCAACTGATCGTTGATATTAAGAACCAAATCAGCATATTAGAATGATTTCTGAAGGATCATGTGCACTAAAGAGTAATGATAAAAAAATTCCATCCTTGATGAGCAAAAGAGACTTTAAGAAACATTATAAAATCTTTTTGATTCCAGGCTTTTAAGTGATAGTGTGCTTCTCTATGTCTCGTGTGTGACAGTGTTTACTAGATCCCAGACATTGCATAAGAATGAATGTTTTCAGACGGCTTCTGGTTAAGTACTGTGGACGTCTCTCAACAGTGTGATTATAATGAGCTTAATTGTCTTTTCCACCCTTCATTCTCAACCTCCCTTGGCATCTGTTTTCCCTTACAGAAATGGAACGTGAGCCAAACTAAAATCCGTGTGACATCCACAGTCCTGTTCATCCTGTTCGGGTGCCTGCTGTTTGTGGCCCTCCCTGCTCTCATCTTCCAACACATCGAAGGCTGGAGCGCTCTGGAGGCTATCTATTTTGTCGTCATCACTTTAACCACTATTGGATTTGGAGACTTTGTGGCAGGTGAATGAAGTCACTTTACTCCTTCAGTCTCAATTTCAAGTATATTGTGTTAGTTTCTGACAACAAACAAAAACCCTGAAAGATAACTCAAACTGAAGTTGTCGAGTGTATTCATGAGTTGGTTGGGTTCATTTCTCATTCAGGAGGCTCTGAGATTGAGTATCTGGACTATTATAAGCCCTTGGTGTGGTTCTGGATCCTGGTGGGTCTTGCCTACTTCGCTGCAGTTCTCAGTATGATTGGAGATTGGCTCCGGGTCATCTCAAAGAAAACCAAAGAGGAGGTATGTGCTTATTGATATGGTTTCAGGCAACACCAGGGTGAGAATTGTGCATGGATTAGCCGAAACAGAAGGTTTGCTCTGTCTGAAACGCATAATGAGATATTTCTCTCGACCTCTTGTGCTTTTCTGATGCGATCATAAAAGTGCGGTTTTCTGACATGATACTTTATAGTATCACAAAAGACATGAACAATTTTAAGTTTATGAGCTGGGATTTGTTCTTTACAAGAACATGTACGGAAAGTCTCGGAGCTGAATGTAGGCCTCCGTATTATTCAGCCCTGCATGTGTGAAGCAGCAGAAAACTGTAAATCTGAGTCCATTATCACATCTTACTGTAAATAGAAGGCAAATGCAGTGCAGGATTAATGTGAATGAAAGGTCTGAATGACCCAGTTCTGCTATCTGATTCTCATCCATAATACATCACCTATCAGGGTTTCTGAAATGCTGTAAATGCTGTACACGCTCTTTTTTTCTTTCTTTTCTTTTGCATCAGGAATAATCATCTCAAATTAGAACTTTTCTAGAGTCTTTTGACCACCTTACCATCTAATGACCTCATTAGAGAGGAAACCACTTTTTTTTCAGCGGTCTTACTCTTTTATTACTCTGTTCTTCTTACTACAATTTCTATTTTAGAGGCAGCCCACACAATTTGTCTTGAAATTGGCTTGGCTTATTAGTGAAAAATTTATTTGTGAATAAATTGGTAGTGGTAAGTTATAATATATTTTAAGGTGCTATGAACATTAGAGACTATAGTCTTAATGTAATTTGTGTAACTGTACTATGTTTTAGAGGTTTGGTTGGTAGGAACTGATTAATCCTAAATTTGTAGGGCATTAACAGTTTGACAGTTACATTACAGTATTTTTGGATCAATTTACAAAGACATAATGTAACCAATGACTATTTATATTCTTAAAGAATGCTGTATTCAAACGCTCCGTGTGCAGAATCGGCAGCTTATGCGTTCAAGCAGTTTTCCATAGTGCAGCACTTTCAAAATGTCTTGTTTTCCCATTTTTAAAACCAATATTTGACTTGAAAGTGTACAGAGACCTGCAAATACTTCAGCAATTGAAACAAAAAAACACTGTACTGATGTTTCCACACTTTATCAGGCAGCACAATCATTTTCAACTCTGATAATAATAATCATAATAGTAATACTATTATGGGATATGTAAGCACCAAATCAGCACATATATGATTTCTTATATGTTAGAAAATAATTGGTACTGATCTGAACAGCATTGAGCATATGTATAAGGCCAGAGCTACACAGAGGGCAATGGCCATTTTGGCTAACACCACTCACCCACTACACACTGAGTTCTGCCTCCTACCATCAGGAAGGAGGTATACCCAACGAAAAAGTGCCAGTTCCAACAAATATTTGAAATCATTTGTACCATTAGCTGTTGGGTTTCTCAACAAATTATAGGTACATGTTATTTATGTTTTTATCTATTTATTATCTCCTGTTTTTGTGTGAATGTGTATGTGTTGGCTACCGGTTGTGAACTAAATTGCCCCTTGGGGACATTAAAGATATTTCAATTCAATTCGACTATATATTATATAACAGGTTTTCTTGTAGATTCATTAGACTGGAATATTGGCTGCTAAAAATGGGACTTCATTCATCAGTTTTCTTATTATTTTAAAGGGTAATAATGATGTTTTCTAGTTTAAATAATTAATATATGAGATTTTATACCTGTATTCCTGAATTCAAAGCTGAATTCACAGCATCTTTAGTCACTTGATCTTTCAGAAATCATTCTAATATGCTGGTTTGTTGCTCTAGAAACATTTATAGTAGTATTAACATTGTATTGTTGTAAATGTTTGAAAGAGTTGTGCTGCTTTGTATTTTTGTGGAAAAAAGAAATCAGAATTCTTTGATTGATTATTTGACATCGAATTTAGCTGTTACAGTCTTTTTTGCTGAATCCGATGCTTGCTTGCTGTATATAAGTATTTGTTTCTGTTATAACAATATACATGGTATATATTACAGAAAATATTGGAAAGAGTGATCATAAAAATAGTAAAAATTGCATTATAGTTTGAACAACATGCCAATCTATTGTTACACCAGATGTGGCCTGGATCTGGGCCGACACTATGTTGCTGTCTGGAATAAATTTGCACATGATAAGCCCAATGACAGCTATGGATTGGGATGAGGGGATCCTAAAAATAGGCACACTGTGGTTGAGTTGTACGGTCTTATAGCACCAGACCCAAACCACTTTCTTTAACACTCCCAGCTGCACTGAGTCAGCCCGCGTCCTTCTCATTCCCTCGAGCTGAAACATTTTCACAGAAAACAGCTTTTTGAAGCTCTGATTTACACCTCTTAAATGCTTCTAAACAACAGTCCCACTGGCGATTCATTGTGTTCCAGGTGGGAGAGTTCCGCGCTCACGCTGCAGAATGGACGGCTAATGTGTCAGCGGAATTCAAAGAGACGCGGCGCCGCCTGAGCGTGGAAGTTTACGACAAGTTTCAGCGGGCAGCGTACATCAAGCGCAAGCTTTCGTCAGAGCTGGGACAAAATCCAGGTCAGGACATGCAATGCAGGAGGACCCTGTCCGTGAACTTCACAGATGAACTAGAGAAAGAAGGTCTCCCGACCCTGACCAAAAATGGCAGCCTGTACCTGAACGGTCTTACCCCGGACCGCCACGATCACGGTGAGATCGCCATCATTGAACATCTCAAATGCTAAAACACTGATAAGGAAGAACAGGAAGATATATTTGTGTCTACATCTATGTTTGATCACAAATCTTTCCTGGGTGTATATGGATGTGCTTTCAATGTACTGGAATGAGAAGGGGACTTAGTGCGTTGTGCCAGTGAAATGATCCTGTTGAATGAAGATGAAGTGTGTGTTCTTGAGCAGAACAGGACAACAGCTTTTACTTTCCAGTTAATCATATTTGTGCCTTATAGACTTCCCAGAAGCTGCTACTCTGATACAGTACGAACAATTGAAATGTATTGTAATTTTAGAGGATGAACCACCAATCTTGTCCAAACACTGACAAATTTGTTTATTTGATGCGTATCGCAAACCCAGCATGTGTAAGCATTTGTTAATAAACTATTACTACAGGGTATCAGGCGAGAATGGTTGAGCGTTTATGATACTGACACAGATGTGATTGGTGGCTCACCAGTTGTTTATATCTTGATTTTTAAAAAATCTACATTCACATTCTGTTTTAGAGCAATTGTGACCGAATATAGCGAAACTGTCTTAGTCGAGGCATCTCACATTTTTTTTATTGTATAATTTCTGATGTGATGTGCACCGGTAGCATGATTCTTTAAGGAACTACAATTTTTCTGATAGAACTGGTCGTAAGTGGACATACGGCCATACTATTAATCATTCGTTGACTGCTGAATAAAGTTGTGTGGTAAATGCAACGTATAAGTATATTTCTAGCAATGTAACATGGGATTATATTTTCCTTTAGCCTGCAAATGATTTAAAGTGACAGTTCACCCCAAAATTACAATTCTGTCATTTACTCACCGTCATTTCGTTCCCAACCTGTATGGTTTTGTGTAACTCAAAAAGGGGAAATTTTAAAGATTGTTGGAAATTCACTGACTGAATGAATCATTAATTTGAGTTGGATCTTGGTAAATCAGTTTAAGATTCAATCACAAAGTTCTGGAACTGCACGAGGGTGATTAAATGACAACATTTAATTTTTTGGGGGGAGAAATTGTCCTTTAAACTCATAATTTTATGCCAAATGTAACGACTGTGGAACTAGTAAACAGGAATGGCCAAAGAGAAATGTGTTTCTAGGGAAAAAAGCTATGACTTTTCAGACTGTTCGGTTATAATCTATTTTGTCATAAGCAACTTTTTTCATATGTTTTAAATAATAGCATACATTTGCCTCAGTTTTGAGATCTAAATGTACAGAATGACCTTGAATGTTCTGTCAAATCCATGTCGGCTTTGTGTCAATGCGGAGTGGATAATATACCAGAATGATAGATAGTTAGACAACCAGTAGACTGACTGAGAAAAAAGCAAACTCATTAGTTTTTTTTAATTATTATTATTGTAAAAGCTTTATTTTTTGGCATAAACTGAAACATACAGGAGCCTATGGCATTTCCTCATTGTGTATTGCGAGGTTAGCTGTAATGGGGTATGAATGGAAAGAATTTCAACACCAGCTAAACATCGAATTCATTACTATTTCGATGTAAATATTAGGTTTATTCAAAAAGGATATATGCATTTCAGTGTGATAATATTTTCTGGTTTAAGAACAATCAAAAGTATTTTTCACAATCTTCTTGCCTAGTTTTTAACACTTGTCAGCTGATTGTTAAAAGAACAGTGCCATACTATCTGTTGTAACAGTGTGTTTATCTTGCCTTTGCTCATTCTTCAACATTTAAACTGAAAACTGCTATAAGTCATGGTTGTCATGCTAATAGCTTTGTGTGTGTGTTTTTTTTTCTTCAACCATTTTTATGAGCATTATTTGTGATGTTTCTACAGTTTTGCATCTCGGTGCTTTTCTTTTAAAGCAGAATAAACAAACCGATATTCTTATTCTTCAGGAGAGTGAGTTTTTTTATGTCTAATAGGATTGCAACTTGCCATATTGTTTTTAGAAAATTCTATTAGTTCCTGAATTAAAGCCCTTTAAATCAGCCCTTTGTGGGAAACTAGGCCCTTGGATCGAGTCCATGTGGGAAAGAGTGATGGTACCGAAAACTTGTGCCACATATGCAGTGATTAATATGCTCTCAGTCTTCTCCCATAACTCTGCCGCTGATACAGTCGGAAGCTGACGGTAAATCTTGCCGTCATCAAGAGCCAATCAGGCCTGTGCACTTCAAGCATGAGCAGATGTTATGTAAGCACGTCTGAGCATCCAAAGAAAACAAGAACCACAGTGTGAAAGAACATTTCCACTCATTAAATCCTCCTGCTTTGCCACTAGTCTCATCGGGGTCAATCGGCAGAGGACATCCCGAACAAAAACAACACCAGACTTTATATCTGTAAACACAACCTGTGTGAACTCAAATTCAAAAGAGAATTTGATATCTAAAATATCTGTCCTTCTGTCTAGACCACATCGTTTTACTTTTTAGTTTATTTGAACAACATCATATCTATTGTGTAACGGAAAATATTTGATGAAGCCTGAATGTTGAGAGAAATTTGTTGCTAAATATCAAACTGAACATGTGTTTGTTCTCATTTATAATTCAGCATGGGAAGAAGCCTAAATGTCATAATATATTATTTAATAAACACTGGCTGTTCCCACAAAGGATTTTTTTAACATGCACACCTATACAAGGATAGTAAAATTAGAACTGCTCATAACGTCTTTACACCCAATATTTTTATAAAGTATTTAATTTCAATTGATCCATCTCCATTTGGCCAGAGAAAACTCATTGTGATTTACATTCCTTTTTTGGCTTTGGAAGTTAGCATTCTGCATAGTACATTTTAATTGTTGGCTTCTGACACAACATTGTTCTCTGTAGGCTACCTTCTACCTTTTTGTTAACGGGTCTGCTCTGCTTCTATTGTACTGTTCTATTTTTAACTGTTTCCATGGTGAATTTGCGGACAAAAAAGGAGCAGTCTTGGGTCATGTCATGAGGTTGGGAGAACTTTTATTTACAAGATTTTTAAGATGTTAAATTTTTCATTTTTGATTTTCCTAGCCAAACCTCTGCACACTGGAAAAAAAAGCCTTGAGTTTAAAGTTTGGATATGTCTATATGCAGCATCAGTGGGACGACTACAAAGGGGTTCTCTAGTGTCCAGGTCTTTCAATGCGGCACTACATCAAAAACTGCTAGTTTTTAATTTGATATTTCCCTGATATTTTCAATCTGATGTCGTAGCTTTTAACTTGACAAACGTTATTATTAGTCACATATCATCTGACTGCAGCAATATTATAAGCTATTAAGATTCAGAAACCCTTTACACATACAGTTTTGATCGATAAAACACACACACACACACACACAAAATCCAATATTACTTTTCCCTCTATTATGAGAAGATCCCTTAATGAGAGCCCAGAGAATGCAGAGTTCCGGCAGTTCCCACTAGTCGATCTGTTCGTTAAACATTTAGTTCTCAAGGGAGCTGAGATGCCCAATGACGCAGACAGCCTGTACAGTAGCTTCCCATGATGCAGAAAACCTCCGCAATCAGTTAATCCACAGTCTGAGTGACAGCCAAGCGACACACTTCCTCACACACACAGCTCACTTTCCCAAAGGTGATGTCTGGTGAGAAAGCAAAACATTCACACACTGGCTTTATGAGGAAAGCCATTGTGGCAATAGACCTGCAAATCCCCCCCCCCCCCCTTTTT
>JAOTRC010000013.1:8601686-8615439 GCA_027497675.1 Cyprinella lutrensis
ACAAAAGTCCGCCACCATCAATGAATTCGAAGTAAAGCCAGAGATAGCAGCGTTACCTAGTTACTTCCTATGACAAGACCCCTGTTCCAAGATGGCGGCGGTTTTGACGCATGCTTAGAACCCCAAGGTGAGATCTAGTGGATCTACGATCTAGTGTATATGTCTATGCCGTTCGCCAATGAATGCTATATATCGATCTGCGCTCGATTGCTCTTCCTTCAACCTCCAACTACCCAATTTCAAACCATACAATTCAGATTCCGTTTTTGAACAAATTCAATATTAATAAAACAATACAATTCCAAATTATGTGATTTAAATTCAGTTTTTCAATGTAATTATTCAAGTTTAGCCATTCAAATTCAAATATAAATGGTTCAAATTCTGTCTCTGTTGGCACGTATTTCAGCCCATAGACATGTTCTTATAAGATCTTCCCAGTAAACGGATAAGATCTGCACATAAGAGGCGGTGCATGCGGAGCAATTGCACGTTTTAAATGCACTGTCAGCGACTCTACGTGGCGCCGACGATGGAAGCCGGAGGAAGGCGGATTGGCGGAACGTGGAGAGCTCGAGGAGGAGCTGATTTTATCCGGGCCACGACACGTCCACGAATCCACGTGTAGCCCGTCACTGATGCAAACACACGGGGCAGTGCTGCTCTCCTTCTGAGTTTCATCATGGAGCGACCGCTGACAGCCGCTGCGAGAGGTACAGTCGCATTTCACTTCTAGCATTGCTGTTACATCCTTACTGTTTGCCTTGCTAGTCATTCATTTGGCATCTATTAGTACGATGCATTAAAAAAAAGGCAAAAGAAGAACAGACTTTGTCGCAGTGTAAGATGCTGGGTCAACAGTCAGATTCTTCATATCCGTGTTTGATTCAAACAGTTGCAATAAACTGCTGTATTATATCATTCTTGAATGACCGATTCCTACGATTCGTGGGTCATTTCTTTGACCGTCTGGACTGATTGTGGTGACAGGTGTGCCAAAGCGATCCAGTGGAGCAGTTAATATGATCACAACACGGCTTCTGTTCTTGCTCATCCTCCCTTCACTGAGTCTGTGTGCTCCACAACAAGCCCAGAAAACACTCAGGTAGGCCGCAATAACGCCGTGCTTGTATGCTACTGTTCTGTATTATGACTGTACAGTACTACACTATCCCCCCAAACATTCACCCACATAATTGTTATTAGGATAGATACAGTTATCCAATTGTAAAATATGCCAAGATGCAGTATATTTGGCATCAAAGATGATGTGAAACATTTGTTAAAGAGAAAAAAAATATATATTTTTTTGTTTCTTCTTTTGTCGATGTTTTGTTCTGTTTTTATTGTTGGTTTGTTCTGTTTTTCTAGTGATGGTCTTATTGCACCAGACCTGCCTAATCCTTTTGGGTCCAGCGAAGAAAACCGGAGGTTATCTCTTTTCAATACATTTCCCTGATCTTACCTTTAATGTCTGTAAACCTACCTGATCAAACAAGGTAGCACAGTTGCTCCAAGGTTCAGAGTCCATTTTCACATCAGAGATAATGCTGAGATATCCACAGCTGACACACATGCTGAACAAGCAAGCTATAAAAAAGCAATACAAACAAAATGCTTTTTGTGCTTTCCTGCTTATTTAAAAAAAAAATGTAACATATTTTAGAGAAATACTATTCAGGTTTCTATACAGTGCATTTTAGCACAAATATGCCAGTATTTATCTTTAAAGTGTACAAGTCAAAATGGAAAAAAATATTGAATATATTCAGACCCATGCTCATATCCCTATATAAACATACCTACTGGAATCATATAAGGCAGAACTAAAGTGGGCGATGATGATGATCTTTGATTCTGTATGACAGGCTCCTGCAAAGCTACATCAAGAGCAGCCTAAAGGAAGGACAGAGCAATCCAGAGCTGAACACCAGGGAACAAGGTTAATGGATCATTATGAACATGATCTCTCAAGGAACTGCTTTTTATTTACTCCTTTGTGCTTTGCATGGATTTTCTATTAAGCCATTTCCACTCCCTAGTTCCTGGGTCCTGATGTTGAATGTGAACACATTTCAAAGACTATGATCTTAAACAGTTACAGTTCCATTAAAAATACTCAAAGTACAGTATATTTATTTTCCTAGAAGCATAGCAGATGATAAATGTACATAATGGCATTTATTTATACATTACAGGCACAGAATACTCTCTCTATTTATATATAACATTTGAAGTGAATCAAAACTGTTCATCAAAGCTATGGTATACATGAATTTTCAACAGGACTCATTCTTGTATTAGGACAACTTTGATTTCACTGTTTTGATCCATTTTTAAATGTATATGCCTTGCTGTGAAATGTATAAAATGCATATAGACAATATATAATAAATCATGTTCATTCCTACGTGTATTTTACTCTTAGGTTTTGATAGCCTATTAATGATTTGTTCTCTTGTCGCAGAAGTGTTCTTCCTTTTCTCCTTGTATGACTATGATAGAAGTGGGCAGATGGATGGCCTTGAACTGATGCAACTTCTAACAGATTTCCTGACTTATCATGAAGTGATGCCAAAGTCTACAGATTCTGTGAGTGCTGTTTAGGTCTGTCATAACATTCTAAGTCATCTCTCGAGTTCTTTTACGACTTAAACTCATTTACATTTTAGGTTGTATCTTTGGTGGATTACCTGCTACAAGCTCAGGATCTGAACCTGGATGGACTACTGGCTCCTTCAGAGCTGTTATCATCATTATCTACGATTGACCAACAGCAAGAAAGCAATATTGTTCTCCCTGATTCACCAGCTGACGAGGCCTTAAAACAAGAGCAAACACATGCGAAATCAGAGGATGGAGACGCAGAAGTCAAAAAAGAGTCTAAACATGAGAATGAGACACAAGACCCAGCTAAAGAAGAACACACACAGGAAGAGAAGCCTGTAGATCGCCAGATACCTGAAAAGCTTGAAGAACAGGATGAGCTGCAAGATGATCATCAGGAACAGAAGAACATGCCAGTCCATCAGGAGCAACCAGAGATGTAAAGCCAAATTAAGCATGAAGTGACTTTTTTAAAGACATCTTTCAAACAGATACAAATCAGCCATACATAGGAAACCTCTCTCCTGCTGTATGCACAGTACTATGACCAACACGTAATTTATTGCTGGATAGTAAAGGATGTTTTGACGGTCCAAACATGTTAATAATATTAGCATCATTGTACACAGTTTATTGTGAAATCGCTAAACTACAAAAATGTCAAGTGTTGTGGAATCCAGGCACACAACCATCTGAATTAGTATCCGTTCATCTTTTTTTGCACCATTTAAACTATGCAAACTCAAGCAAACCTTCAATTTACTGAAAATGTAATGCAAAAATCTGGTCACAGCCAAGATCCAATAACCATTATTAGGGTTTGTATCCAACTCTTGCCATCTTTCTATACTGCACTTTTCTGGGGGTTAAATACCTTTGAATTAAATCGTACAAAATGGAGCGACTTTCATTTCTGCCTCCATGCAAGAGGATTTGGATGGATCAGAATATGGACATCTTAACAATTTTTTGGTGCTTTACTTTTGTGAAAGTAGTTAGTAAGTGCTGTATTGCACTTCCAGAGAGAAAAAAAGCTCACTAGTACTCAGTTCCCAGTAGAGATCTCTTGAAGGGATAGTTCAGTTTGAAGTAAATTTTTTATACGTTTTAGATTACCTCAAACCAAGGGCATCCAGGATGTGGATGTCTGTTTCCGCAGTATTTTCAATTTAGATATTTTTGGTCAAAAACAATATACTTTTCATTTTCTTACTTACATTTAAGAGTTATTAAAGCATGTTTAATTTGGACTTCTCTAGGCATGCTCTTTGAGGTGAACCAAGGTAGACCCCATAAACTTCCATGATATGACGGACAAGACCGGTTTGACCTAAAAATATCAAAATTGAAAATACTGTGGAAACAAAGACACCACCATCTTGGATGGCCTTGAGGTAAGCTAAAACATTTCAAAAATTAATTTCAAAGTGAACGATCCCTTTAAAACAGTCAAGCCTCAGTTTTGAGAATTTCTATACAATGGGTCTGATACCAGTTACACTTTCTACCAAGGTGGAAAAAAAAAAAAACATTTAAGGATAGAGATGTTGCAAGTAAAAAGCAGTCATGACAAAACGGATTCGTTTTAATATTTATTACACTTTAGACAAAATGCATTAAAACACAATCAAGTAAAAATCATTCAATCTAAAAAGCAACTTTTAAAAATCAAACATACTGAAAATGTGGCAGAGGTATCAAGACGTGCTAAAACTTTAGAAATTGGTCAAAAACTGACTTCAATTAACTCCCCAATTCAAAATAAACACTAAAACATATCAATTTGGGGGTCTCAGTTTGAAAGACTTGATAAAATTCAATGGATTAAAAATGCTTATTGTACCATGGCCATGGAAGATGGAAGTCAGCTTAAGTTGAAGACATTCAATGTCCACGCTCTGAACAGTGCGCTCATTTCAGCTTTTGCAATTTTGTGGTTACAATGGGATTCCAGCAACAATTTCAGATTCAATTCCACAGTGGTCCTCCCCTCGGAGAATCTTGAAAAATCCTAAAGAGGCGACAAAAGAAAATAGGGCAGATGAAGCAAATGCCTACACGTGTAAAATAAGCAGCGTTACAAATCGCAGACAAAGTTAATTGATACTAAATAAATGACTCACCATTATCACCCCAGTCAGTGTTCCAGGAGTTAGCAGCAAGCCAGTACGGGACACTATTCTCCTCTCCCCAGCCCAGGATCTTAATAGCATGACCACCTAATGCAGATCCACTCACATGCTGATATACACCTATTTAAATAAAAAAGAAAAGAATTATAACTGTTTCATGCTGCATTAGTACTCTAGACAGACACATGAATAGACTGAAACCAACCAGTTTTATACAGCAGGAAGTCCTCATACACCGTGAAGGCTGCCTCAACTGGGCCGTTCTTAAAGAGTTCTCGCATAATGGCTTTCTGATCAGATGGGACACTATAGGACGTCTTTCCTAGAATGACAAAGAATGGTTCAATTCATGAATTCACATCTTGCAGCATTCAAATCATCCTGTTCTCAACCACAAGGCGGAGGCCCACTAGAGCAGCTAAGCAAACTTCCAAGCGGGACTCGAGATGTAATCATTTAAATGAACTAAAACGAGATGTCTTTTAAATTCACCCCATCAATAATGGGTTTTCTTTAAATAACCAGGGTTTCCAAGGTCTTGGCAAAACTATAAATCTGAGTAAGTGGATTTCTAGACCTGGAAAGAGTCATGAAAATTAATTTTCAAACACTGTCCATTTTTGTAAAGAATATACTTTAAGTAGGGCAAAATGTATGCCAAATATTTGATCAGGTTTGAAACAGTCCTTATCCTGAAGTCACAATGATGAAAAAACAAGTAAATTCATTGGTTAAAAGCGAGATCACTGAAGAACATGGAGTTAGGAAAAAAAAATACTTTAACATCAGATCTATAATAACGTTGAAATGTGACCTGAACCAATTTGTTTCCCAGAGTTCTTACCAAAGTGTTTATCCTCCTTGTAAGAAGGGCTGTAGCCAGATTCACAGGACATCTCACAGTTAGGAGTGTCACCACCCTCTCCAGTACAAGGAGGGCGACTGCCATTCACATGATGCTCACAGGGCTCAATGGTGTATGGACGACAGCCTAAAAAATAAATCTTGTTCATACACAGTTGAAGCTCAACGCTTAAAATGCTCAACAAAAATCAAGGTAGATACTAACCAACATGGGAGTTATAGAGTCCACCGGTGACCAGGCCCTCTGTGTTCCAGTATTGCCAAGCAGCAGAGGGGTATCCACCATTACACCTGAGATCAACACACTGACTTAGCATCTAATGTAATATCTAAAAACCGCATCAATGCAAACGTCAAGGCTGGAATACACAACCTCTAAACAACTTTTTGCCACGATCAACAAATCAAGGCTATTTTTGAAATGATCTAATTTTAGAATAAATGCTTTTGTCGGGAGTTTTTGAAACTGGAAAGTTGGTTTAGTGTAATTAGTCTATCATGTAGTGTATGATACCCAGCTTTTCCTCAAGTGTAGGATTCCAAAACATGCAGTGCATTCCAGATTTAATTCAAGAAATGGTATTAACTAAACGGATCACAGAGTCACTGCAGGATGAAATTAAACATTGTTTGTGAAGCCTTGTTCTGGTCAAATAGATGGCACTAGCACACACTTAACTTACCCCATGCCACAGCTGTCACAGCAGGTCAGCAGGTCCTGAGAAGAGATCTCCACACTCACTTTAGCATTGCTGTGGATACATACTCTGTCAGAGATGGCTTCAGCAGCCCCAAATGCCTGTGTAAAACCAGGAGTAAAAACATGAACAACACAAATTGCAATCCAAACTAATACTGTGTGCGCCAAAGAGAAGACCTCACCCAGCATGAACCACAAGAACCCTGGTCTCGGATCTCTTTAAGAGTGGGGCAGTTGGGCCACTGCTCCCTGGCATCAAAGTTAGTGGGGAGCCTGAGGTCACCAGCATACTGAACCCTGGTTAAAGATAAAGCAAACTTTGTTATATACTAAACCTAGAACGCAGAACTGAAAAATAGGTTCGTGGAAACCTACATAAAGCACAAAATCACATGACAAAGTAGTCATACAGCATGTACATCATGACTGCAAAGTTAACAAGTTGCACTTCCTCTATTAGATTCCCCACTCGTTTCTTCTCACACCATTCAATTGCACTCACATGACAGGGAGTTTGGGTCCTTTCAGAAAAGTCCCACACAACCTCTTCACATAGCTGTAGTCAACATCACGGAAGTTGTGTCCAGCCTACAGGGGAGAAAACCAGACTCTTAACTCTCAATTTTAAATTAAGAGTAATCAAGCAGCATAAAACACCATTAAAAATGGTTTCTCAATTCCGGTTCAGTCATCCTCGCTGAAATGCAATTTAGAGCATCAGAGTAGAAAACCATCTTGCCTTCCAAGTAGTGTTTGCTTTATTGATGAAATTGACCATCTCATGGGACAGGGGAGCGAGGCGAGGTCGAGCCCAGCTAACTGAAAGGGCTGAGATCACACACAGGAAAGCCAGACGCCACATTCTGAAAACAAGAAAACTCAATCAATACCACTTAGACAAGGTTTAAGCCTAAGCCCTGACTGTGAAACCAGGCCATGGTCTGAAACGCCAGAGCCAAGCGGCACATCACGGTCACTTCAATCTTCAGGTGAAACAGTTCACTGACTGCCAACAGTAGTGTCATCTTTAGGCTGCAGTCATGCAAAAGTGAAAGCTCTAGACATTTAAGATGTACATGCTTAACTTCTCAATGGTTATGGAACAAGACAAACAAGCCTTGATCAACTAGGCTACTCGGGTAAGTGGTTTAGGTTTCAGGCATCTTAAAAGGGGCATCCACCTCAGTGGTTTAGCGCTAGTCGAGAACTAATTTTGTTTTAAACCACCACACCAAATGATAAAGATGTAATTTTGAAAAATCTGTAGATGCAATAAGAGTCTTAGAAAAAAGGTCATCACAAATATCCTCATGTTGGGTTGCACTTCCTCCAATAGGCATATGACGACATCAAGTGTGCGTGAGTCAGCGCAATTTACAGGAATAACTTGCTTATTAGCAGAAAGCAAGCCTACTTCGACCCCAAACCCAAGGGGAATTTGGACGATTACTAGTAGTAAAAAACAAAAGATACAAACGCTGTCAGAAACCAACTATATAGTTTTGAATGCAAATATGAGATATTGTTCGCTGCATTTGGGGGTTGTCATTTAAGAAAAGTGCAAGACCATTAACGTTAACTGTGTGATGCTGTTCGTGTTTGAAACACAATAACACTAGTGTCTCTTTAAACAAACTAGCAGTGTAATGTCAACTCGAGCCACTGAAGCATTCCCATGCGTTTAAAGACAAGCTCTGGTTTCCATTCCTCATACTTTCGTTTTTAACTGCAGGCCTTGTTTACATAAACCAGCGGTTAATCCATATTTTAAGGTCAAATGAAGACGTCTGAACGCATTTGAGCTTACATTTGATATCAGGAAGTGCCGTTCCAGATAAAGATGCATTCCTTGATAAATGTTTAGAACAATAATTTTCGTTTGATAAGTTATCATACACTCCTATATCACCACGACCGTTTTGAATATCTCTTTGGAATTCAAATTAAAGAAAAATCATCTACAGTCTCATGATTTAAATGCAGGTTAGAGTAGCAGTCTTACCTGTCGTCTGTCTGCTTGCAGTTGTGCTGTTTGAAAGTGTCTCGCTCCCCAAAAGTTACACTGGGCGGAAACAAACAACAAGCAAAGAACACGCTGATGGCTATATAAAGCAACTACAGATCACGTGATGATAAGTCATGTGCTCGTGGGTCTGCTGACTGACCGTGACGTGATCAAATCTGTTTACTTAAGCAATCACAGTACTGTTTCTTAATTTATTTCATATGTAAATGTGATGAATAGAATGGAAGCTAATTTCCGCCACATAAGAAGAACATCATGCTTGGTAAACTGTGATATAAAAAGTCATAATTATTATGACACAAAAGTCCTAACATCAAGGTTCGAGTTTTTTTTTCTGTCATTTTGACGGACCTCATAATGTCACAAATATGATTTTTGATATCATAATTTCACATTTTTATGTCATAATTTCTTTTTATTATCTCATAATTATTCATGCTACTTCTATCTAATAATAATTTTCTTTTTCTCATTATTTTTAAGTCATACATGGAAGCTTCTTTCCGCCACAGGATAAAAAAATGCGACTTTTTCCCCCTCGCAATTAGTGAGTTTACATCAGCAATTCTGACTTTTTTTTCTCAGAGTTGCTTGATATAAACTTGTAAAAAAAAAGTTTAATAGAAAGTCATAAAGTCAGAATTTATTATTCTGAGGGAAATTAAGAAAAGGAAAAATCCTCTTTGAACGTAACATAACATAACATATGTTATAAAGTAAAAGAATTGTGGGATATAAACTGTGCGATAGCGTAACTTTATTAACTAATTCTGACTTTAACCCGCAACTTTATAACACGCAATTGCTATATTACACAATTCTGAATTGGTGAACTCGCAATTAAAAGTCATTATTGTGAAATAAAAGTCACAATTACTTTTTATTTATTTATTATTTTATGGCGGAAATAAGCTTCCATAAATAGTCCCACATTCACAACGAAATATATGAAACCTTCTTGAGATTTAGATTATAATATGAAAGAGTTGTGTTTTACAATTGAATGCGTCATGTTTGTGTTAGTTACATGAACGAAGCCGTTTTGAAGATTTATGGCTATGGTTTTGAACTCATATTTGCTTGGTAGGTGACGTCACATTGAGCGGCAGCCTCCAAAAAACTGACCAGAGTCAGACCCCCTTCTTTACTGTCTATGTATGAGTCAGACAGACTCGACTCAGAAAGAACCACACAAAGCGCAGAAGAGTCCTTGAATAACGGAATACCACAAACTTTGAAAACAGACAGAATTGCAACGATGCAGAATCGAAAAGGAAGTGCAGTCACATGGAGTCACGTATGTCTCTACTCTTTTTCTGGAGTCATTGTTTTATTGGAGAAAGCGGCACGTAAGTTATTTCCATCTAATCATTCCTTCCCAAACCGCTATATATGCTTACTAACCGTATTTGGCAGCGGATGTGGGTTCTGCCAGTTCGTACTTCTTTTATTATGTGTTCAGTTTTGTTACAGCACATTATTACTACAATGGTTTCTTCTGCATTTGAGCGCCTTTTTCATGAATGGCGAGCAGGGGGCGTGTTCTGTCATACAGCTGCTTTATATTAGAGACAGAGCCCTAGAAGAAGAGAAAGAAGAGGGCACCAACAAATCAAAATCGAAATAGACTCTGTTGTTTGACTTTTTTGTCGTTTCTTCTGTCATCAGTTGGTCTGTGCTTCACACACTACCTCTGGATGGGACAAGAGCTGCTGGCCTGGTTGACACTGGGTCTGTGCTTGCCTTCTGTCACTGCTGTGCAGCTGCTCAGTCTGAAGTGGTACATCACTGATGATGCAGACAGATCCAAGCCCTCACTCATCCTTGTGCACTGCCTGCATCTGGGCATCTATCACAGGTCAAAACACTAAATCGTTTAGATTTAGAACTGCATTCATTCAGTTATAAAGAGATTATAAAGTTATAAAAATTACTGTACCATACAGTAACATACTGTATAATCATAAAAAATCTTAAAAAACTGTCTAGGTTGTACTTTGCATGAATAAAATTAAGCCTATTTTTAGGACCATTAAATGTTTTTTTTTTTTTTTGTATTGTGCCCAAATGCTTTGTGACACATTTAAAGGGATAGTTAATAAATATAATATAGATTATTACAATCTAATATAGATATAATACAATTATGTCAATTATTCACACTCATGTCGTTCCAAACCTGTAAGACTTTCATTCATCTTTGGAACACAAATGAATATGTGAATAAATTATGAATATAATTTATTAATTATAACTATTCATATAAATTAAATCTGTTTTATAGTTGTGTGGACTGTCAATGGAGGGACAAAAGCTCTCATAAAAAAGATCTTAATGTCTTATGTGTTTGGAACAACATGACGGTGAGTGATTAATGACAGAATTGTCAATTTTGGGTGAATTAACCCTTTAAACACATTTTCCCCCACATCCTCAAATTGTTTAGTTTTTAACATTTTCTTTTGTAATTTCTTTAATTCTCAACTTTGATTTTCCATACCATAATACAGAGTATTGCTGTACTATATTACATCAATATAATGATATTTTAAGTTATGTAAACATAAATACAACTTTATGAACTTTTTTTTACCTGTTCATCAAAGAATCCTTGGGAAAAAAATGATCATGCTTTCCAAAAAAATGTTAAACAGAACAACTGGTTTCGTCTTATTATAATGATTTCTGGAGGATCATGTGAAACTGAAGACTGAAGTAATGATGCCGAAAAAGTAGCTTTACCATCACAGGATTAACATTTTTAAATAAAATAGAAAACAGTTATTATAAATAGGAATAATATTTCAAAATATTACTGTTTTTGCAGTATTTTTAATCTCAAAAAATTTTGTACAGTTTTAATTTAGTGACTTTTTAGATTCATCCAATGGTAATATTTATCACATAAAAAGCTGCTGTTGATTTTTTGGATGTGTGTATATGTTTTATATTGCAGGTTATGGAGCTGCATGAAGTCTCAAGGTGGGCAGCTGAAGTTTGTTGCATTACTAATGCAGGAGGCTGATGTTTCTGCTCTGTGTCTGATCGAGGCCCTGACGCTCAGCCTGCCTCAAAGTCTACTGCAGACCTACAGTTTATTCACCCTTCACCCCAGCTTTCTGTCACCAGGTACTGTATGTGACTTCCCATTGTTACGAACAGAACTAGCTCAACGTCAACAGTTTTCTGTGGAAGTAATGAAATAAGTCAGCTTACTGAAATGAAGCAGTCTCAATGACATATGTGACCTCCGTTGGACACAGCCTTCGAAATGAGACGCAACGCGCTCTACCAAAAAAAGAAAATTATACATTTAGTCTTGGTTCGCTTAGCATTCACACTATCATTTCTAACAAAGAAACTAAAGATACAAAACAAAAAGGATAAGGTCACAACCTGATTGGACAACTTTTATGACTACATACTGTATATTTGATATGGAACATATCAAACATAAAAAAAAACAATACAATGTGCTCTGCTGTGCTTGTTGTATGTGTGTATATGTGTAGTCAAAACAGTGCCAGGAATTCCTAATTGCAGACAAACAAAGACACGTAAAGACCTTAAACAGGTACTGATTCTGACACCTGAATCAGTGTCAGAAAATACCACAACATTTTTTCGTTTTTCAAATCAGCTTAGATCCTTTATGTGGTTCAGATAACATACTATTTGTTATCTGAAACTAAAGACTAAAACGATTGATCAAAAAAAAAAATCATAAACTGAAATAAAATAAAAAAATGTAAAAATAAATGAAAAAACAAAATGAAACCAACAACAGTTACTGTAAAAGTGCATTGCAAACATCATAATCGTGAATAAGGGACTAATCGATTCTTCACTTGAAGTGGTGAGGGAAATTTACCACAGTATCAATGCATCACATGCACATTTATTCAAATGTAATAACAGAGCAATCGCACCAGAGTTTGTTTTAATCGAATCAAACCTGCCAAGTGTATACATACCGGTAAACTGTTTATTCCCTGAACCTCTTTCTACAGTGGTCTTATGTGTCGGGCTGAACCTACTGAATGTGTCCTGGTTTCTGGTCCTGTTCAGCCGTTCATGCTTTCTGCTTCGTCCTGGTCACCTGCACATGACTCCGGCTGCAATGCTGTGCCAGCTCGTATGGAGAGGGGGCATGTTGGGTGCCAGGGTGGCCAGCCTCATGTTCTTCTGCAGTACGTTTCACTGGTGGTTCTCTGGAGTCGTGGGTGAGTCAAGCCTTGTGTCAAATCCTTACACATAAAAGTCTTCACAGTTTGCGTGACAGTCTTGAGGGCTTTAACGTAATTTGTCATTGCCCAACTCTTACCTGGATAAGGATGATTTGTTAATAAATGGCTGCTTTGTGATTGTCTTCTAAAATCCCTGCTCAGGTTTCCACTGGCTCATTATGACATTCTGGCAAGTGTCCCAGCAGACAGACATCTGCATTAACCGTAGTTCCTGGCGTCTCTTCAACTTCATCTTAGGGGCGCTGCACATTTTCCTGTTTTTTAACGTTAAAGACGGTCCCTCGCGGTACCGCATGATTGGGTTCTATTTGGTAGGTTTCTCTGCACAGCAGTGTTGTTTTACTATTATTTATATCACCTTATAATATTTATCCAATATAATTTTAATTAACTTTTATTTATATATATTTAGTCTGGATTTTACTTTTAGTAATCTTATGTGCTTTTGTAATTTTATTCTATTTTGCTTTAATTTTTTTTTTTCAGTTTTAGTTTGTCATTTTAGAACTTTTTCATCTAATATATAAAAATGTTTTTAATTTAATTAATATTTTGTTCAATAAAAAATATATTAAAAATAAAAAAATATTATCATTTTTAATTAATACATAATCAGTACTTTTATTTTATGCTGATGACTATTTAAAATATAGTGAATCTTCTCTCAAGAATAATTGCTTTGTTAAAATCTTTGTTTTTTGATTGTTTACTGATTGATTTTACAGTTAATGTTGCTGGAGAACACGTTCCTTCTGCTTCTGGCGTCAGACTCGCTCAGTGGGCCTACATGGGACAGCATGAGTATTCCTGTGGCTGTCTTATGCAGCTTCTTTATCGGTAAACATTATGGATTCACTGATTATTTTCATGTAATGGCCAATAAGATTTAAATGGCCATTATTCAAATGTTATACTATTTTTTCTAATTCAATTAAAAATAAAACACTAAACAACTAAAATCAGTTCCTTAAAATGCTATAGGCATCACAACCATATAATGTACAGTATGAAAAATTGGTATTCATTTTTGAGATTTACTAAAGATAAACATTGTTATTACATTATTATTAGTGTTTTTAAAGATTGCCGTTAGATGACAGGAAGGTTATCTGTATAGAAAAATAGGGGAAATGAGCACATACAATTAAATATCCAGATGCTGATAAAAGGGTAATTT
>JAOTRC010000013.1:8646302-8658053 GCA_027497675.1 Cyprinella lutrensis
CATTATGACAACAAAAGCACTTGAACGCAACACACTGGTAAATACCAGTTCACAAGTGGAAAATATCCTATTTTCCAAAGCACGTGAACGCAGGATTAAACAGCTCTTTTGGGACGCATGTATAATAAGTACCATATAAGCCTATCATTTCATAAAAACAACTATTGTGGAATAGTAAAAACAATAGTTCATTATTTGGACAGAAGTAAATGACAATTTCAACCAATGTAAGGCAAATCAAAACCATGTGTGCCAAAATAAAACATTTTATTCACTATACATACACATATCAAACTAACTTTGCAAATTAAAAACATATAATACCTTCTGCAGACACAAGATGGCTGCTACTGGAGAGCTTTTAACAGATCCTCACAATGATATTTTTCTGTTATTGTCCTAATACTGTCATGTGCCTTTATGTTCTTAAGGACAAACAGCACATCAGATAAAAGTGCTCTAAAAAAAAGAGGAGAAACTAGTATTAGATCTATTATACAATATAAATATTTTGAGTAATTTTTCTACAAATTATTCATCAGTATTTAATAGCATAAATATAGTGAGAAGAAGTGTAAATGACTGCACACATTACATACCGGGTGTTGCTGGAGTCACTGTTGTCCCTGAATATCGCATGAGCGGTCTGAAGAAGATGTTTGCTGAAGTTCTGCAGCTGAGGTAGTGACGATCCAGCGTCCACATCAATAAACCATGATTTTGGAAAAACATCTGCAATCTTTTTCGAAAGATAAAATTTAGTTTTATAACTACCTAAGAAGTAACCATAAAATTAGATTGATGTAACGTTATGCACCTTTTTGCATTTCTGGATGGTGTGTTTCGGATCAGATATGTTAAGAATGGTTATCATCAAATAACGGCCAAGAAGTTTCTCCAACATGAGTTCTTTCAGAACATGTTCAGGAATCAAACCATCCCATAATGCCATGTTACCAAGCAACTGAAAACAATAAATAAATCTGTAAACAATCAGCATGGCACAATGAAACAATTTACTCTGAAATATTAGTTTAATTAACATGAACACAATACTCTACCATTCAAAGGTTTGGGGTCAGTAAGACAAAAAGAAAAGAAATGAATAGTTTTTTTCAGCAAGGACACATTCAAGATCTTACCTGCCCCAAACATTTGAACTTTAATGTACAAAAAGATGATATAAACAGTCAACAAGACCCGAAGTGAAATGTCAAACCTTCACTGCTGTCCAAAACTGCTTGTTCTGAAACTGGAACTGTGGTGACCTCTTATCATCTAAAAACCTAACACAAAGTCGCCATGTTTTTCACACACAAACATAATGTAATCTTAAAAAACACATCAACCTTTTAAATTATGATCAAATAAATTATAAAAAACAAACAAATCAAGATAGAACTTACTTTTTTGGGTACAGTGGGACAAAGACGTCATTATCAACTGAACTCCTTAACCTTTGAATAACTGCTTCAACAAAGGCCTGAAGGATGAAATCACAGGTTGATTATACTTACTGACATGATATCCATAGTTATATTCGTTTTGATCCATACAGAGTTTTAATTCATCATAGGTCAATACCTTGACAGGTTTGCTTTGTTCACCATCAAACACAGAATAATCATCCTGTATTCTCCTGCACAGTGTCGTGAGGGTTTGAGACTGCCGCGTTGACAAAGGGTCCCAAACCAGCTCCACGAAACCTGCCAAAAACATCGAGCAATATTTTAATGAGATAATTAGTTTTGATCTTACAAACGAATTGTACAGTAAAAGATATTCTAATCTGCTCAAAGTGCAACTTCACATTTATTTGTAAGCAAAAGTACCCCTTTAATAGTACATTATAATCAAAACCTTGATATTAAAATATTCTCTGAAATATTGTGTTCTCAAACTCAATGTAAATTGTTGCAGATTGGTGGGGAATTATAAAAATGTTGACGTAAATATGTGCAAATGACTTGCCTTGAACTTTAGAGAGAATCGTCTTCTCAATTATGGTGGGCAGTGTCGTCTTATCCACGTTCTCAGATTCCTCAAAACCCAGACCGTGACAGAATTTCTCCACAGCAGAATACCACGGCAATGCCTCAAAGTCATCACCATCTGCCTATATTACAAAAAAAATTTAAAAACATGTTAGGTATAACATGAGTGGCAAGACATCAATCACAGTCAGATATAAAAATAGTGAATACTTAATGGTCATTAAAAGAAACATCAATCATTGCCAATCTAAATCAAATCTGAAGATGCAATAGAGTTCTGGAAATAAGTGCCATTTCATTAAACAATTTTTGCATGTGTATTAACATTTGTTCATTTAAATGGTCAGTTGGTATTAGGGCTATCACAATATAAGATTGTAACTATGCGATTACCACAGCCACAAGAATTCATAAAAATAATATCATTACAATACCTATAGACACTTTGAAATAAATAAAAAATGCTAGTAGTAAAATCCATCCCACAATTGCTAAAGTTTTATTCAGGTGCAGGGCAGGTAGAGTGTCTTGCTTTTGCGTGTCCTCTCCTAAAACATGATTCTGTGGGGATATTGTAGCTACAGTTTGTGACGGCTAGAAACCAACGTTAAGGTGCAATACCGCCATCTGCTATGGTGGATTATTTATGATATTTTTGTATAAGTACAGTAGTATTAACACAATATCAGTATTTAATTTTTTTTTTTTACTATCATGGTTATCGTCAATACCAGTATAATTGGTGACATAGCTTTTAGTGTTGACATTGCACAGCACTGCAGTTCTAATAATCTGTAATGTATTTTGTAATGTAAAAAGCTAATATAATAAACTAGTAATTTAGTGAAGAAATGTATGTAAGAACAAAATCCGTTTCAATTTTTTTCAGTAGCATAATTTAATTTATCTGACGCACAAGTTGCTGAACACAACACACACCTTCAAATCTACAATGCAGTCTGAGAAATCTGGCTTATAACATAATAACTAAAAATATGTGCTGATACAAATACACATGATATGTGCTGTAAGCTGTAAAAATGCAATATTTGACAATCATAATTACTGTCAAATGCTGAGTTTGTCCTGATCCACAGTTTCTTAAGGATGATAAACCGGTTGTTTCAGATCCAAACACAGTATATCATTTCCAGCTGATTTGAATGTAGCACAAAATGATCAGATGGAACGTCAAAATAACCATAGATCACCTGAAGAGGATTCCAGCCAATGAGCTGGTGTCGGATCAGGGGTGCCAGGAGCTTAGGGAGGCACAGGCCAATGTAGGCATTACTGTAAGACTCTTGGAAGGAGACGCGCCACTCATTAAATCTGGAGAGGATTTTTTTCACGTCCCAGAAGTCTGTCTCAACATCTGCAAACACTTCCTGGGCCTTTTTCAGTAGATCATCTGAAATTGAATCAAGGTTATAGATGCCGTACATATTTTATATAAACACAAGTATTGGATGCGATCTCTGACGCCACTGTTTAAAGTCAGCATTAAACCGATAGTCTTTCCCCTGTGTTGGTGGGAGTTGGGGTGAATTAGCTATTTTGATTAAAAATGACATGTCCATGGATATATCATTTATAATAAATACAAGAATATTCCATAAAAAAAGAATTGTCCATTTTCATTTCATGGTGACTAAAAATGATTTTATTTGTGCTTCAATAAAGCTTCTCACACCTCTTTTACTTTGTAGCTCGGCCTCCTGCTCTACTGTTGGTTCCCAGTCACAAGGTACGCACTCAGTGTCTTCATAGGACAAGCTTAGACATGAAAACACATAGAGAATAGAAAACCCAATGATAAATGACTTTGACAACAGTAATTTAAAGATTATAAGCATCTCAGAAAGCCTCGAAAGGCTGTAATCTATAAAGACTCATAATGTCAGGCTCATATATCCAGGATTTACAGCAATAACATTCAGTAATGGTGAAAGTGCATACATTATAATCTATCTCACCTCTGCTGAGTGGTGCTAGAGTCTGCAGTTGAGTCACCATTGCTGTGTGAATCAGTGTTATCTACGAGACATCCACAATACACAATATTATTGACTGAATGTGCGTTCAGTCCTGTGATTGATGGAAGTTATGATCATTATAAAACTAAACGACATAATAATTTTGCAATAATACAAAAAAAAACAGTTGTAGTCTTACAGGTTAATTTTTGAATCTGTGAGGATTCCTCCAGTAGTGCTTCTCTTCTCTGACTCAACAGCGCCTCCGCCTGGTCAATATAGAGACTGTGCATGTCCAGCTCAACAGAGTTTATCAAAGCCATCTGAAAAATAAAACAATCTACTTAAAGGCTGTGACACACCCCGAGTCGGCATCAAAGACCTAGATGTGACGAAAGCCGATTGTGTTGTTGCCCTCGCATGGAGCAGGAGCAACGAACGACGCGTCAAGTGAGCTGAACTGAATGAAGTTCAGCGAACTGTATGAATGGCATTCGTGGTTTGACTTGTCCAAAGATGGCTCCTGCCTGTATACACGAAGTGAACCGCACTCACTTTTTGCACACAGCATAAACTAGCCCGAAGGAAGCCCACTAATGGCCCAACGTTGTCCGACCATCGGCTTGGTGTGTCATAGCCCTTACACTATTAAATCCGTGGAGCAACTAAATTGTATATAACTATTCTGTATTACATACATACTTCATTTAGTAACAATTAACTTTGCCTACCTTCTCAGACAGGCATTCCAGTAAGTTCTGTGAGAAAGCGTTCATGGTACGGTAGAATCGGAGCTGCTCATCTGCGGGGTGGTTTTCGAGGCTCTCTAAAGTGCTCTTGGCCATTTCCACATCAAACTGCATCCTCCTCAGCTCTGCCTCTCGCGCCCTGTGCACCTCCTTAAGCGATTCCAACCTGCAGTGAGATTTTTTTATATCTATCATATATACTGCAATTCAAGTTAGTAAGATTAATATGATTTTTTTCTAAAAAAAAAAAAAATCACAGGACAGGTTAATCACTTTTAGAGGTTGGCTCCATTTATCATCAAAACAAAAATAAATGACAAATTAGGTGGGTGAGGGCGAGGGTGATGCTCGCTCCGATGCGGGACAACAAGTCATCAAATGGCGTCCATGATCCCTACACTGCTGTTCTACTCTCCAGAGCAAATACAGATGCTACTTGATGAATGCTCAATTAACATCAGCCGTCTTGTAAAAAGATGCCCGCCAACTTGCGTAAATTTCGCTTCAAACTTTTGTTTTTTTAGGCACGCCAAAGTGTTCAAGCGTATAACTAGACGCGGTAGGCCAAATTTAACGCGCTATTCGCGTCTGGTGTGAACACACACAATAAAAAAAAAAAAAACATTTCTATTTGAAATGATTCCTGTGATAGTAAAGCTGAATTTTCAGCAGTCATTTATTACTACAGTCTTCAGTGTCACATGATACATGATACAGCAGATCTAATATGCTGATTTGCTACTCAAGAAATATCTTGTAGTATTATCAACGTTGAAAACCGTTATACTGCTTTATTTCCTCTGGAAACCATGATAAAATTTTCCCCCCAAGATTTTTCATGAATAGACAGTTTAATAGAAAAGCATTCATTTGAAATGTAAAACTTTTTTAAGACTAAATTTTACTCTCACTTTTGATCAGTGCGTCCTTGCTCAAAAGTTTTAATTTATTCTTAGAAAATAAACAAATCTTACTGCCCGAAACAGTAGTATAGTAAATATTCATTTTTTAGTTATATTATTTTAACATATTATTAATTAAAAACATATATAAGGAATGCATAACAGCAGCTTACTTTCCAATGATTCTCTTCTTAATGACATCAATTCTGATTGGTGGTAGCTTTTCAGGGATGTCCATTTTCTTTTGTCGGGCTGGTTTAGGAGCCTGCCAATCTTTCTGAGAATACAAGGAAAGGTCCTTGAAACACTATGGAAATTAATATTTAGTTAAATATTATCCAAAAAGGCACAACATGATTAAAATCTGTCACAGTGTCAGGTCTCACTTGGTGTCTTTTGACTCCTTTTCCAATCTGTTGCTCCTCCCACATCTGCTGGTCTTCCTCCTCCTGGCTATCAGAAAAACTCTCGTCACTATCACTTCCTACAGAGCACAAACAGAACATTTCATCTCTCTCCCAAAAACTTTAGTAGTGATTTATTTACACAAGTAACACAAGTTTCTCACCCATCTTCTCAGCCATTCGCTCTCTCAGAGTCTTGGGTTTGGGTGCAAACTCGATTCTGCGCTCATGATCATCCAGATCATTGTCGCTGTCTTGTTCTTCATTGCTCGGGTCTTCTTCCTGTAGGCTTCCAGGAGTGTGGGGTGAATCCAGTGAGATGTAATCTTGCTGGCCTCTGGCATTTCTCCTTTTCTCTTTGGCAGCACGGATATTTCTTGCATCAGGAATGATGACTGCAACAGTATACAAATTATGAGTAAACAATAACAGATTTTTCATACTTTGGTAAACCATCGCTTTAAACCTCGGGTGGTCCTCGGGGTTTTAAAGTTCCCCTGTAGACAAGTGGCAATAGAAAGTGAACTTTTAAAGTGAACTACTCCTTTAAGGCTAAATGGCCCTAAAAAGGCCACAATAGGAAGTAAATGGGGAAAATATTATCTCCAATTAATATTGTGTTGAATGAATTTATATATAAATAAATGGTGACTAATTCAGAGATACCATGAGATCCTCACACAATATTAATAAAACGATATAGTGCATTAATTTAATTTAAAAAACGTTATGCTTATTGTATTAATCTGTTTTGTTCAGATGATTAACTAGTTCCTTAGGCAAATGATTTAGTTGAAGACAGAACCTCTTTGTGGTTTTGAAGAACCAGATGAACTTGACATGGCAGAAGAGCTTGCATCATCATCATCATCATCATCACTGTCAGGAGGTATTTCTTCAACAGAAGAATCGGCATCACTGTCAGATTGCAAACTGACATCCTTATTCTTCTTAACTGGAAACAGATAAATTGTTTTTGGACCATAACATTCACTGGCAGATGAAAATTATGTCTTCAGAACAGACCTAGGTAGTTATTTCAGTTACTGTACCTTGTAATGGTACAGGAGAATCCTCTTTATTCCGCGCCTGGAACACAACTTCTCTATTGACTGACCGTTTTACTTTAAAACTTCCCTCAGCAGCTGTAAGATTAAGGTTTCTTGGGTAAAACGAATCTATTTACCATATAAGAAGATATGACTGGTTATAGTAAAATGCTTACCGTCTTTATCGTCAAAGAAGCTGAGTGTTTGGCTCTTCGACTGGTGTTTTATGTCTCTGAACTGGAGTCCAGTGACAGTGGGCTGCTCCTCATCATCACTAGAGTCACACTCGCGAGCCTTTGAACTACTTGAAATCCTTCCTCGCGGTAAATTTGCTTTTGAATCTGCTTTCTCCGTTTCCTTTCCATCGTCAACACCGCCGTGCTTTTCATTCTCATCTTCATCGCTGGAATCATTTTTTCTTTGCCTGAAATTTCTGCGCGGCTTTTTATTAAACATTTTAAATACAATCCAATGTGAACGTGAAATCACCGTTTTTAGTGACGTATTTTGTACTTCCTGGTCAACGTTTAAAATCATTACATAATAAGAGTCCTGTATATGTATAAAGAAAGCTATATTTAATTTGTGTTGTAAAAGTTGGCACATACATGCTAAATGTCTCTGACATGAGTTTTGATTGTTTCCATTTGAAATAGAATTATTTAAGGCTGTTTTCTTCAGCCTATAAGCCTCTGCTCACCCAAAACTGGAAATCCTATCTTTAATGTTTGCTGCCTTATTTGGGATAAAAACTTAGATAAATAAAGCATGCTGCTAATTACTTTTACAACCAACTGAGGGTGCTTTGTGTAATAGGCCTAACGTTACTGTGAATCACTGTATTGTAACTTGTCTTTATACTAACAAATAGGTCATACTGTAGTGTTGTATTACGAGTACTTTATGACTTTATGAGATAAGTAGCTTGCTCTCTATACCCCCCCCCCCCCAAAAAATAAATAAATAAATAAATAAATAAATAAATATTATGTAATTTAAAAAAAACTATAGAAAATCGAAAATGTCTGACAACTTTCCCCAATATCACACACTTGAAAAACACCAATCGAAAAGTTCAGATCAAGCCTTCACTGACTTTTGCATAAAAAATAGGACAGCAGACTATAATATGAACCCAAAACAAATACCCTATAAAATTTAAAAATATTAATTATTTAAATATAATATATATAAATTAAAATATATATTATTGTGTATTGTAATTGTGCTAAGACCCTATAAAACAGCATTCATGATTCAAGAAACAATCATTATTGCACACATTTGATGAAGTATTGAAAAAATAACAGTAAAATGTAATAAATTGAATTTACTGCATTAAGTATGAGATGAGCAGAGCAGGGTGAAGGGTTATAGATGATAGATGAATTGTAAAGTCTCACAACAGTAAGCATAAATGACCTCCTGTAGCAGCCTCCGATGCACCAGGGCTGGATCAATCGATTGCTGAATGTACTTCATTCCAGCATGCACGTCATGGAAGTGGTGTGAGGTATAGTTCGTAATGGACAGCAGTTTGGATGATATTCTCCACTCAGCAACAGCCTCAATAATATCCAGATCCACTCCAACAACAAAGCCTGCCTTCTTAATAAGCTTATCCAGCATCTCCAGCTTTAATTCCAGTGCCCCAGCACAATACAGCGTAACACAGGGCACTAGCATCGAAAACACATTGAAGGACCTAAGTCATCTCAAGTAGAGTTGGCTCTGGCCCTTTCTGTAGATCTCTTCTGTGTTCTTTGTTCAGTCCAGTCTGTCATCTATATGGAGGGTTGAGCTTCACTTTGTTGAAGCATATGTTTGAAGCCAACATTCAAACCCAGTACATGCAAAACACATGAAAATACACTTTTGACTCAAAACCTAATTGGAGATACAGCCCAAGTAGTCCAATTCTCGATTATAAATCTCCAAAGTGAAGCATATCTACTATTTAAGATGAAGTAATTATAGAAAATAAAAAAACACAGGACAGCAAATTGGTTTATAAAATGTAATTTTTAAGCATGTTACATAACATACATAGGGCATAAAACATTTTCACAAGGCTTTTGTGAGACTAAAATCCATGGGAGAGAGAGAGAGAAAAAAATCAATCACATACACAATAAAAAAAGACAAAAAGGAGAAACAAGGTAATAGTGGTCCAAACTATAATGACACTCTCCGGACAACCACACACACCTGTGCACAATGCATTGAAAAGTACTAAACAGAACTTTAATATTGGCAATATGGCATTGATTCCCAGTCCAGAGTCCTGGACATACACAGGTAATGTTATTTGCCAACAACACAAATTCATCGCTAGCAGTCAGAAGAAAGATACTCGTTTCTGGACTTCTATCGTTCTTAACATGCGTTACGTGAAATCAATTTCTAGAGTGGGCCATTAATACGTGCGTCAAACCATCAAGACCATATTACCACATTGTGCCACAGATCGTGTCAGAACTGGTCTGCATGCTAGTTGAGTACTGCTAAATGCACAGTTTCACTTTTAACATAGCATTACTAAACAAATAAAATAAAATATGCCCTAAGTCATCTTACAAATGGTTTGAATTTCTATGGATGATTTGGATTTCCATAAAAAGCAAAGGGAACACTAAACAGACCAAAATCAAGTGAAAAAACTGTAAATATATAATTAAACAGTTTATAAACTGAGGACCATCAGATACTACATACCACTGCAGATGCTAATATTTCCAAGTAAAATCTGAAATGCACGCCATTTCAACAAACGTCTGTTTTTTTTTTTGTTACATTTCCATATTGAACTATCTAAAGCGTGACTGACCACTGCTTTCAGTGGAAGTGCACAACCCGTGGTAGTGCTGAGGTGAAACAGGTAAGAGTGTTAAAGTACAAGATACAGTAGGTGTATATGACAACAGTTATCTAAATGCTTTTAATATCCCTGCAATTACTTTTTAGTCTCAGACTTAGCTGTGATGAAATGCATGTCCTTATTTTTAATTTATTCATTAATTTATTTTTCCGTTAACTATTACTTTAAGATTATGTTTGTATAAAATGACACTAGTCATACTTTTCTACAGCAGAAACTGCACATTATGGAAGGCCAAGACAAACAAACTAAGGGAACAGGGTTTCTCCCCAAATATCTTTCTTTTCTTGTCCAAAAGCTGCACTTGTGAAAAGACTAAATGATTTTTTTCTTCTTTTTTTTCATAAACAGCTCTTCATTAATCATGGGTTTGATCTTTA
The DNA here is from genome assembly GCA_027497675.1 of Cyprinella lutrensis. Taxonomy (NCBI): domain Eukaryota; kingdom Metazoa; phylum Chordata; class Actinopteri; order Cypriniformes; family Leuciscidae; genus Cyprinella; species Cyprinella lutrensis. The sequence goes on from JAOTRC010000013.1 coordinate 8,656,635, forward strand.
CTGGAGGAATTCTGACATGGAGTGATAAAGGAAAGGAGATGTGTAAAAAGGTTGTTTTCTTTGCTGAAGGAGTGCGTAGATTAGTTCTCTCCTCCCTCGCCTCCTTCTCCCTCATCTGGTGCGTTGTCAGATGTCCATAACTGGTGGAAGAAAATAATTATATACCAGGGTCAGAACACAATCCATGTTATTTTAGTATTACTTATATACTACAATAGTTTATATTTACTTCAAGGTCTTTTATCTGTTGTATCACATTTGCAATCACGCATATTAACTGGTTTCATCTCTGTGTTTTGTTGACTGAACGCAAGAAAAGCAGTCGATTGTAGTTCAAAACCTTCAATTTAATTCATTTCAGGTCATTTTTGGAACACAAGTGAAGATCTTTTTGATGAAAGACAAGAGCTTTCTGTCCCTCATTGACAGTCAATGCAACTATCACTTTGACGCTTTAAAGAAATCATAAAATTAATCTATATAAATTGAGTGGTTTAGTCAATATTTTCTTAAGAGACTCAATCAGTTACAGGATTGTGAACTCAATCAGAATACAGGATTGTGAACAGAGGGATTTTTCTGATCTCTTAAATCACATCTGTCTCCGTTTTGACATTTTATGGTATTTCTCCACCCTATTAAACCAAATAAGCAATTTCAAAGCCTCTATACATTTTAAAAACTATTTGTGATGCCTCTACGCTCACTAACCCACACCTGCGAGGAAATAAAATGGCTCTGCTGTAACTTACTGTGAGGTTGTCTCTCAGTAGCTGCATGATAAGAGTGCTGTCTTTGTAAGACTCTTCGTTCAGCGTATCAAGCTCTGCTATGGCCTCATCAAATGCCTAAATATGTACAAAAACACATTGTTAAAGATGGAAAAATATCCACATCCGTAATGGAGCAAACATTGCTATTTTAAACATTTTTTTACCTGTTTAGCAAGGGCGCAGGCCTTATCTGGAGAGTTAAGGATCTCGTAGAAAAAGACAGAAAAGTTTAGGGCCAGACCCAGACGAATGGGGTGTGTTGGCTGCATCTCTGTCTTGCTTATATCAAATGCTTTCTGGTAAGCATCCTGAGAGTTTTCTATGGTTGCTGTAAAAAATAAGAAAGAAAGAAAAGTAAATGGTTAGTCATGCAATGCATATTGGGTACAATAATGTCAAAGTAGGGCTCAACAATAATATGAGGTTTAAGGCCAGTGCTGCTTTTACCAATTTTGAATGGCTTCAAAGTTATAAGTCAGTGTAAAATCTGCAGTATTTTGCATATTATCAATTCATGGTGTTACATTAGCTTCATAAATCCTACCTTTTTAAACAAACTAAAACATTGCTTATTTATTACATATTCCTACAAATATTGTAAATGTGTATATATATATACGGTAAAAAATAAATAAATATATATATA
>JAOTRC010000013.1:8716113-8726244 GCA_027497675.1 Cyprinella lutrensis
TAAGCATAATTTGCATTACCATCTCAACCATCTACAAGTCACGTATAAGTCACTATGCATGGCAGACCAGATGACTGACAAATGTGCGACTCAGCACTTCACGTACCACAAAACAGGATCTGTTTTAAAACAAAACTAACGTTCAGTCCCAATTGTTGCCCTTTCACCCAGATACACACCCACGTGAAGCAAGTGAGGAGTTTCTGTTGATCAGCCTGTTGTTGAGTTCTACGATCTTATGAATTGCCTGTGTGTGCTGCCAAAACAAACACACGCACACACACACACACACACACACACACACACACACTCATGTGCCCAATGTCTTTTAATGACTGCTGCTGATGTATTGAGATCTAAATAAGAGAAATATGGAATGTAGGAAAATATAGGCCTATAAAAACACATGCTGTATATTGAAAGTTACACAAACATGAGACCAGATTGTGTGCATAATACAATAACACCTCATGCACAGTAGTATATTTAACACCTCTAAAAATAACTGACCCACGCGCTTCACGACTGAAGCCGTTATGTGAGAACTGGTGTCGGGTGCTGGGAGGACTGGGACTAGTGGGAATGGGTTGAAGTGAATAGCATAACCTTTCCTCTAGTTTCCTTCCTTTCTCTGTCAGTGTGGCCTGCTTATATCACAAGCATGCCTCTCAGTGCTAACATAACTCCTACACATCCCACACACCACTCGCCGTGCTGAAGTTGGCAGAACACTTTTGTCACAGGCCGTCTGAGCTTACGTGATGCATTCTGCTGTCTCTGACCCTGCTGCTTTCCTGAGTGCCCACCGGCAGACAAATTGACATGTGGCCTACATCCTAGACAGCCAGTTGAGGAGGATGTTTACTGCTGTTCTGATTGCTTATGTAGTGATTTGGATAATTTCATTGATTAGAGCAGTGATTCCCAACCTGGAGGAACCTCAATTGAATATGAAATAGGTTTAAGGGGGTAATTAAAAAATATTTGATTTTTTTTTGTAAATAAAATGTTAATTGAAATATTAAGGCAAAAGTTTAAAATCATAAAGATATTTTTTTATTTAGGCTTATCAACAATACAACATTTTTTCCTGGTAACACTTCAGCTTTGGCTCAAATTCTCACAATTAATTTCCTTATTAGGATGCATATTACTAGGATATTTTAGTACTTATAAACCACATATTAATGCTTTATTCTGCATTATATTCTACATCCCTTAATTCTACCTAACACCTAAACCTTACTAACTAATAAGCTGTAATTAGTAGTTTATGACAACAATTCCTTTAATCCTAAATAATAAATCTTAATGTGTTTAAACATGGCATGATGATATTACTATCTTATTTGAGCCATTACTGTGATCCGAATTAATTCAGAAAACTCACATAGGACCAAATTATGAGCCCCCTTGCTGGAATATTGGAATATATTGTTTAATGAATATTTCAGTGACTTTAATAATGTAATAATGCAATTTAGGGGTGCAGAAACCACCATATCATGTTTTATTTATATATTTCATTTTACAGGGTTAGTTCACCCCCAAAAATATTGTCATCAATTACTCAACCACATATAAGCATTAATCAGCGAACATAAATAGAAGCTACTTGCGCTTGACATGTGAGAACAAACCTCATTGGTTCTTGCGGAAGCTCAAGCATACTGCAAAACCCACAAGAATGAACCTCATTGGTTCTTGCACATCAAGCAAGCATGCTTGAGCATTAATGTTTCTTCAGAAAATTATTATTTATTATTATTAAAATATACTGTACTTTTGTTTCGAATATGAACTGAAGTCATACGGATTTGGAACGAAACAAGGGTGAGTGAATGTTAATTTTTTGTGTGTACTAACTCTTTATTAAAATTCTCAAAGACAAAAAGTAAGTAATTCAAATATGACTGCTAAATAGATTAAGGTCAAGATAACAAGCTTGGACCCCTGACAGCATTCATGCTCAGTGTCTCAGTTTCAGTGTGTATTTGTAGCAGGGACTAAAAAAAGATATTCCCTGAACAGATTTTTCTTTCAAAGAATAACCTCATCTTTTACAGCCTCATCTATCACCTGCAGGAACTGTGATCAGAACGTCCTGACATTTTCCAAGATGACTTCGTTGAACATTGACTCACTTAAGTGTCACTGCTTATAAAGGCAGTCAAATGACGAGTTAGTGTAATCCCAGAAGGTGTGACTAAAAAAACGTATGAATTCAAGCTAGATAAAGGATTTTAGACACATTATTATAAACAATGTCTGTTACGTCCACCTTACAACTCCAATAATAATTGTTGTTTATGTAAATGTCATTAAATGGGTTCAGATCAGAATAGAGATTGAGGTAAGAATGTTTATTGTACTAGCACAGTATCGTAATACTGTAATTGCTCTTCCACATTTGAACGAGGTGCATTACATATTGAGTAAACTATGAAGGTAAACATTATAGTCTGAACCTAAACTTGTTTTCACAATTTGTCACATTGCACTTGTAGTTCTTATACTACAAGAAAAAAATGTAAAATTCCAGGCCTGGAAATTAATAAAATCGTGTTCATAATATAAGTTGAAATATTTTAGATTAAAACATTTAAAATATTGATCTTTTTTTTTGCAAAGACAATTTCTATAAAATTTTAATTTTATGTGTATTTGTCATTATTAGTTCTTGTTAGCTGATCTTACAATAAAAATGTTACAAATTGAACCTTATTGTAAAGTGTTAATTACCAATTAATAAACTTGGTTGTAAGTAGCCTATAACTTGTTTTTGCTTCTCCGTGCCTGCTAAGCTAATTTGGCTCCTCAAGCTGTGTGTTTAGCCGTTACCTGTTTGAGCTGACTAGATGATGCACAAACATGTTTCACTATTATTTGTCTCCTAAAGGCTGCGACCTTTCGCCCAGTTCCGTCCTCTCATAGTTCAGCGAGTTTACAGCGACACTGTTGACTCCCTCCACACGCCCATCTGCAGCCACGCACCCCGGGTCCTCCAATCGCTCGCCTATCACGCACTGATCACGCGCCGGCCTTCACACCATTGGCCAAGGTCTCACACACATTTGTTTTTCATTGGTGGCGTGTTGCCACCCGCCAGACTGTTGTGAATTTAGTTTCTCTTTTTTTCGGAGGCTTGTTTTACTCAGCTGCTGGTAAAAGCGAACTGAATTCCGGCGTGAGTCGCGTCACTGAACGGGCGGAGCTGCTCCATGTCTTTGTTCTGCTTTACTTTTCATTTAATATTTTTTTCGTCCGTTTGAATACATGTCAACGCACCAGTTTTCTAACATGGAAGAATTGTGTGGGGTAAGATCGGAATATTTCGTTTTATAACATTTATATTTATGTAATATACATTTTTTTAATGAGTTGCTTGTGATTTACTGACACTGACTGGTCATTGCTGATTGAGTTTATCTGGCAACGAAACTGATGCGAATGACGTCAACTCATCCTTAATGTTACATTGTAACTGTATTTGCTTTATCACCAATAATAAATGTTACAATGTATAACATTGTAAAGTTCTGAAAACATATAGCCGTCTCCGAGTTGACTGGCCCTGTTATAGTAAACAATACGCATCTGTTGTAGTCTACATTCAGTTTTAGTGGGCACCGTTATTCCTGTTGCCAAATTGCCATTTAACCCTCAATTTGGCAACCAAGTAATCATTGTGCGCAATTTTGTATCTTAATTCTCTTGTCTTGCATTTATTTAGGCTATAGTTTTTAAATGTGTGTATACACTCACTCACTCCCTCTTTCACGCAAACATACACGTTTATCTTGTTTTTTCTTAGTCTCTTTTGTTGTTATTTTATTTTTTCACAGTGGATTTCTAGTGTTATATTTATGAAACTTTAAATATTATATTTGGGAAGAGTGATGTCTTGAAAAAAAAAAATCAGGATTTTCATTTAAACTTAGAAAAATGCAAAAGAGAAGTCGTCTTTTGGAACCCACTTTAACATCCATCCCACCAGTGCTTTGTATTATGTAAAACAGTGAGGCTGGTTGAGATGTGCAGAAGTCAATCAGGTGTACACGACCTGTTAACACTGCTTTTATTAACAAAAAAAAAACAGCATGCTGCTTACTATTGGTGTTATTTCTCTGAAGAGCATTGGCTGGGAGGAGCTTTCAGTCAACGTTTTCTGGCCTCTGGCACTGCTCCCGTGTCTATCAGGGGGTTTCAAGTTTTGCTCACAGCCATTTCACATGGCCAGCTTGTGAGGACGTCACTGTTTTGGCTTTATTTGGCAGTGGGAGTTGACTTCAGCCCTAATGATAGAGGGTCCCTGCAGACGGGCTGCAATAAAAAGGGCTCCTCTGTTAAACTGTCTTACTGCTTTTGGATCCATGAATAGATAAAGACTGAGAAAGCCTCATTCAGATCCACCCAGCAGCTGAGCTGTATGTGTCAAAACAACCATAGGGTTTTCTTTCACCTTTAACACATTACATTACATTAGTTTTGTTGTTTGTGGTTCTCAGGGAGCTCGGATGGAGGACTGTGAGGACTTTCTGGAAGGGAAAAAGCACAGTGAGCACTCTTCGTGCAGTGTTCTGGAATACAATGATCTGGAGGCTGCTGAAGCTCTGGTCTACATGAGCTTCTGGAGTCAGATGTCTCCAAAACCCAACACCTTCAAACCTCGCCCTCTCACACCAGCTTCAGACTCCTGCGATTCTTTCCCGCCCCCCGAACCACCAGAGACCCAGAAGGACTTTGTCTCGCTCTCCTCACTGGTAAGCGATACTCGATACTCTTTCGTTGAAATTATCTGCTAGAAGGTAAAATATGTACACTTCAAGCTCTGTTTAATTTGTCAACATTCACACCGGGGAACCTCAGGCGCCGCACAGCATAGCACAAAGCTCTTATCAGAACCTGATTTGTTTGCTGAAAACTTTGGGAAGGTTTTATGACACCCTGGACAGGTGGTATTCTTGAGATAAGCTACATCTGCAAACTGAACTTCAGCACAGGCTCCTTTACTGTGTTTACACGACTCACCTGTGCCGTAATGAAAGATGCTGAGAGATGAAAGGACGAAATAGCACAGCTGTGACATAGTGAATTGAGCAGCCATTCATCCATAAGGAGATTCCACTAGTTTTTTGCAAAATAGCTTGATTTTTAGGGATGCACCAACATTATGGTGGTCGAAACAATAATAAGCCGATAATTATTTGCATGTTATGGTTGAAAATGAAAGAAAATTAAATATAAAACACTAAAACCAAAGTTTGTACTTGAACCAAATACTTGAATTTAGGTAGAATGTATAGTATAATGTAAAGTATGAAAAAATGTATATTTATTTTGAGATTTACTAAAGCTTACATTTAACAGTGTTATTAAATTATTTGTGTTTTTATATACTTGTATAGATATATATTATGAGCATGCGCAATCAAATATACAAATCTTAAAATTAATATAAATGATTTTCATTCTGTAGAAGTTTAAGTTTTAGTCTTTTATTTTTTATTTACCATTAATCTCGTATCGATCATAACGTGAAAATAATTATCGGTGTATCTGTATTAGACATTTTAATATTGGTGTACTCCTTAAAGAGATACTTCACCTCTGGAAAGATCAATGTGTATTTAAAATGGGTCATTCATGTAGAAAAAATGTGAAAATTTGAAATATTTTTGAATTTGAAGCTTTCTAGACTGAGAAAAGCCAGAAAATGTATTCTTGGCTTATGGGGATTAAAGACAACAACTCCCAGAATGCACTTGCTTCGCTGCCCTAGGAGGCCACACCTACTGGTAACAGAGCACAGAAGTTAAACAACAAGTCTAGGCTATTAGTGAGTCTCCGTGATGAGTCTGCCCGGGATTTTGAGATCGCCCAAAATGTCCAAGATTCGGCTTTTGCGTTCTACAGTCGCCATTCATTATGTTTACTGTGGCGAACAGGACGAGGCTAGGGCCGCGGGAGAACAGCGCGAGGCTTGTGGCGTGATTACCGATGAGCAACACCTGTGAGACGCACCGGTCTAGTGTCTCTCACGGAGGCTCGGGAATTTTCTTAGCAATGTTAAAAAGCACATCAACCGATCACTCGTTTAGCGTTCATGTAACACTACATTCATATTCACCAATTGGAATGAATTCAGTTAGACTGAAACAAAAAGTGTGCATGTAAACAATGAATGCCGACTACAGAAAGCAAAAGCTGAATCCAGGACATTTTGTACGAAGGATGGTAAGCCCAACTACTCAGCTTTCTCTACAGAACAAGAGCCTGCAAGCTTAGCTTCCAAAAAAAGATGGCTGACACTATAGCTGTGTCCCAATGTGAAGGCTGCATCCTCCGAAGGCCGTATCTGAAGGCCGATTGGCCGTATTTGAAGGCCGGTTGGCCGTATTTGAAGGCCGATTGCGTCACAACGGCGCGACGAAGGCTGTCCCAATTCAAAGTTATTTTTTTTTTAAATTGTTAGTGTTTTAAAGGTTTACTAAGTGAGTATTAGAAGACAACAAATGTAATCTACATGGAAAAATAGGGGAAATGAGCATGCACAATTAAATATACAATCTCGATACAGACAAAATAAAAAATCTGATATGGCCTTGATATGCTGGACACTTCTTAAATCTGATTGTCTTATCTCCTTGCAGTGCATGACCCCACCACACAGCCCAAGCTTTACTGAGACCTCCAACACCACATCAGTGCCGGCCTCCCCTTCACCACTTACCCGGTCCTGTCCCAGCCTCCCCAGCCTGAGATCTGCCTGCCCCACCATGGCCTCCATCACTAAGGACCCCACAGAAAAGACCGCACCCCTGCCTTGCAGAGCCATGGCAACCAGCGTAATACGACACACGGCCGACAGCTCCCTATATCAGAACATTCCACAAAAGACTGTTCCTTCATCATCATCACCCACCCTGTCCTGCCAAACCCAGACCGACAACATGCCGCCATGCCAAAACAGCAGCAGACTTTCTTCTAAGGATGATAAGTGCTTCATTACATCATCTCCTCAGCCACCGCCCCCAACCTCTAGTCCACCAATCATATGCCAGATGTTCCCGGTGAGCCAACCTGGAGTCATCTCAGCGACGTTTATTCAGAAGCCAAGCCCTGGGGTGAAGTCTATCTTACCACAGCCGCTCCTGATGGGCTCTCCGGTGCCTCAGGGGACGGTGATGTTCGTGATGCCCCAGTCACCAGTGTCTTCGGCTCCACAGTGCCAACAGACTGTTATGACTCTAGGCAACACCAAGCTCCTGCCTCTGGCTCCCGCACCTGTTTACATGCCCTCGGGGCAGAGCAGCATCACGCAGGTCGACTTTTCCCGCAGGCGCAACTACGTCTGTAATTTCCCTGGTTGTCAGAAGACCTATTTCAAAAGTTCTCACCTAAAGGCGCATCTCAGAACCCACACAGGTAAATAATGATCAGTATGTAGCCTCAACTTCTAAACTCTAGGTCAAGCAGGTCATCTAACACATCTTGTTTTGCCTTCCAGGAGAGAAACCTTTTAGCTGCAACTGGGAAGGCTGCGATAAGAAATTCGCTCGCTCTGATGAGCTCTCTCGGCATCGGCGAACGCACACGGGCGAAAAGAAGTTTGTCTGCCCGGTGTGTGACCGGAGGTTTATGCGAAGCGACCACCTCACCAAGCACGCACGGCGACACATGACCACCAAGAAGATCCCATCCTGGCAAACAGAGGTGCGGAACCTTAACAAGATCACCGCTGCCAAGGCCTTGACCACTGGCACAGCACTACCGGTCAGCATGTTACTGCCAGCCTCAAACTGACTTTGATGGAGACTGAACTCTAAACCCTCACCAATGTTATGCAGGGACTCATGTTATGAGGGCAAGGCTGCCGATTCTCTCATGGGCAAAAAACGTTATTATGCACTGGACTCCTGTCTTCTTTGCTGCACATATTTCACACATTTTGTTTACTATTGTGTAAAAGATTTATGCACTCTTTTTGCCAGTCTTTGTACTATGTTTGTCTTAAAATTTCTTACTTTTTCCTCTTCATTTTTTTTTGTACATATCTAATGGAAATGTATGATGTATGCTAAACTACACAAAATTTGAAAAAAGAATATATATATCTACACTGTGATTATCATATAATACATTTATTTAATACTCCTTTTTTATTAAACAATGAAGATTAAGTGTGTTTTTGGGATTATTATTAATTTATGCACTAAAGGTTAAAAAAATACATCAGGAAAATTCAGCAACTCCTATGTGGTTTGGGATGGAGTGTTTTGGCTGTTGTTCTGCTTCCCACTGCTCTTGGCAGTAACAGTTCTTCCACTCGCACATTGCTGACGTGATGCATCACTTCCTGTAGGATTCGTGAGGTCTGTGTACAGGATATTTTTGACTCAGGCATCACCTTTAATAGTCATTTCATTTGCTGCCATTAGCCTTTAAGTCAGTAAAAAGTTAGCAAAGTTGCTCTATTTAAAATAAACTCCTCTGAGTGAACAATACATCATTAGTTTATTATAAAGTTGACTGTTGACATGTTTGAATAAATTACCTAGTTCCTTCTCTTATAATGTATAAATATTGTTGTTTGTTTTGTAAGTTATGTAGCCTACTTTTATGACGAGAAGCCTTCGTCATTTGCCAAACACATGCTGTTCCGAGGAGCAAAAACAACTTACATTAGTTTTGGAAAGGGACTTTTCACTGTTGTGAAATTACAACAACAAAAAAGAGTTTTGTTCATTATTGCTCAACACAGGCATGGCATAAAGTAATACTAATGTTCCCACAGAGATTGAGACCGGATGCCTGTAATTACAGCTCAGACCACTGTCAAACATATTTAAATTAAAAAAAATGCAGTATACTGCTGCGTTTAAACGATAGCCTATCAGATTCAGAGCCTGATCAGATTACAAGACTAACTCTAGGTGTGGGAGGCGCGACCAATCAGCTTTCAGAACAGTGCCCCGCCTCCTGCCTTACTGACCGACTTTCCCCAACCATGAAGAAGCCTTCAACCGACTGTCCAAAAATGCAGCAACAGCGATACCGTGTGGCTTATTGCATTGTGTTTTTATTCTTCATCTCGGAAAGGTGTGCTTATTGAGAAGGTGATAAAATAAACACGTCATATTGTGCTATTTAATTTCTGCTATCAAAGGTCAGGCAGTTTAATATAACGTTAGTTTAAAATAGGTTATTGACTGCATAAAACAAGTTTCAAAACCTATCTAGATACTCTTCCATTTTGTGAATGTGGTTATTTACAAATATCTTGAATGAATGACAGGAGACTACAGGACGTCTACAGATTTTCAACTCCATCCACTGAATTTTCACGACAGATATGAACAATATTGACAGGTTTTATTATTGAAAATATATATATAGGGGCCATTTCATTTGTCTGGTGTTGCTATAACAACTAATAGGTTACTATAGGTTACCTAAAATTAACTAAATCATTTTAAAGAAAACTCCACAGTACCTGATTAATTCCAACTGTGAAATGCATATTCATAGTAGACCCCAGATTCCAGCTGTAATCTGAAAAAACAAACAAAACAAAAAAACTATTTGTATATATCCTGTATATGTATAAAAAATGTAATGCTGTAACATCAGTGATATAAAATGATTCACAATACTTGATACTGTAGTGAGTCACTATGATCAATAATCCTTCAATATGCCAATAAAACAGTACATCAATGTTTATTTTTAATTTAATTAACCATAAAAATAAAAAAGAGGATGTCATATAAACCTTCATGTTGTGTTCAGCTTTGGGGATGTTTCATTATTCAATCTTTTTATTAAGCAGCACAGGTTTTGTATTTATTTTTGGAACTGACTGATCGTAGGCCTGAGATTGTAGGATCTGAGCTTATGCACCACATTTTTTTTTAAATGAAGCAACAATTAACTTTTTTGAACTTAAAATACTGAATCATGTATATATCAAATTATACATTTTTTTTCTTTTCTTTTTTTTTTCTCTTGAAGTGGCTTCACAGTTCACACAGTCTACCTTACATTTAATGAATATAGACCATTTTGCAAGATGTAAACAAAACTGGTCCAGAAGCACTTCCTGTTTCAGTTTTTTAACACTACATAAAA
>JAOTRC010000013.1:8777009-8805173 GCA_027497675.1 Cyprinella lutrensis
AGAGAGAGAGAGAGAGAGAGAGAGAGAGAGAGAGAGAGAGAGAGAGAGAGAGAGAGAGAGAGAGAGAGAGAGCTGCATACATGATCATGAATTTCTCATGTTTGAACTTTAAAATAGATCATTGCAGAGTAACAGTGACAAATCTAGCAATAGCAGGAAAAAGGGTTTTGAGGAACTGAATAAATCAGAGCCAGAATGTGTGCTTTTTTTGAGGCCAACTTACAGAAGGTTTATTTAGCCGGTGGAAACAGCATTGAGACAAAGGATCAAACATGAAATTCTTTTTTATTATTATTATCTGAATCGTCATGTTTATTTTTAACTGCATATGATCCTTTTCTTAAATAGTATTTATCTCTTAAAATGATGTAATCCTTAAAATAGACCTTTAAGCATATTTAGATTTTTTGTTTCCACATCATATAGCTTAAATTAAGTTTAAGGTTCATTTGTTTTTAACATTTCTTAGTATTTTACACATTGCTAAACTACTATTTTAAGTATTTTTAAGCAAAAGCGAAATATAGATTTATGCATTTAGCATAAATTCAGAGAGAATAAGTTTTAAAACAAGAAAAACAATTACTTTGCCAATGAGATCAAATATATAAAGCTAATAAATCAATACTGGTCAGAAAATGTGAGGTCAGTAAAAAATAAAATGTCATATGCTTACTAAGGCTGCATTTATTGATCCAAAATACAGTAAAACAGTTATATTCTGAAATATTTTAAAATTTAAAATAACTGTTTTCTAATTTAAAAATGTAATGTATTCCTGTGATGGCAAAGGAGCAATTACTTAAAATTTCAGTGTCACACGATCCTTCAGAAATCATTCTAATATAATGATTTGCTGCAAACAACAACAAAAAAATTCTTATTATTTTAAATGTTGAAAACGGTTGTGCTGTTTTTTTTTGTGGGAACGTTGATACATTTTTTTTCAGAATTCTTTGATGAATAGAAAGTTCAAAAGAACAGCATTTATTTGAATTATAAGTCTTTAAAACATTATAAATATCTTTCCTTTTGATCAAAATAATCTTTGCTGAATATGAGTCGTCATTTCTTTTAAACGTTTGATACTAATCTTTTAAATTTCAATATGTTGAGCAGTTCTTATTCCATAAGTAATCTGATGTAGTTCGTTAGAAAATATATTAAAAAATCCTTTATAAAATCCTTTATTAAAAAAGACAAAAACATTAAGAAATAGATTTTTTTGTCTGCATGTGTTTTGTGTCATTGAGACCGCTTGTGTCCGTGAGTTTCGGCCTTTAGGGTTGAATAAACTAAGGAAGCCTATGTTTCTCCCATGGGAAGTAAAAAATAGGTCAGCATTTCCCTGACTCTGCAATAGTACACAACTTCTCTGATACAACAAATTCATGTGAACAGCCAAAAAAACAATACCAGTCCAAGCTGTTGAGGCACTGGTACAGCTGTCTTTTTAAAATGCCTATTTAATTGTTGTTTTTATTTGGTGTGTGTGTGTCTTGTATCTATATTGGGCCACGACTCCGGGATAAAGTTGAATTGAAGTGGAATTGAAAAACAAAACAAAAGCTTTGACTTACATGAACCCTACATGAACCTATAAAAAGTGGACGCCAAATTCTAAACCGTGACCTCAAAAACCCGAATGACGCTGCACTGAACGATGTGTGAGGGGTTATTTTGAAAGGTGGCGACAAGCTTTGGCACTCCAACGTTCTTTTAAAAGCACCTTCTTTTTGCAGAAGCGCCACGTCTTTTTAAGTATTCATCCATTGCGCTGCTGAAGAATTTGGACCTATGAATATTTAAAGTAAAAATGATGTCAACCTCTCCTCGGTACCTGCAGCTAAAATAGACGACAAAAACCACCTCTCGTGAATCCCCCCTCCCCTGAGGCAGCTTTAAAAAGCCTACAGCATGCTGTCTTGTTGTCATATGAACACATAATGGGAGAATAGGGTTGAGCTGTTTGTTAAGGCCGTGATCCAGGGTCAAGCAGCGGTCCAACAAAAGTATCCCCACTATGAGATAAGACATGCACAGCAGAGAGATTGAAAACCGGTCACAGCTGAAAGTGGACAGATGATTACTAGTGACTGACGTGCAATATTTCAGAAACAGCAAACTGCAGCTTAGTTTCGACCGAAGGCTGAAAAAAACTAGGCACGAGTGCCATAAGTCTGATCTGATTTCAAAAACACTAGAAGTTAATGTGTGTCTCACACACCAAGAACATTGCGTTTTAAGACTGAAAAAGATAGATGAAAGACTGAAAAATAGATTAATGATTGTGTATTTTAAACAGAATTATGAGGTACTGGCTCAGTAATTCACATCTAACAAAAAAACGTCCTTAGTTTTAAAAAAGCGACAGTAGAAATATTTGTATGTAAAACAAATACTGTTTCTATTCATCAAAGAATCCTGAAAAAAATGTATCATGGTTTTTGTTCACTAACTGTTTTCAACATTGATAATAACAAGACATGTTTCTTGAGCATTACATCAGCATATTAGAAGGATCATGTGACACTAAAGACTGGAGTAAATTCAGCTTTGCCATCATAGGAAGAAATTGCATTTTAAAGATATAATGAAATAAAAAATAGATACTTTAAATAGTAATAATATTTTTAATATTACATATTTTTGAACGGTAGAGTATATAGTGTAACAACGCATACGAGTGGAGAATGAACCAGTTTAATTATACCAAAAGGTATTTCTGGTTAGCATGGTCCCCCTTGCTGGTAGATGTGAGACAAAAAATATCATGTTGTTTTTCTGTACAGTAAAATTAAATCAAGTGAAAAAAGTGTGCTGACTCCTAAAAAAAGTGTGAAAAGAACTTTAATGTCACATCTTACTCATTGCCATCAGCAAATCAGTGTTGTCCTGCTGACATTGCAATTGCCCTGCCATTCCAAACTGATTAGTCACATGACATTTACGTCTCAAGTGATTGGCTCGAAACAACCTGGCCACAGAACTGAGCACCCAAGGATGGCAGATTTCACATTCGGTCCATTCCAGTACTCCAATACTACATCTAAAGACTCCATCCCAACTGACTCTCTGCTTCATCGTCTGATAAGGCAAACTGCTGTAAGTGTAAGAAGAAAAATTTCCCATTATGTGCCAGCCTCACCTTATCAACCTCATGTTTACCCATGTTCGAGACCAGTCACATGCTGAAAACCATTACCGGCAAGCGTGTTATCACGAGAAGCCAGACGACGACTGAATGTCTGAAATCCAAATTTCAGCGTGGACAAAGCCAGCCTTCCACCTACCTACAAGTTTTTGAGTTTCAATCCGAGACAAGCCTCACATCAGTGATGATGTATGGGTATTTAGCGCAAATTCATCACTGAGACACGGCTAATTAACCCCTGGTCAATAAGATGCAGGTAAACGGCTGATTATTCTCTTGTGTACATGAATGATGAGTGCTTGATTTGCGCGTACCCCAGATAATGGGGCTCTTTGGAGACTAATTGAGCTGTAGAGTGATGCGTCTGCAGTGCATTTGTACATCACATCCAGACAGGTTACTCCACTCAGGAGTACAAGAGGAGATTATTAAGGATTTGTTAGATCTTGATCTGTTCCAACATTCCTATTTACTCACAGTGGTTTGTCAAGTGTCAACTGGTTGGATAACTCTGTAATCAACATGTTTCTTAAGCACATACTCACCCTGTAGAGGGGGTCATGATGCACCCGCCACGATCCACAGTCATCCTACAGCCGCATCCTCGCTCTGGTGTGTCGTGGTTCATTCCAAAGTTATGGCCCAACTCATGGGCCAAAGTCACAGCAGCTCCCAGAGGATTGTCCGAATGATCCTACAGGAAACAACACAATGTCATAACATATCTTAAACCAGTTTGTGCTGTTATTGTCTTGATGTATATTGCTTTGTTCATTGTAAACTTAAAGGAGTAGTTCAATTTTCAAAAAAAAAAAAAAAAATTGCTGATAATTTACTCACCCACATGTCAAGATGTCCATGTCTTTCTTTCTTCAGTAAAAAAGAAATTAAGGTTTTTTGATGAAAACATTCCACCATTTTTCACCGTATAATGGACTTCATTGGGAACCAAAAGTTTCAAGGTCCAAAAGACACTTTCAGTACAAACTGCAAACTGTTCAAAGGGCTTTGAACGATTCCAGACGATGAATAAGGGTCTTATCAACGCTCTCAGAAAAAAAGGTACAAAAGCTGTCTCTGGGGCTGTACCTTTTCAAAAGGTAAACTTTTGTCCATTTTATGTGCTAATATGTACATTTTAGGTGCTGATATGTACATTTTAGCTGCTAATATGTGCATTTTAGGTGCTGATATGTACATTTTAGGTGCCAATATGTGCATTTCAGGAGCTAATATGCACCACTAAGGTACCAATATGCAGCCTTTAGGTACAAAAGTGTACCTTTTGAAAAGGTACAGCCCCAGTGACAGCTTTTTTACCTTTTTTTCTGAGAGTGTTAAGAGAAACGATCACTCATTTAATTAAAAAATAACAAAGTTTAAGTTTTATAAGCTCAAATGCTCGCTTTGCTCTGTTCTGTGATGCGCGTTCGTGATTCTCCTGTTCGAACTCGTATATCAAAATGAGCGAATCTTTTTCCCAGTCAATTCGTTCGTTTCGTTCGTTGACTGAACCAAATGACTCGGAAAAAGGTTTGTTCATTTTGATGAACGGTTTTGAACAGTTTAGTCACAAACAAAGCAAGGCAAGCATTTGAGCTTATAAAACTTAAACTTTGTTATTTATTTATTAAATGAGCGATCATGTCACTTGATAAGACCCTTATTCATCGTCTGGAATCGTTCAAAGCCCTTTGAACAGTTTGTAGTTTGTACTGAAAGTGTCTTTTGGACCTTGGTTCCCACTGAAGTGCAATATATGTAGAAAAATGCTCGAATCCTTGGATGACATGAACATCTTGGATGAAATGGGGGTGAGTAAATTATCAGCAAAAGTTTTTTCAAAAGTGAACTACTCCTTTAAGGTGCGGAAACAGTAGCAAAATTCTCGTGAAATTTCACAAGCAACAAAGGTTCATTGGCTATTATCAATAGTGTTGGGTCTGTGGGGCGAATTCGCTTGACCAACTTGAACCTGTTGCGAAATCTGTGTGGGGAAATCTTTCACTCTAACGCAAAATTCTAGACTGGACAGGCTTCTATTGAAATGCATGGATTTTGCTCATGTAAAGAATAGGCAAACGAGGGATGAAGGAGGTATTGGAGCCATGTCTATGGACCAGAATTTCAGGACAACACGAACCACCCTAGAGACCACTCGGAACAGCTTAGCAACTGCATGGCGGTGCTCTTTTTTTTTGTTTTTGTTTTTTGCAAAAATTAAAATAAGTCTGTCAAATCAGCACTTTTATAAATTACAAATGTGCTAGAAAAATGAACAGTGCCAAAGTTCAAAGTTCATGTTTATTCAATGCTTACTGGTACACCACAATAATAATGTTTAAATAATCTTCATGTTGGGGCTTTCTTCATACAAGAGTCAAGACTGAAAAAAAAACTTGTAATAGCTGATTAATAATGTATGACACGTGAAAGGACCAGCAGACAGCTGTTATTAAATGTCTTGAAGGGCTGTAGATGCTACCGTGAATTTTTATCAAACTCACTCTTTTAAAAACCCTTTCAACCTTGCCATAAAACAAACATATAATCATCACTGCTCTTATACTCTTTCCTCTGTTCTTCTGCTCTCCTCATCTGTTCACAGAGAACAAAGCAGAGCTTCAGCGCTATCCATTTCAGCTGAGGTGAAGAAAACCTCCCCTGCTGCCTCACGAACGTGACCTGGTTACCAGCGAACCACCTCTTATAACCCAGAAACAGATTTTTTCCCCCCTTAGATTAGCTGCCATCTTTTCACACAACTATACCCTGACTGCCTTTTTTTTCCATTTCACTGTACATCAAAATGCCATTTCCTGCCTTGATTACAGGGCAAGGAACATGACAGGCTCATCTTAACTTTCAATGCCAACGGGTGGTATTTCTTTGCCTCATTTCATTTATTCAAGATCTATAGGGTGCCACTGATGACCGTATATTCTGAGTATGATTGACTTGCCCCTCTCTGAGCATAATCGCAGACTAATACAGTGGTTAATGCCGTGGGAAATCCAGACTGAACTATTCCAAGAAGCCACTACCAAGCTGCCACACTGAGAACATGTCTTTTTAGTGGTAACAGCCATATTTAAGTGCTCTTCTGCTTCTGTGAAGTTAGTTCCAGATGTTGTAGGGTATCTCCTATCAAAGAAATTCCCAACTTTTGGATTCCTAAAATCATAAAAGAAGGCCCCATTATGGTTTGTCTAAAGGTCATATTGTTTTACTCGAATCTTCTTAGACAATTTGTGAGTTAACGCAGGATTTTGAAGACCTTTTAAGCTGAGCAGTCTACTAACATGGTACAAGATAGTTTAATTCACTGCAGGATTCATTTTTAGTCTCTGTTTGACATATGTTAGTGCATGGGGAGACACACATTTGAAAACAAGACTTTGAAACCATTGAAGCCAATACAGAAATATATCAGTGTAGAGTGTGTTTTTTCCTAAATCTCTCTCTTTCCCCTCTCTCTCTCATTCTCTTTCTCTCTTTAATGGATATGTTGATTTTATGAAGTAAATTGAAGGAATACTCTTCCAAAAAAATAAAATTGTCACCATTTACACACCCTCATGCCACAGAACACACAAACAGAGCAATTTGGCAGAATTTTCATACAAATAAAGTAAAAGTAATACATGAACAGAAACCAGAACTACAGAAATAGTCTATTTGTTCTACATGATAGTGCTTTATATATTGTATGGAAAAGGAACAAGATGATCTTTTATTTGTGGCAGAAGAACAATGAAGGGTGAGTAATTGATGACATCATTTTCCTCTTTGGTTGAACTGTCCCTTTAAGAACTTAATGGAAATCATTTATCATTCAGCACTAAAATAGTTTGTAACTCAGACCTATGGCTAATGACTTCATCTCTGCGAGGCCCTATTTAAGAGAGACTGTTTGTTATAGTGGCATGCATGATAGATCTAGACTAATAAAAATGTAAATGTGTGTTATTTAGTCATACAGCAGCAACGCAGCAAGTAATGGCTGCATGGGTAGTATGCATTGACTGACAGACAGCCTCTGGGTGGTTAAGAGAAAGTAAACTAAACTTGAATGACCTTATAGAGCTGAAATGCATATGGATTAATTCGACGAATTTTCACACTTAAAGGTACAATGTGCTAAAATATCATACTCTACAAGAACATAAACAGCCTCTCTGCAGTTGCATTGGACTGTACAGTATTGTACTTGCAATTTTTTTTAATGTTTTTGATATAAGTATCTTGCTCATAATGGCAGCATTTATTCGATTAAAAAAGTACAGTAAAAACTGTAATAATGCAAAATATTATTACAAATTAAAATAACTGTTTTCTGTTTGAAAATATTTTGTAATGTATTTTATTCCTGTGATGATAAAGCTGTTATTAAAGAATTTAATACATATAAATTTATTTTGTTTTCAACATTGATAATATTAACAAATGTTTAAAAAAAAAATTGAGGGATCATGTGACATTGAAGACTGGAGTAATGATGCTGAAAATTCAGCTTTCCATTACAGAAATAAATACATTTTAAAATATATTTTAAAAACAGTTCTTTTAAATTGTAATAATATTTCAAAATATTACCGCTCTACTTTATTTTTGGTGAAATAAAAGCAATCTTGGTAAGCAAAAGAAACTTCTTTCAAATATATATATATATAAAGTTTCCAAACTTTTCGATAGGTACTGTATTTTCTTTCAAAATCCATTAAAGGGATAGTAGTTCACCAGTTTTATCAGCCCATTATTTACTCACCGTCAAGTCATATGACATTTTTCTTTCAGACAAATATAATCATAGTTATATTAAAAAATGACCTGGCTCTTCCAAGCTTTATAATGGCAGTGAATGGCTGTTTCTGTTTTGAGGTCCATAAAAGTCCAGAAAAATATTTTAACTATTTTTTTAATAGTTAACACGTTGCAAAGTAAAATTTTAGCTCTCGGCCAAACAGCCATACACAGTCTACTTACACCTAAAGCGCAACTTACGCAACTTGTGACGTCGGCAGTAGCGTAGTGCTTCATGGTGTAGTGTAAATATCAGCAGTACGTTGCATTACTCGCATAAGTGGGATTTTATGATGGATGGATGCACTTTTATGGACTTGGAAATGGCCATTCACTGCCATTTTAAAGCTTGGAAGAACCAGGTCATTTTTAAAAATAACTCTGATTGTATTTGTCTGAAAGAAGAATGTCATATACACCTAGTATGACTTGAGGGTGAGTAAATAATAGGCTAAGTTTCATTTTTGGGTGAACTATCCCTTTAAGGCAGTGATTAGCATATCATTAGTAGTTTTACTGCAAAACACACCTAAAGAGCAGGAATGGGTGGAGGGTCTTAAAGGACAAACATGACAAAAAGACAGAGGGATTTAGTCTTCTTTTGAGTCACTACACCTTTGCTTCCTCTATCTAATAGGCAGTCTAGCCTGTCAAGGCAAAAACCATGAAGAAAAAGTGAATGACTTAAAAAAAATTTTTAAAAAGGAGCGAGGTGGTGAAACCAATAGTACTGATGATCTACTGATGGTGGGTGCTGGGCAAACAAACAAGATCAGTGTCTATTGATCAGTTGAAAGATTCTGAAATTAAAACAAACAAAATTTAATATATCCGGGCTGCGTGGGATACAACCTATAGCATAAAGGAATGATTCACCCTAGCAAATTCTAAGCACATAACTTTCTTTCTAGAACACACACACAGCAAGGAATGGGACTGAGGCTTTAAAGTCTCAAAAGTCCTTTAGCATTTTTAAGCTTACAGGCCCATTCACATCGAGAACGATAACTATAAAGATAACTATAATGATCACTATTAGTGTCCACAACAGGGGACAATATCGTTTTGTTGATTCTCAGTTATGTCGTCTAGTGCAGTTAATGCTCAAACTCTTTAAAGCAGGATGGATTCTCATTGGCTGTCAATGTTCTTATAGCTCATCAGCTGCAAAAATCGTTCTGAAAGTGATTTCAACTGTATAGTTTCTTGTGTGGTGCTATTCTTTTTTATTTAGACCAATTTATAGAAGTCTATAGCATTATTATCATCTTTTGTTTTAATTGGCCTCTAGTCCCCCATGGGAAAAAGTATGTACCAAGTTTTGAACGTTGTGAGGGTGAACGGCATAATAACAGAATTTAATTTTGGGGTGAACACTCCCATTAAATTTCAATGGTTTTAAATCATGAAAGTTTTTAAAACAGCAGGATGGTTGAGCAGCTCAGTGTGAATGTGCTAATTATGGGACAGAGAGTGTGTAATGATTGATTTCTCACCATGACAATGCCTCCTGACTGCTCAGCGGTACACATACTCATGATGGGAGCCATGCCTATTGTGGTGCCCTGGAAGTACACCCCACTGCCATGGGAGAATGAAAATGAGATTAAATGTATAGCCAAATAATAAAACTAAGACTAATACATAGGTTATGTTTAGACCATGCTACCAAGCTATGATTAAACATGCAAAGATCTTGTAACAAATGTAGCATACTACAGTATGATAATGCTTTAACCTGATAACCCCTATAACCTGTTTTGGGTATGCAGTTTTTTCAGGATTCTTTGATTAATAGAATATTTGAAATAGAAATATATAAATAAATGTACATTATAAATGTCTTTACTGTCCTTTTTAACAGTTTAATGCATCCTTGCTGAATAAAAGTATTCATTTAATACCTAATAAGTTGGGCGTTATCATGTGGCCGCTGCGGTAGCAGTTTAAGTTTTCTCCAGTCCAAAAACTCATGCAAGGTTGTGAATGGGTCTTGGGTAACTGCACACTTATCGGCATCACTCCACACCTCCAGTCCCACCAGAGCTACACGAATGTTAAGTACTCTGTAAAACTGAGAGAACACATAATATCAAACTCTTTATTCCTTCATGACCTTGACCCCAGACACATAAATCCATCCATATATCTGTTTGGACATCAGTCAACTTGTAACCTAAAAATACTCATCGTTCTTTCAAAAGGGGGCTCATTTAAAAGCTCGTCCTTTACCTCAGCAGTCCTACATTCATCTCTGACAATCAGCCCTCTATTTTAGACTTCTAATCAAGGGTTCCTATTCATTTGAGTGAAGAATGGCATTTAATACCTTGTCCACGTAATTGGCGATCTCAGCAAGTCTTTGCTTAACCTTCTCCACATCTTTTCCTTGTTTCTGGAACTGAAGACGGAAAGAAAAGAAAAAGTTGAAATGAGATGTATACTGCAACGAGTATAAAATGGCAGTCTAGATGGATTTTTTTAAAACAATAGCAGGACCTCCTGACTGACAGAATCTTCAACTGTCATTTGTGAGGACAATATTTAGAAGTGTGTCTAATGGCACACTCTTAAGAGCACTCGAAAGTGACCATTATGGCAGGGTAGAGGCGGCACCAACAGTAGCAATCAAAGTAAAAAAAAAAAGAGTGCAATTTGGAGACAAGTGTGAAAGGTAGCAATTTTTGGTCCAGAATTGCTTCCCTATCAGAAGTTAAACTAAATAAACTAAATTAATATAAGGGATAAAAAGCATTTTCATGCAAATAGTTTTGCACAAGAATTGAATTAGCAGGGAGAGAGTAAAAAACACAATCTCTCTGTGTCTCTCTCTCATACAGTACACACACACACTTTTTAATATACAGACATCTGTGCCGATAACAGTTTCCTTTTCCCACATCCAATGTTCACTTTATACACAACACTTCCTGTTTCCTGTCTGATCATTTGGGAGCATTGCCCTACTTTCTGTCAGGTCCCACCCTCTATATGACCTGCTTTTGGTCTGGCCTACAAAGGTGAAACAAAGAACCGAAACTTTACCGTAACCCAAAGAGTACTGACAATACACAAAAATTAACTTTTAACTTGCATCACAACATCTGTCAAACCTGTTTGTTGTCCTACCTCTCTGTTGTCTGCTACAATAATGAGCTCAACATATTTGGTGGTCTTCTTAACATCACGTTTATGCTGCCAAACAGAAAAGAGCACATCTTACTGTGGGATCAAGCCCAGAGGGTCACCAGAGGGTCCACTACACAGTAAAAAAACAATATTTTCAAGATTTGTTATCACATTTTTTATATTTTGTTATCACATTTTTATTTAGTTGAGATAACTTATTATTTTGAGTTTCTGATGATTAAATGAATGTCCTTCATTGTATTAACTCACTTTTTCCAGTTCAATCAACTTAAAATTTTCAGCCTAAAAAAACATGACACCGCTTAAAGTACCTTTAATATTGCAACCAATTTTTTACATTTTTGGATGACTTGATTGACTCTTTGTCTTGTTCAGTGCCACTTTAAGTCTTCAAAAATCAAATGCTAGTTTTAATAGTTTAATAGTTTAATTATTAAAAACAATAATGCAGTCAAATGCTTCAAGACTTCAGTTAATGGGAAATATCATGTGCCCTTCACTTTCGTCAAATTAAACGATTCAAAAACACTACTTTGTTAATGAAAAATACACCTTGACCCCCAAAAAAAGCTGATCACCTCTGAAATGTCGCTTTAATCTTCTTGTAACATTTTTGGTCGTTTATAACAATAGTCATGGTGTCACTATCAAGAGTCTTCATCTCCTTTAGATTTTTTCTTGTCAAAAGGACAACGAAAGAGTTTATAATCTTTAGATGTGTCTGCAAATATCAGCACTTATCATACATGGATATCATCGGTTTGCCATTATGTTGCGTGATAACAGCATCTTTTATCTGCTGCTACCCTTCCGAATCAATACAATGACGTCTGAACATCTTATTTAAATAGCTCTGTTGAGATAAGAACATCTTCAATGTCAAGACTTTTATGTAGGGATCTTCTGTTAACCTTTGAAGTCTCGCCGAGCTCTCTAATCTTGTTTTAGCATGCATGGGAAGTAAGGGCAACCACAATCCCCTCATCTGCATTAACAAAGACATCACATGCTGAATGATGCATGTTAATTCATCCTCAAGACAAAAAGTGACACTCTCTAAACAAAACATTGCCATAATGTGTGCTACATTGACAGTGGCTGACGGATCGCGTTCGTACCCGCGTGCTGAATGATTGTGGCAGTCCTCCAGCGCTTGTATGGCTGACAGTCGATACGTTGTGTCCGTGTCCACAGGTTCCGGAGGGGAAGTGTAGGTGATGTCCATCATAAATCACATGGGTGTCGTTTGCTGGCTCAAAAGCTGGCTCCACCATCAGGGTTTTATTTTCAAGGAAGATAAACCCTCTGTGAATTGAATGAAGATTTTAACAATTTGAAAGTGTTTACTGATGCAAAACGTACAAAAACTTATTGGCAAGCTAACAGGCAACTTGTGGTGGACATTTTAACATTGTTTAACATTGAGTTGATCCAGCCTGATCCATCTTAAGGGACCAATATCATGAGCAGTGAGATCATTTGACATGGGTCAGTAAGCAACCACCTAACAATAACCATATAACTAGAACACCATAGAAACAGCATGTAGCAGCAATCTCCTAGTAACCAACCATAGCACCATTCCATTGTGTCGTTGGACAAGCAGAACAAAAATGCAATTAATCTGTGCGGTATAACTTTCAGGTCATTTTCTTGAGGTCAAGAAACTTTATTCTCTAAGTCCCATATGCAGTGTAAAACAAAAAAAAGATGATGTAAAAGTGAGAAATAATTAAGTCCATTTAATACTGCAGTGACATAAGCTAAATAATATGAACTCTGATTAAGATCAGATAATCTAACTCAAGTTTAATTATATTTTAAAACTAAAAGCAGATGACCCTCCACCATCTAATAAGCTCTACATTCAATAAATTTCATTTTAATAAATCCAAATGTTTTTCTTTGTTCTATTGGGAAATGGGTGGATATGGATTTTTCTGCAGAATGACACTGAGTTGTATCAAATGTAATTTCTCCACCCCATTCTGTGACCAATAACTCGCTACACACCAGAAATCGAAATGCCTGGTTTTCAAATGTGTGGATTAACATTGGTGACAAAACTGATATCCTTAATAATATGGCCATGGGTATAAAAGATAAAATTCAAAAGATATCACTGAGAGATAATTGAATATGAAGGGAGTATATATAAGAGCCACAGTGCTGCAGAATTAGGTTGCGGGATGAAGAGTGAGAAGAGAAGTTTTACTTCGCAATATAATAACGAGATATGACAGATGAAAATCTGGAGCAATACTGATGGTTCAAAATGGTGCTTTCAGGAGGAATGATAATTGTAATGATATCTGGTGAGACCCTCCTTGCAATTTATAACCAAGCTGCTAAACTAAACAGAGACAATTCAACAGGACTGCAATTTGATCTAGAGCATTGTATAATTTCAACATTTTCAGATGTTAAAATTTCCATCTCACTCCTCCACACCAGTGAGGATAAAAAGCCACAATCACATTTATCTCGGCCTTGATTCGCAGCAACCATTTGTGTTCATATATGGCCTTGATATCTGCCTACCTGAAGGTCTCCAGGCTGGTGATCATGAAGATAAAGTAAAGACTTTCAGAAGAAGTGTTTGGTAATTAGATGCAGAAGACCTTGGGAACTTATTTATTTCAATCAAAGCACTGGGTTCATTTTTAGCAACCTTTTCTGTTGTAAAAGCTATGCTCCTCCGAAATTTACTAGCCAAAAGCTCCTAATTACATTTAACGGCATAGCTGAAGTTTTTTATGACATATTAAATGCTTTCACTCCCTTTGTGTGCTTATCTTCAGGACAATGAAGCATGGGATAATACTAAAGCGTTTATTGATGTTTAATCTCACGGTTTTATAGTCTCTAAATGAACCTTTACATAGGGAGAGTTGTGAAGTCCACTGGAAACAATATTAAGACAAAACAAAATCAATGTTTGACAACTAAAGGGTCATAATAGCTTTCCACATTGAAGCACACATGCTTTAATATACTTGTTTAAGGAGTTCTAACGACTTTGAAAATTAGACCTCAATGTGGTTGAAATTACTGCCTATTGTGCATAATGGGATATAGGGACAATACGGTGGTGTGCTTACCTGATACCAGAGCATGTACTAAGACTGACATCAGAGTTGGCATATCCTTGGACTTCGCCATGGTAATAGCAATTATTCTGCATAAAGAAAAGGAAAAATCTTTTACAAATATAGTTTAAAACACATGTGCTTGTATCCATGATGGGTTCATATGATTTTATTCAATGGCTAAAATATCATGTGGTTCAACTCAATGTATTTTGCAATGAAATAACCTTGTATTGCACTAACCTTGGTAGACACAAGGTTTTATGTTCTTTATGCATGTTAGTCTTGGCTTTTTCATCATTATGATATAGGAAAGTTGTATAACCCTAATATTATCTTTATTTTATGCCCCAAAAGACTACATTTTAAATCAGAAATGATATTCAACATAGAAGTCACTCTAAGTATGAATTGCATTTTCTATGTATTTCTAAATAAATGAATCCATATAATAAATAAATTCCGGAAATATTGTCACGTACCCAACAGCCAGCTGTGTAACTCGAAAACTTGAATTTTGGCTTACAGCTCAAGTTCAAATTGGGTTATTTCCAAAACCAATTAGCCATAAAATAGGATCATTGGCTTACTGGAACTGAGATCCCATTCAGGTGCAAGATAATGTTGGTCCATATCGCCACGTAGCAAAAGTCATATTTAAGCAGCTGTCTGCCGATGAAAATCACACATTGCGGTGCCAGTAAGAGCAACGTCTGCTCTGGTCTATTTTACAGGGAAACTATTCGCCCCTGTTATGGCTGGCACAAGCCCCCAAAGACCTTTCATCTGGAAATACCAATTGGTATCCACAGGCTGGACCGGCTAACTGCCATCACTCACACAAATGTTCGCACATACTCACGCACACACACAAAACCGTTTAAAAACACACCACTCTGTCAAAAGCAATCAACGCTTGATGGCACAAATCCTTCACATCAAAACATTCTTGTGGCTACCATTTCCACATCTTTAAGCTTTACCAGACCAAGAATAGCAGAGAACGTACCAGAAACAGCCATAGACGGAGGATATCTAAACAGCTCGAGCTAAAAATGACGACTCACTAGCTAATGGCCCTTTTAAATAATACACTAGGCCAGCAAAGTGAAGTCTGGGACTTATATTAGTAAAAGAAGGTCATTTTTCTTCTTTTTCTTTCATAATGTACTGATTTTAAGGATCACCAGAGAAAATACTTAACTGCTTTTTCTAGGTATCTGCCTTGGATGACAGATCACACAAGTATATGCAGAGAAATTAACTTTTAAGTCTCTTTTAGTGGGGATTTTCATACTTCAATATAAAGCTGTCACTTTCTGATTCAAAGAATAGATTCGGAATAAAGTCTTTCATTTATATTCATTTTCCCCACGATCCTTGGGTTCTGTTTATTTGGATACGATTTTCCATTTAAAAAAAAATGAGATTGTCAATCAAGAATCTTACAGCCACTCGGGCCAGAGCCTTGTCAAATGGTTTTTACCTATTTCCGATGAGCTAATCTTTTAGAAAAGCTTGATTTTTTTTTGTCCTCCTCAGCTTTGAAGACAAAAGATTGTTCATGGTTATTTGGACAGGCTTACACGATTATAAATAAGAGCTAAATATGCCCAGCAGGAATAATATTGTCAAGCCTACACATGTGTTATTGGGAAGAGGGGGGTGGTATGTTGTCAAAACTGTCAGTTGCAGTTCTTAGCACAAGTCTAATTATAAAAGCACAAAAGACCCAGTAGACTATTTAAATCAGGTCTGACGATCATGTCAACATGCAATTTGTGTCAACATCACATCACAGCACCATTAATCAGCTTTCTGTCAAGATTGTCGCTTGTGTGGATTTTTATTTTACAAAAATATAGGAATGGTTCAGCCGAAATTAGAATTCAGAATTTTTTCCATCCTCATATCTTTCCTAAACTTTCTTTATTCCTTGGAACACAAAATTAGTTTTATAGTTGAATGTCCAAGCTGCACTTTTCGATTCATTAAAGTTAATGGTGACCACGGCTATCAAGTTTTTTGGGATTTTCTCTTTCTTTTTTTTTTCAGTTTCAATCTGTTCCTCACATAAAGCGATTGGTCACACTTTAGATTAGGGTCAAATTCTCACAATTAAATGACTATTTTAACTAAGACTTTTGCCTCAAACTCTGAATTAGATAGTAAGGTAGTTGTTATGTGTGCTTTAAAAGTATAGTAAACAGACAATATCCCAGTAATTTGCAATAGTGAGAATTGGACCCTAAACTAAAGTGTTACATTTAGTAGGACTTTAGATATGCTATTTTGTGATAATTTTTCAATGCTATTGTCTGTGATGACCTTGACAGTTTTTAGTCCCCATCCTCTTTGAATGTATAGAAAAGAGCAGTTTGGACATTTGACCAAACGTCTCACTTTTTTTTTGCTCTGCAGAAGAAACTAAGTCATAGAAGTTAGAAAGAAGTTAGAAAGTTGAATAAATGATGACAGAAGATACATTTTTGTATGAAGTAAGCCAGAAAAGTAGATGCAAATTTATTACAGTTGATCTGATTGATTGGACCTACAAGTAAAAGCCAGTCCAATTTCTTCCTGGGATGTGTGTGTGCCGAATGATAAATGTGAGTGAGACTGTTTGACGTACCGTAGAGTTGTGAGTGCTCTTAACAGTTTGTCCATCTTCCCTGTAATGTGTCTCAGTATAATGACTGGCGAACAGGCCACTAGAAGAGAAAACACACACACACACAAAATCAGCATCAATTGCTCATGCTCTCTTTCTTCCCTTAAAGGAGAATATTTATACCAAGTTTATAGTTAAATAGTAAATGAAAAATGAAATTCTCAAACATGATATCAAAAAGCCATTTTAGACTTTTTAAGCACTGTTACATTTCTGCAGCATGCTAACCAAATTCATCTTGTTTAATGCCCCGAATTTGCAGAGCAGATTATGGAAGTATGTCAGACAGTAAGTGGAGAGTAAACTTGCTATTGGAGATGCACATAAACAGGAAATGTGGGGCACCGGATGTGTTGTAACTACTGGAAATGATCAACAGACCCGCCAGATCAAATGATGACCCATCTAAACATATGGACATGAATACAATGGGATTCTCAAAAGTCTGAGAATACTTGCAAAAAAATGTTTATGGAAAACGTGAAGAAAGCACATCTAAATCTGTACAAGATGTGGACATTAGCAAAATCAAAAATAATAGTTTTACCGTCACAGCAATTTCATTCTTATTTTGATACATTTAAACTTAGATATTTCTTCAATGCCCACAACTTTTATTCATTTTTAAATCCTAAATCTGTCTGATTTAAATAGTATTTTGAATCCCAGATTTATGAACCCCATTGTACATAAAACTACCTTTCCATTTGAAAGGCTGTCCTTGTTGAGTATTTGTGTACGGCTTGTATTGAATAGCTTATGGGAATGCAGGGGGAAAGGATGAGTTGTGTTACGTGTGTGTGTGTGTGTGTGTGTGTGTGTGTGTGTGTGTGAGAGAGTGTGTGTGTTTGGTATGTGGCATGTCAAACTCAGATAAGACATTGCTGAAAGAGATAAGAGTGATATGTGACATGATGAAATCCAAATGTAATCACCTCAACAACATAAGCAGAAGCTCTTAAAGGTCCTGTGTGTGTGCGTGTGTGTGTGTTATTCTGAAATTCTGAGTGTTTTGTTGAAATCTAAATATAAGCTAAATTTAAATAAGCTACCCAACTTTAAATTATATACAAAAATGACCCAGAAGCAGTGCTAAAAATAAAAAAATGAGGAATATTAGAGAATTATTCTCTACAGCCCAATGCATTTTAAGCCCAATTTAAGTGTTTTCTGCATTTTGTACCTTTTAAAAATAGAGTAAATAACAATTCAGCTGACTAAAACCTAATACAAACACACCTTGACAGACCTCACTCTCCTCATATTTCTCCTTTGGGGTTATGTATGCCATAATTACACCCTCGTATACATACACATTCATCAAATGAACATCAGGATATGAAAACAGATCCAGTGTTTGTATTCTCTGGGCAAAACTTCATTTTGAATTCTCCTCATGAGCCTGCCTGGTTTAGACCTTGGGCTAACGTATTAGTAAAACACACCAGCTCAGCTCCCTCAAGTACTGCCTCCATGGTTGTTGTGAGACCCATTTTTGGTTTAATGTCATTAGGCCATCCCTTCAGTAATGACAGCACTTCAGTCCAATTCCCATTCTCCCCGATTTGATCCACATGCCAGTGGAGGAACAGTTTGTTGTTTTGGAAGGAACTTCAAAGCCTCTAGTCAAAAGGCTTTGATGTTCTCAGGGATGAACTGGTGTGACAGCCATCCCAATCCCAAAAGTGGCATGACTCCCTCGGTGCCACAGAGCGATGAGCAAGGGAATGTGGGAGTTCGTCCACAGGGAATTGGGGATCATAAAAGGATCGCTGAACGTGGTGTAATATGCCAATTAGGGTGGTTACAAAAGATATAGTCCACTATGGACTCAAGTAACTCAATAGAGCAATCTACACCATGTTCGGAAATTGTAGATATTGTAAAAGGCCACCAAAAACTCAAAAATGTGCATAAAATGAGACGTACATGTAGAACTCCACATGGAAGCTATAACTTACACCTCGTTTAAGAGTAAAAGGTAATTGCGAGTTGACGTTTAAAAAAGGGCAGCATATCACTTTAAAACACATCTCATTAATTGAATTAAATCACAATCATATCACAATCAAGTCTTATTAATCATGCAGCTCTAGTTTAAAATAAGAAACAAGGTCATATTGTAATTTTATGTTAAGTTTTTCAACTACAAAACTGAACATTTGCCTTCAGCTAATTTTGGATTCTGTATTTATCACAAGGGTTTCCTTTTTGACTGACATTTTTATATTTTTGCAATTTTTGCATGAAACAGTTACAAGAAACTAAGTTGCAATTGCGGTATATAAACTTGTTTAGAGACACATAGTCACCCTACAAGATTTTTAAGTCGCAATTGTGAGATACGAAGTTGCAAATTGTGATAAATAAAATTTCTTTGAGAGATAGTCAAAGTGCAAGATATAAAGTCACAATTGTGAGATAGGAAGAAATCAAAGTTGCAGTTGTGATATACGGTTATATAAAACGGCTTTGAGAGATATAGTCACACTGTGAGATATAAGGTCAAAGACAAAGTTGCAATTTGGATATATGAAGGGATTGGGATATGTTGTAATTACAATAAAGTTGTTCTGTGAGACATAAAGAAACACTGGAAATTATAAAGTTAATTATATTTTTTATCATTACTCTGTAAACAGTCTTCTTTAATTAAACTTCATGCCACACTTCTGTTTAAGTTGTAATGTATTCGGAGTGTGGTGAGTTAATAAGGAATGTATACTGGATAGTCTCCTGCCATTAACTTTTACTGTAACTGGTTTTAAATTTGATGTTGTGAACCATTTTGAAGTCTTAAATGCCTGTCGTTCCATTAACTCTGACTACAGAGCTTCCTCAGTAAGCAAAGGCACAGTGACCCACAAAAGGGTCTTTGATAGAGGGCAATATGAACTTTCTCGCAGACAGCATCGTAAGCACTTCAGTACTTATAAAGACGTTCACTAACAAACCTGCAGAGAGGTGCAACTTCTAAAAAGGCCAGAAAGCAGTGCTATGTGTGTGCGTGTTTGTGAAGTACATCTTGATTCAGTGTCTTGAGATATGAAACACTGAGCTCCTCTAATCCTCTGCTCAATCTCCTTGAAATCCCGGAACAGATCATACAGAGGATGGGTGAAGAGGTGAAACACACTGAGAGAGGACTTACTTGCTCTACTAAGTTAAATGATTTTGTAGCCTACAGTTTATAGGTCTATACCATTCAAAAGTTTGAGTCCAGCAAGAGTTTTTTTTTAAAGAAATTAAAACAAAATTCTATATTTTAAATAAATGCCGAAATTTCTATATATCAAATAAATTTATTTTTTATCACAGCTTCCATAAAAAAACCCTAGAGATGTCCCCTACTCGGCTCAATCCAGACAGTTGTTGTCACCATATGGAAATAAGCGTAAATGGATGGAGAAGCATAGTTTACTGTAAAGATACATCTTAGTTTGTGCTCATCTTGGCGAAAGCCGAGTACAAATCGGCATGAAGTTTTAACATCTCCTCTCGTGTAATGAAAATAATTATCACATTCTGCCACAGATTTATAATGAGCACAATTACTGTACTGACCAGCTCTTGCATACACAACATGAGTATTTATTTCCTGTTAAGCAGTTTAGATACATCAAACACTCATTATAAGACCACCTCAGGTGGATTTATTTTAGAAGCCAATTTATTCCAAGGAACAAAAATAAACGAAGAATATAAACGTGTAATATAAAATGCCTCCATGTATAATTAGTCCTTAAGTACAATGGTGCCCATTATGAGAGAAATCAATAGCCACCGATACCTGAAATTTCACAACCTGCTGACTTCCATTCTAAAGATAATACTTTAATTACAGGGTTGTCCACAGACTCATGTTTAAAGGAATATATTGATGATAACTGATAAATTCATTAGATGCTGTAGAGAAAAAAAAGAAAAAGATGAATCACTCTTTCTTTTCTCACCCGGCAACAGTGACCTACAAGACTGGTCTTTTTTTGTGACAGCAGAACAATGACAAAAGATGATGTGAAATAAGGGTCCTGCAGCAAAAACAGCTGAGAAACAGGTCTTTACCAATTTAATTAGCTTTAATACATAATGGTTGTGTCATATTTTTCCGTAATCTGATTCATGTAAATATCACAATACAGTGATGATATACCGAATTGTAATGTCAGGGGTTGCATGTATAGTGAAAACCAAGGATGATGCATGACAGAATGAATGATTATTATATTTTTTAATCAACAGGAACCAGAAAGCACTACACAATGAACTGAGGAAGACTGAAGCCTTAAATACACAGAGGATGATGGTTAACAGAAGTGGAATTACTAATTAGAACCATGAAACAAATGAATGACTAGAACTCAGACAAATGGTGACGATACAATAAATAAAACAAGACAGTGAAACAGAACATGAGTGTGACATGTAATGAATTTTTTTAAAAAAAAGAATATCATGATATTCTCAGGGAACATCCCAACTGTTCCACTTTATTTTAATGTGCCCCCATTCCAGTGTAATTATACATTAAAGTATATGTAATAGTAATTAACTACATGTAATTACTATACTATAGGGTTAGAGTAGGATTAGGGTTTGGGTTAGTTGCATGTAATTATGCCTAATTTATAGTTATTACTAGTAAACAAAGACAGTAAACTAAATTGTTATCAAATTCAATGGCACATAATATTCAAAAATACATAGAAATTGCCCACAAATCACAAAACTGTTGTACTTTTTTACTACTGAAAATAACTAATAAAGTTCAATATCATACTTTTTAACCCATCTATTCTATTAGGCTGTTAACGGACTCTATATCAGACTAATATGGTTTTAACAGTCAGGGGAAAAGCTGAAGGAGAGAGAAAGCACAAGAGGTCTTGAACATCATTTGGCCCTTCTAATTAAATCGATCATTGCTCTGCTGGAAATTAAAAGTGCCCATTACAGCACTTCCTGACACTAAAAGGATTTAAAATGGACACATGTGACAACTGAAACTGGAACAGTGTGGATGGAGACATTTTTTAAAGCACTATTTTTGACTTGATGTGCCATCTTAAAAACATAACGTATGTGTTGTAAGATGCTGAAAAAGAAGTGAGACCTGGTTCTCTTTTGCCTTTTCTCTCCATCTTGCCATTTTGAGGTGGTAATCTTTTTTATTTTCTTGTTTAGCTTCTCTCGCTCTCTCTCTCTGGTTTGAAGCGTGTTATCAAAGCAGACACCAACATTGAAAAAAACTAAACCATCTCTCTCTCTCACACGGGCATACACACACACAAGAATATGGCTGGTCTGAAGGTCTAATTCTATTTCCATATATTGCTGTGTGTCCAATTGATTTAGCTTTCCACACAGATCCACAACACAAGATTCACGTATCGGGATGAGATGGGGGAAGGTTGAGGATGAAGGACAAGATGAAATTCTCCAGGCTAAAGAAATATTTCTCTATATTATCACTGTATGGGTGCAGTAAGAAATGTCTGCAAGAGTCAAGGCTCTAGATCCTTAAACATCAGCTTTTACTTAACACAAACACACACAGATGTATTAGAAGGACATAATGTATAAGAATGGGGACTTTTTAAGGTTATCGCATTAAGTAATTAAACTCTTGTTTATATGTTCAAATATGTTTATATGTTATTTATAAACCCTTGTTTATATGTTTAACATTGTTTTTACACAGCTTTAACAGATTTATTCAATTTGACATTATAACAGATAGTAGACGATGGAGAAGACTCTTTTTAGTAGTTTATTTATAAATCAAAGCTAGACAGGGACTTTAACAAAAGTAAAGTGATTTGTCATTAAAGTGTTGTGTTCAGTATCTAAAATAAGCCCAGGGCGTCATCATCATCCTTATCAAACACCAAAACATCAAGCAACTTGCACTGACATATTTATAAATATGCCAGTGCCATTGTTTTGTCTCAAAATGCATATAAGTAATGTTTTTTTCCTAAGGCACATTTAAAAAAGCTACTTAAATGCCCTAATTGAACTAAGACCAAGCTAAATCTAAGCCCTCTGTGAAACCAGGCCTTCATAGGTATGCCTTTGTCGGTGGCTGGCAACTTTAAAAAAAAAAAAAAAAAAAAACGTTGGTGAGGAAAGAGTTAATATCATAAAGTAAGGCAATATCACACAAACAAGTGTGATACGCACGTTCAACAATACATGTCTCAATATTCAAAACACAATAACTAGTTACAGTAACTTCAACTAAAATGTTTCCAAACAAAGCCAGATTAAAAAAAATGCCTCAAAGCGACACACTAGACTGGTGTTTTGTTGCTGGATGAACAAATCTGTTAAGTGAATGACTCGTTGATTCATTTGTTTCACTTTGAATCAGTGTTTTGAACAAATCTGTTTAGTTGATTCAATGGCTCACTTATTTCGTTATTGAATGAATCAGTGTTCTGAATTACTTGCGTTGATTGAATAAATAACCCAGTAACATCAGTATCAACAACAGCCCCTTTAAATCCCATTCCCAGACCACTTTACTTTTATTTTCATTCATTATATTTCCACAATATGCTCCACTGCCTATCCTGGTCCGTGTATAATCTGAGCTCTGAGGACCACATAACAGCAACAGTCTGACTAACCATCCAGCACTGCGAGTCTGCAAGTTTATACTTAACGTTTCTTGTTGTGTTACTTTCGTAGAGGCAGCCAAAGCAGATCACTGAACTGTATAGATGTTGAGTGATCCTAGTAAGGAAATCTCTGACTCACTCGATGATAAATAACAAATGACAGCCTAGAAACTTTGTTCTCAGCAGGAGGGGTGAAACTGTGGCTTTCATGATCATTAAGAACTTTTTCAAACCAAAAGATCTCCTACTTCACTAGTTGGGGAGAAAGGGGCATTCACACTTGAATACAATTTAGCAGATTTGGGCTCTTGGCTCTAGTAAATATGTGCTATTTCTTTCTCTGTGCCGGTTTCTACACCATTAACCACTTTCTCTGTCTATTTTCTCTCTTGGTCTCCCTAAAGATTCACTGATGCTTCTGCACTAGTTTAATAGTCTCCTCTTCGGCTCATTACACAGATCTGACCAACCTTCTGTTGATCTTATTTATGATGGTACATTCTGATCCGTGTACGATTAGTCAGACTGAAAGGGTGCAGGATGACGTTCTTGATTTTTTGTCACAGTGTAAAAGAATCAAGTTCTTCGCTAGCAGTCAGCCTAAGAGCAATGTGTGTGTAATGATTGTGAGGCTTTAAAACATCTGTGAAAAATGCAATTGTGTTTTCACTGCAGAGCATTCTTCATTAACTTATCCAGATGCCAAGCAAGAAAAACAGCTAACAAAGCTTTTGTTTGGTCAGCTTGTTGTGAGCTAGTGTCGAGCAAAAGTAACAAAGACAGATGATAGAGGCAAAACATGAAAAATGAGAATGGATACTTCAGGAGAAACAAGAAAAGGCTCTGTTTATTCCTGGCGCCCAGCTAACGGGGAACATTCGCAGAACTTTGTAGCGTTCTGACAAGATTTTGAATGTTCAAAGTGTCAGTGTTTTTTTTAAGTAGCTAACGCCTTCATTTTTATTCGAAAAACGTCCATGGCCCCACATATATTTTCTTGAATACCTGAAAATGCAATATATCAAACAAAAGAACAGAACCGCTAGTCAGTCTACACTCACTAGATAGATTAAATACTTTGTAGCATAATTAATGTACATTTTCAGGCAAGTTCTCAATGCTACAACAAACCTCACTCACAAAGTACTGTAGCTCCCAGCAGGACCTATCAGCTTCCTGCGAATAACTTCCCTTTGGATAATACTCAGACCCTTGTTTGTCAGCTCTCTCTCTCTTTCTGAAAATCCCCTTTGTTTTTCACTGGAGCGTTTCCTCTATTTTTGCTGTTAGCGCAACCGGTCGATAAAAAAGAATCACTTCCTGGTTTGACTGCTGACCTTCAGTGATGAGATCATGGAGCGGTCAGCTGCTAAAGACTCCTGGGAAAAAAAAGTGAGGCTGGATGGCTGTGAAACTGAGACCTTTAAAGCTTCGGTGCTCAGTGAAGAGAGAAACTCAAGCTAGGTTTTCAATAAGAATGAACTATGCTCACAATATAGCATTTGATTTTCTAAATCAGCACTGAATATGCCACATCATATTTTTAAATGCTGAAAATGCCTCACTATAAAAATATCTTTCCATATATAGCTAGGGTATAAGTATTTTTTCCACAAACCAAGATATTTTTAAAGAAAGATTTAATACTTTTATTCAGGAAGGATGCATCAAAAGTGACAGTAAAGACTTTTACATTGTTACAATTTTTTTAAATGTTCTTAAAGTCAAATAATGCTGAAAAAATATCGTTTCCACAATAATATTATGCAACGCGACATTTCAAAACTGATAATAATAAATGTTTCTCGAGTAAGGTGGCACTAAAGACAGGAGTAATGATGCTGATAAGTTTCAAGATTGGTTTTGGGTTTTGATTGAGGTTTCAGAGCTTTTATTTTGTAGTTTGGTTCCTGGTTCTTGTTATGTGACCTCTTTGCCCTCATGTGATCATGGCTGCATCCGAAAACTTAGGCAGTTGACTTGTTGCTTCACTGCCCTATCTGGCAATGACTTTGTAGGTAGTTTACGCACGAAGGTACCTCACGAGTCTCAAAACTGATTTCGGACTTCTTAGGCGCATAATGTTTTATGATCTACTAAAGCAAAATGGAGCAAGCTTTAGTGAAAACTAAGTGAATATCTAATGACTACAATAGTTATTTATCATTAGATCATAAGTTGATCATTGACACTGATTAAAAATGTACATTTACACACAAACTGACGACCAGCCGCAACTTTCAGACGCCATCTTTTTTTTCTAGCTCAATTGTCACAGACTGGAAAGCAGAGGATTTTGGGATATCAAAAGCAGTGAAGGTATTTCGGCAGACAGGAAGTGAAGTGAACTTTGCATACGGACATGCCTTGACCCTTGATGCCTTCCAGCCTTGGAACATTAAATAAACTGCTCTTGGTTTCTCTTTACCATCGTCTTCGTCTGCTTCCACGTCAGCTTTGCTATCATAGAAATAAATTACATTATAAAATATATTATAAATAGAAAACAAACTTTAACTGAAAATATTTCCCTTTTTTAGATGAAATAAATGTGCAGTCTTTGAAACATAACCTGCTTTTGGACACAACAACTTTTAGACGCCAAGCTTTCAGATAATGCACAACACTTACAAGAGACAAGTCAAATTGTATGTATATTTTAAAAATAATAATAAAATAAACTGATCAGATATCAAACTTCCCAATAAGCTATATACTACAGAGGTACACAAACCAGAAGTCAAAACTTGGTGAGGAGTAGGTTCACAAACAAAAGAATAAGAGTATACACAGAACGTGGCACTGGGTTATTAAAAATATATCTTCTGGGAAAATCTCACAAACTTGCAGTTCCTCGCTTTCAAAAGTTTAAATGACTTCTGTGAATCGGCTGACTTAGATAAATATGCCAAGGACTCTTCTGAACAATACACTTCATAAAGCCCATATGAAAAATCATCCAGAAAGGCATAATTTACCATATACTTGGCAATGCTCTATTTCACCCTTATGTTCTCTATTTTTTTTTTCCATCTAAGCAGCCTGCTGATGACAAACCAATCCATACAGCGTTTCAAACGAGCTGCGCTCGCTTCATTGAGGGATGGTTAGAACCAAATTACATTAGCATAACTCGCCCTCTGTGCTTCTCTCTTTCTATTTTATTCCTTGCCACCAACTGTGGATAATGGACTGGCATACACACTGACAAGCAAAAAGCTCTGATGTAAGCTTCTCCTCATTCCTCTTACTGCTTATGATTCTGCACCTCTGGCAACTGACCCACTTCACAAAGGTCAAAAGCAGAAGAGTTCGGGCTGTTTTTCTATAATATGTCTTGCAAGTAAATTACATGTTAATAATATTTATTTATTAAAACAACAAACATGCAAATAATTGTCTCCAGGGCAGAAAAGGGATTCTGAACTGAATTGCCATGAGTCACTAAAATGACCCCCACAGTCACCAGATCTCAACCCAATAGAGCATCTTTGGGCTGTGGTGGAACGGGAGCTTCGTGCCCTGGATGTGCATCCCACAAATCTCCATCAACTGCAAGATGCTATCCTATCAATATGGGCCAACATTTTTAAAGAATTCTTTCAGCGCCTTGCTGAATCAATGCCACGTAGAATTAAGGCAGTTCTGAAGGTGAAAGGGGGTCAAACACAGTATCAGTATGGTGTTCCTAATAATCCTTTAGGTGAGTGTATATGATCAATAAGCTACAAGAGCCAAGTCATCTTTATTTATGTTCTTAATACAACGGGTGTGGGACAATTATTTTAAGTTTAATAGTTAGGTTAGGGATGTGTTCAGTTCCGTGAGCAATATATGAGCAATAATAATAGTGGTTCTTGCTTGTATAAAATAAAAAGCTTGTGTTTTTTTGTTTTGTTTTTTGACAACTTAATTTCAGTATAATAAAAATATGAGCTGTTTTCACATGCTTCTAAAAAATGGTGTTGTCCATGTCATACACTGTCATTAAAAGCTTTGTCAAATGACTTGCTCTTATTATGCTCTCTCGCTCTCTCTCTCTCTCTCTCTCTCCCACATTCATGCACTCCACAACCTCTGATTACACTACACACCATGTCATTAATTTTAGTTTGAAGACAGAAGAAATAATTGAAGCCTCTGAGAGAAGTAATTTGTAACAGATGGAAAGTTTACAAGCGAGTCCACAAGTGAATCCATAATTGAGCGTGGCATTGTGTACCTCATCTCCTCTTCCTCCTTTTCATTGTTTGCTCTCTCTCAGTCTTTCTATCATTTTGTAGTTTACATGTTCTATAAAGCAACAAACCCTCAAGGTGAAAGACAGCCAACCTCCACAACAATACAAATTGTGTGGAATGTTTAATAACAGGAGTGGTTTATGTTCTATACTACCTCACACCTTCACCTTTTACAGACACCAATTCCACCAGCACAGATCAGCTGAAGAGTATATTTCCTTGTGCTTACTTCAGAACAGTGGTTCAGAAATAAAAATTAAATAAGTTAGAAAATTGTATTTATAAATATTAATAAATGTAGATATGTATAAATATTAAAGTAAGAAGGTGCAAAGAAATATATTAAATAACATTAACAAAAAAAAATTGCAGTTCACGTAGCATACAATGCATTAATAATTGGATATTAATAATATTTCTTAATTATTCAAAT
>JAOTRC010000013.1:8815236-8840359 GCA_027497675.1 Cyprinella lutrensis
AAAGAAAATCCCGAGCTCCCCACTGGTATTTACGACATTGTGGTGGCGTTCAAGTGCGTTCAACTCGTAATTACGATGTATACGAGATGACTTGAACGCAGCATTATTCGCGTACGTGGATCCCTCG
This sequence comes from Cyprinella lutrensis, assembly GCA_027497675.1. Taxonomy (NCBI): domain Eukaryota; kingdom Metazoa; phylum Chordata; class Actinopteri; order Cypriniformes; family Leuciscidae; genus Cyprinella; species Cyprinella lutrensis. The sequence goes on from JAOTRC010000013.1 coordinate 8,815,364, forward strand.
GCATCTCGAAAGATGTTGATCTTTGTTTTAGTCTTCTTTTTGTCTCAAAGTCTGCTTGCCATGGTCCATAATGTTTGAACAAAACCCTGCTAGGAACACTCACACTGTTGAGCTCGCATAACGGGCATAACCGACCCAGTTGTCAACGTCTATCGCCATGGTTACTATTGCAGTACGAGGTCAAACCTGGCGGAAACCGTTGGAAATGCGGATATGACGTCATTGACTGGCGACTCCTCACCCCTGCTTTTCTTGGTTAAAAATCGCAATTTTCTCACAATTTACAAATAGTTGGAAACATTTGGGAAGTAATCAATTAAACAAAATATATAACGTTGGCCTAGTGGTTTTTGGAAATATTACTGCAAAAATCCTACATATTGTACCTTTAAAGAGGCTTACGACATAACTACAGCAGGTCAAGGCCGTTGGCGTGTCCGCTAATATAGTTATTATCATCATCCTTGGTGGAACGGGCCTTTATTCAGCGTCCTGTGCCTTTCATTCTGTTTGTGTCACGCTTTAAATCTAGCTTTACATGTGCTTCTGTCTTCTTTTCTCTGTGTGAACTTTTCCATTGCTGGTGAGTAAACATATACATCATGGCCATTGATTAACTTATGAATTATTATTATACAGCCTTACAGTACCTCACCCACATATCTGTCCTGATTTTAATAAGACTTTAGTTGTTGTGCCCAACATAGAGTATTCATAGGAATTTCATGAGCAACACGGTCAAGTATTTCACTGGATTTTCTGATTAAAATGATTTATTTAGAATTTGCATTGATAAAAGTAATTATTTTGTGTTAGGCAGACACATCATATTATTAAGCTGTAAAAAGTAATTGGTGATTTTCCTAAATGTATTTATTATTCTCAAAAATTTTTAGTGTTATATAATATTAAAATATTTTTTAATAAATGTTGTGGAATGTGGATTAATGGAATATTTTTTTAAATGAAATTTAAGCAATGATACTGTCCACAATTCAGAAAAATCTCATATAATTAGTTATGTTAATGCAAGCAAAGGTTTTTTTAGATATTATGAACTGAATATTACAGTGGTACGTGTTTTTAAAAATCCTTATAATTCGTATTTATTAAATTGCTAAAGTTATTAGGCCCTTGAGTCAAAAAGATTGAAAACCATTTGTTTTACAAAAAGTATTACTTATTTGTTAGGTTGCTTCTGAAGTTATGCATATTATATGATGGGTATGAAACTAAAGTGTCGTTCGATGTCTAAACCTGTGTGTGTTAATCCTGTGTGTGTTAATTCTGTACACCATGTCATCGCCTGTCTGGTTCACCACACATGCAAGTCTGAAAGTTTCTGGGTTGATACTGTATGTGTGAACAGAAAGAACCATTGTATGCTGGAAGTCTGCTCCTATCTGCATGTTCACGCACACTCGAACAGATGTGTGTGTGTGTGTGTGTGTGTGTTTACTTATATTGGACGTGTGACTGTGTTTCACACAAGCACACGTCTGTGATTCCACTCAAAAGTGTTGGAGTGTAGACCGTTCACTATTCTAAGAGTTTGAGCAATGGCTGACCTGTTCTGCTACTCAAATCTTACAGAAGAATTTTTGTTTTATTTGAGTCAGGCATTTAACCAGACCTTAAAGACCTCGTGCAGCACTGACATGAATAATAATAATAATAATACCTGTGGCTTATTGAGTAGATTTGTGTTATTACTTTTTTTTGCTTGGACAATAAAGTTAGCAAAAAATCAAATAGACTTACATTGCAATATTAAAACATAATATTACAACATGTAATATTACACTGAATACTATAAAGACTGGGGTGAACTCCATGTTATATACCACCTAGAGGATTCTAGCATTGTGATTAACATTTATAATTATAAAATTATGAGTTTTTATGGTTACACTGTATTTTAAGGTGTTTTTGTTAGACTGTCATTATTAAGTACTCAGTATTATTCCAAAAATACCTCCAAACATTTCGTATCTCTGAAAAGCCCTGGATTCCTCCTGGAATCCATGGGAATCGGATGTGACCCGGATTTGGGCAGACCCTGTGTTGCTGTCTTGGAAGGTCCTTTTTATTTTAATCTATTATTAATGTGTGTAGCCTAACTGTCACCTCTGGCTCGCTTAGTTGGGGACCATTAATTTTATATTAACAATATTATTGACTTGACTGCACTGATACTATTGGATGAGTAGTGAACTGAACTGGATTACGACATTACTGTTTTTGTATAAAGCGCTTTATAAAAAAAGGTGACTTGATGACAAAACAGGAAGTATATATATATACACAGAAGCAAACAATGGGACTATGAGACACAGGTGTAATAATCAGAAACTAAGGAAACTAACAAGGATATTAACAAGACTAAACTGCAAGGAAACACAAGAAACACAGGTACATAAATGAAAACACAATAAAATCTAACATAATCCTGAAAGTTTTTATTTTTATAATTTTTATAGTCTTTCCTAAGGAAGTTGAAATATTTAGAGAATAAAGTGTGTGTGTGTGTGTGTGTGTGTGTGTGTGTGTGTGTGCAAAGAAATGCGCTAGTGAAGTCGAATTGTCTCGGACATAGATCTAAACAAAATAGTTGCTTTTTTACTTTTATCTGGGCTTTCAACAAAAGGAAATACTACAGGTGCTAATATACCGTGTTGCAAGATATACACTGCGCCAGAATTGACTTGGCGAAAACACTTTTCAGGCTGGATGGAGTTATCCAGCTTTACATCTGAAGAAATCACGGGATCCGGCCAAATGATTGGATACAGAATGATGCACTTAAAGTATGTTCAAAAAGGATTTACAGAGAGAGAAAGTATGGTTACTGTTAAGTGTTCTCAACCCAGATGGTGTTGCCTATAGATGAGCACGAAGACACGTAGTCTTTGAGTCAACGTGCCACATAAAGTTTGGACCAGGATTGTGGTACCTACTCCGGCGGAGTCTTTGTGCTCGTTAAAGGTGTCCTAAGACAAATTGGGAATGCCATGTTGTTAGATTGTAGAATTTGCTTTGTTGAAAGCCCAGATAAAAGTAAAAAGCTGCTATTATATTTAGATCCATGTCAGAAGCAGTTCGACTTCACAAGCGCATTTCTTTACAAAAAATAAATAAATAAGAATGTAACGGTTACTAATGTCACTGTTGCTGCCACGTCCAGCGCCCTACGCAAGCTTCTCAGACCCCCAACTGACTGAGGCGGAAGGCCTGAGTAGAGGGAGTTCAAACTGCTCCTCCGTAATACCCCACATAGTGGGACTCGGATAACACTGGGAAAGCGTGCCTTTCCAGGGTAGAGGGACGCTGCGGAAGCCACATCCTGCCCAAAGTGGGGTACCATGTGGAGAATATAGGTATGGACTGGCTGGTTAGGGGCAGTACAACATATGGAATGTCTCTGGTGTGGCTACAGCCTGAGAAGGGGGAGGCTACACCAGACAATGATGGCAAAGCAGACTCTGAGGAGCTGGACCAAAAGGGGAACTGGTCGGGGAAGAATGCGCATATGGGATCGCCGCTGGGATCACCACATATGGAACCCAGCCTAGCTCAAGTTATATAGGCATACAAGCACTAGGCCTGGCATCGGACGCTCCACTGCCGAAGGGTTGCGGAGGAATGCTACTTGCTCTGATCGAGCAAGTTCACAAACAGGTTCCACTTCAACACAAAAAGGCGCCTCGTAGAGGGGGCTCTAGTTGAAGTGATGGTGTCGACTACCGCCTGAGGTAGGTCACCTAGAACCTCCGCGTCCCGTCCAGGGACCAGACATGGAGTTTCCAGAGGTCTGGATGCGGGTGCCATAGGGTGCCCTGTCTCTGAGAAAGCAGGTCCTCTCTCAGAGGAATGGTTCAGGGAGGGGCTGCCGCGAGTTGCACCAGTTCTGGGAACCAGGTCCAGTTGGGCCAATTTTGGCGCAACAAGCAAGACCTGCTCCTCGTCCTCCCTGACTTTGTACAGGGTCTGTGCAAGAAGACTCACTGGGGGAGATGCATACTTGTGTGTCAGTGTGTCCGTGCCGAGGGTGCCCTCGTTAGGGAGAAGAACAATTGGCAGTGGGACGTGTCGGGGAGAAAACAGATCTACCTGTACGGTCCTGAAGCACCTCCATATCAGCTGGACCACCTGGGGATGGAGTCACCATTCTCCCAGTAGCACCTGTTTCTGTGAGAGCTCGTCAGCTGCACGATGTAATACAAATGGCATGAAGCGACCTCAGATGCTTCCAAAGGAGGAGATGGTGGGCGAGTTGTGACGTGTGGCAGGAGCGTAGACCACCCTGATGGATGATATACGCAACGTTCGCAGTGCTGTCCGTACGGACCAGTACATGCTTGCCTAGTAGCGACATTTTGAAGCGGTTCAGCTCAAGATGTACTGCTAACAACTCGAGGCAGTTGATGTGCCAATGCAGTTGAGGCCCTGTCCACAGACCTGAAGCTGCATACCCATTGTATGTGGCCCCGCAGCCGGTAGTAGAGGCATCCATGGTGACCACAGAATGTCTGGACACTTGTTCTAGGGAAGGGGTGCTCAAACTCTGTCCTGGTGTCCTGGAACACACCTGAGCAAGCTATCAAGGTCTTCAGGCAATCAAGGTCTTCAGGATCACTAGAAACTCACAGGTAGGTGTGTTTGATCAGGGTTGGAGCTAAACTCTGCAGGACAGTGGCCCTTCAGGACCGAGATTAGGATGCAAGAGGAAGTACAATGGAGTCAAAAGGTTTGAGGCCCCTTGATATTCTTTTAGTAACTACAAAATTTCATTCTTTTTCCCACACTGGCATGTAATGAGGAGAATGATAAACTTGACTTGACTTGGTTCTGTGTTTCGTGAGTGTAGTTGCGTCATCAGTCTAAATCAAAAGGCTTCTCTCTTCTTTCCCTTCAGTGAAAGTGTTGTGCCCCCACAGGGCCAAAGCGTTCCATCCTCAGCTGAATCTCAACACTATGGAATCCATTATGAATGAGGGTGACAGACATGGAAAGAGAGCAAGAAACGGAGAGGGGGTGTAAGAGAGACACATAGGCACACAATAGAGCAGTGCAGCCTTATGAGCGCAGTAGCAGCGGAGTGACAGCACAACATGTTTTTCTTCCATTTCTCTGAGGGCCGCATCCCTCCATTCTGTCTTTCTTTTTTTTCTTTCTCTCCCTCACTGACTCACAAACAAACACACACACTCGTCTTATGCATTCTGAAGAAAATGATTCCATTCAAGATAAAAGTTTAAATATATTTGTTATATTTGTTATTTTTAGAATTAATTAGACAGAAAACTTGAATTTGAGGTCAATCGCAGCATTCTTCAGTCAAATACTTTTGCATTTTTGACATTTGCTCCAATTTAGAGGCCATTATACAAAAAATATTTGCATGTATGGATTATATATATATACTCTCATGCCTTTCATTTTGCATCTAAATATCTATAAAATAAATCCTGAAGATCATAAAGAACTTTATTATTTTTATAGAGTTTGTATCATGCTAATTTCATTGTTTTTTTTAAAAATAGTTTAGCCAACCATAAATGCATGAATATGGTAATTATATAGTTATTTCAATTCAATCATGGATTAAATCCAGGTACCATTGTATTACCATTTAGTAGGGTTGAAAATTACTTCTCAATTTTAATCGATTCTCATTTTGATTGACCATCGATTCCTAAATGCCAATAATTAATATTTTACTCTGTGCTGTGTTTAGCTGTATTTATTTGTTGTAGCACACAACCCATCCAATAAATAACATTTAATAGATTCAGGCCATTTTATTATGAAATTCAAACAATAAATTCAAAGTTTTATCATGAAACTCTAGATGCCGCAGGCTGATAGGTCCTTGACTCAATTAGTTAGTGATTACATTGTTATCTACTAAGCACAGCTGATTGGTCACTGTGGCATCAGCAGCCAATGAGCTTGCTGTTTAACATTCAAATATGTGGCATTGTTTGCATCAGAAACCACCTTCCCCAGCTCCACCTGTAGAGATACAAAACTCCTAGATATGATCTCCTAGATATACAATGATATGATCACAAAATCATTGCAGTGGGACGCAATAGGAACCAAACAGCTTCTAAATACACATATGAAGTGGACTAGCATGCTATTAATAGAGAGAAAACTCAATTGTCAGCACATAATAACACAAATTCGGTCAGTTGGGCTTACTGGGCTCATAGCTCTCTGCTGCTGGTTTCTCAGACACCCATTATTACCCACGATTCAGTATTCTGAGGGAGACAGGAAGTGGCAATGTCAGCCCCCAGCCCCTCCCCATCCTCAGACCTAATTTCCTTTCTGTCGTTGTCATTTACCCTTCCCTCTCCTTCTGCTGTTTTTGTCCAAGGATTCAATTTAGGAATAAGCTTTGCACACTTGCATAAAACTGGCCTTTGTGTGTAATCAGGAAAAGAGTAATAAATCATCATGATTTTTACCTACTGTATTCATGCATGCAAGAAATAAACTAAACATTCACATGGATAGATAATATACTGTACATTTTACATCGATTCATTAATATTACACCAAATCACCATTTGAAAAAATGCCAGCAGTGACACACTACAGTAATGTTATTAGATAAAAAAAAACGTATACTTTAAAAGATGCATATGTTGGTTAATTTGGTTTAAAAATCCCTATGTAAATGAATGGGAAAAAAGGCTGCTAAAAAAGTGGGCAGTCATCGTTGCACTCTATATGCGAACGTCCCTGCTTAGTATGCAAAAAGAAGTATGTCAAATGAGTAGAATCTAAATAAAGTAAAGAAATAAAGTAGCTAGACAACACCCAGACAGAAAGACTGCACAATTAATCATATTTTAATTGTGATAATGATTTCTGATTCTGTTGATTAATTCAAAAATAATCATCACAATATTTCCCCTGCTTGTTATTTGTCATTAAATTGTATTTTTTTTTTTTAATTTCGACATTTCCGTTCATTTTCATTGCTAACACGCCTCCACTTTCATTCCTTCAGAATGTAGATGTGTGTACCTTGAGCTTTTCCTTTCCTTCCCTTTCCTTCACGCCCATATCACGTTCAAGCTATTTGAAGCCAGAGCTGATGACTTGACCAGATTTATTAGTCTAGTGTCAATGTGAAAACCCCAGAGAATGTGTGTGTGGGCTTAAGCGCATGCGCATACTGATGTGTTTTATTGAACATTAAGAAATTCCATTGAGGCTTCTAAGTAAATACAGCACTGATAGCGGCAGGCCAAACAATTCATCCGTTCACAATATAATGAAGCTTGAGTGCTTTATTATGTTCTGTTGTATCAGTTCGGGGATAGAGAAAAATAAAGCAAAGATTTGAGGGATAATTAATAAAAACACAATAAATACATCAATTAAATGCTCAGTAATTATTCATCTAACATATTCGGTTATATTCTCTTAATTGCTACAAAGCCCAATTAATGTTTTAAACAGACCAGAAAGGAAAATTCCAAGATGTTTAGCAGCTTTTGTGGGTATTTTAATGACATGTCTGGGAACCACTGCACGTGTTTGTAATGGTGTAAAGTAATCCAATATGAGAGATTTTTACCATTTTCTTTACAGTCTAAAAAAAGCTTTCTGGAAATTGACAGGCATGATTATTCGCATATGCTCCGGTCAGATTTTACATCCATGTTTTTGATCACAGAGTGATCATTTTAAAATAAACTTTTTCCAGTTTAAACTTCTTGGGTAGAAGTACAAAAGTTGAACTTACCTACTTTCATTTTATTATTTTTGCTATTGGACATATACCATACCCCAGCTCATAATGCCTTTTTAATAACACAGGGGTCTAATGCCAGTCACACACTAGAGCTTAAATAAGTAAATGCTAAGTTCAACATTATATTAATGAATCATTAGGAGTCAGTACAGTTCTTGAGTCATTGTGATTAATACAAGCCCAAAGAACTGATAACTTTAAACTTAAGACTTATATCTGACCAAATTATTGGATCTGTGAGCCATTAACTGCAGCAATTGGTTCATATTCACATCATTTCTGTCATTAAAGAATCATACAATTTGTGAACCTGCTAAACTGATTTATTGATTTTCAAATAAGTGCAGATGAGTTGAACTTGATGTAAAGCCAAATGTTTGCAAATTACCAGATTTGCATAATTCCTTTAGCGAATCTAGCGCTTAAAGCTACACTGAGTAACTTAGCTAAAAACACTTAGTTCTTTCAAAAATATATGTGCTCGTTAATTAATATTTACTTCGATCACGTAATAAAGTATCCTCGTGAGTGTATAATATGCCATTGAAAATACGGGTTCTAATGTCGGTCGCCATGTTGCCCCTCCATCTTGAAAGTAAATTAGCCAAAGAGGGACATACCCATCAATTCAAGCTTCGCCTTTTGCGTTTACGTTTGAGTTAACACTCATGCACGAGGTGTTAATCTTGGACTACATTAGCCACCGTAGGAGTTAAAACGAAATCGGAATTGAGAGGAACAGAAACTAATATTCACTGGATGGTCATATACCTTTTCACCACTAGATGGGGGTAAAAATCACACAGTGTAGCTTTAAATAATACAACGCAACCAGCGACCAGTTCAGTCATACTGAAAAAAAATAGTGGAAACCTGTTGTAAAGTATCTCATATTCAGAATCAGTAATGAGGACTTTCTTCAACCACTAGGCAGACAAGTTAATGATAAGTTTCTTGTTTGCAGCGTCTTCAGGTTTCTGAGAGGATGGGATGAATACATTAGCACTCTCCTAACAGCCAGGAAAAGCACCGTCAGCACTTTGAGAGTCAACTGCTGAAACAGGACGTGAGGCGAGAGATTGAAGAGGAAAGTGCGATAGTGAGCGGAGAGAACTGGAGATTAAGACGAGTGTCAGTTCGAGAGAGAGTGGGTGTGTTGGTAATTGGTTAATGCGGGTGTGATGGGGTGAATGAGGGGAGATTACTGACTGAGAGAATCTATAGACTTTGTGACCTTGCTATAATAATCTCTCTCACTCTCTCACTCTGTCATTCTCTCGCTCTCTGAGCTCACTGGTATTGATGTGTAGCTACAGATTATGAATCTGAGGCTCAGTGACGAGGGAAGAAATGAGAGAGTTTGGAAGATGGACAGCTTAAATGGTCGAGGCTGACTATGAGTGACGTTTTATGATATTAGACAGTGGCCCTTTATGGTTGAGGACTTCTGATGTTCATTTCTCCAGGGGAAAATAGATTCATCTATTTTAATCAATTAATTTACACCTGGATTCATAACCTAATTAAAAAAAAAAGAAATGAAGGAAAAGAAGGAAAATTTATCTCAGATAATCAATAAAGGTCTCATTTAAAAAATGTGGATGGATGATAATTTCCGAAATTTCTAAATAATTCCTAAAAGAGTTACGTTTCATTAAATCACCTTGAAATAAATATATTATGCAATTAATGAACATAAATGCAAATTATTCTCCAATCAAGGTCCATATTCTCATTAAACGTGTTGTGCATGCTCCAGAATTTCAGCTATTGGAACATAAATACAGTGATCATATTTTGAATAAACAAAAGTAAAAGTAATAAACAAAAGTATTTAAAGTAGAATCAAACAGACTACAATGTAAAGAATATTTTGCATCAAAATTGTTTTAACTAAATATATATTCCTGAATAAATATCCACACTAATCCAATACATTCACAAATACATGCAAATAAAGTCACTTTTGAAGAAGTTTAGTTGTCTAATGGTATTTAGTTGTCTAACAGTCCAATTTGTCGTTGACGAAAACCACACAACCAATGACAGCGAAAGACTAATGAGTGCAAAGAGCTCAGACCCGTACAACACCTGACTGCACAAACTGAGCACTATTGTCTGAGCCACAATCAATAACTGGGCTTTTCTGCCTATCAGTGAATGACAGTGTGTTTGTTTGTGTGTGTGTGTCTGTTTAGGGAGTTGTTGAGGTCTGGATCAATGCAGTAAACAACAGGGGTCCATTCAACATGGCAGAACGGTTTCATAAACTCAGACACAGAGAAAATGGTTTCAGTAGACTACAGTGTATTATACTATAACACTTAAAATTAAAAAATAATATTAGAATTAATGCATCTGCTTTACAATAATCCACAAGAGATTTTGCACTAAGTCCTTTTTGATCATCCTGAATGTGTGTGTGCAATGATGATGATTGGCTTATCTGTGTGATAGTGTGTGTCACTCTCCAGGAGGTAAAGCCAGACCCCTCCCATGCAGAATGGATTGGTCTTGGAGGCCAAGGCCACTGTGAAGTGGCTACTGAAACAAACATGAATCCTTTTAAACAGAAACACAAACTCACATGGTCCAGAACCAAGCGAGTGCGGTAAAGACGTGTCAAAATTTGGTCCTCACCCTTCAACACAAAGCATTATCCCAAAAACTCCACAGAAGTGTCTCTACCTATCTCTTTCTCACATGAAAAACAAACACAGGAAGGGAACTGTATATTTTAACGGAAATTCCCACCAGATTCACCACTATTTTATCAAAGCGTTCCTCTTTCTCTGTCAGCGTTTACTACAGGGGTGGTCACACTAGACTTCCATTGATTTCCATTCATACAAATGTGGGAGAAAGAAAAAGCAAGCTTATGCAAATTTTGCTGTATTACAAAGCTCATGTCTGGTGACTGGCTGGCGAATTATCACTTGATGATGAACACTCACCTAAAGGATTATTAGGAACACCATACTAATACTGTGTTTGACCCCCTTTCGCCTTCAGAACTGCCTTAATTCTATTTGGCATTGAAATTGGGATTTAAATGATGCCCAATTGGCACTAAGGGGACTTAGTGTGCCAAGAAAACATCCCCCACATCATTACACCACCACCAACAGCCTGCACAGTGGTAACAAGGCATGATGGACACACAGTCAAACACACAAACACACTGTCATTTGACTGATAGCCAGAAAAGATCACTTAGATTGCTGCCATGATCAATACAAAAGAAAATTCTCTTTAAATATCTTCTCTTTAAATAAAATGTTATTACTAAGTTTTTTTTGCAACATGGCATGGGATTTGCCCTGAAGAGTTTGGCCATGCAAAGCAACTTTGAGTGATTACAGTAGCCATTCAAATCAGATATATAATTCAAATACTTGGGATTTCGGTTAGAATTTCATGAGTGCTTGATCAGCAATTCCACACAATTTGGCAGATAAGGATTTCAGCCATCGATGAACACATTATAAACACACATACACGCACACACAAACTGTGTCAGAGCACAAGAAACAAATTAGCCATGGATGGATAGTCTTAAATTGCATTTTAATGGCTCTAGGTAATTTTTGCTGTCATGTGTGATACTGTGAAACCATGTCAGCCCTGCTAACTTCAGGAGCTTGTCAACGCTGGGAATGAGGTGCTAACAAGAGGAAATATGACACACACACACACACACACACACACACACTCTCCCCTCTCTCTCTATCTCTCCCTCTCTCTCACACACACACATTAAGCGTAAAGCCAAAATACTGCCCTCAAAAGGTGTTGTTTCAAGACAGCACCCCTCAGTGGCTGAGCCATTTTTATACACAAAAATTATACTTACAAAGACACTGTTAATCATGTAACTTGAATGAAATAAAATGGCATTTGAAAGACATTAAAAGACTGCGTTCTGTTTCATTTGCTGTGATCAAACTGAGTTTCAAGAGTCCCCTGCAATCAAAGCTCTGAAACATATTATCATCCTGCCTTTGCTGTAATTACTATCTTTCTGAACTTAGTGGAGTATGCTTTACTGAAAGAGACAGCAGAGGAGGAGAAAATCTGAGATGTGTCGAACAGATGTGTTGTAGGAACAATATGATCTGATGAACTAAATGGTGAAACTGACCAGTGAAAAGGAAAACTTAACCTTACTTGACAAACCTTAACAAACTCACACCATTTAGGTCAACCATCTGCCACACTGAAATAAACGCAGCACATGTATATGCCAAAAACAAAGCCTATTTTATTAACGTAATTCCACTGACCTCATTAAACTGGAGTTCTGACAAGCAAAAGAGTTTTTTTTAACACTAAATATATCACTGAATCAAGTGCACTGTACAGTAGCCATTTTTTAGCACCAACATCTATGACTAAAGTAAATTATAGTCAGTGCCTTTAGTTCTCATAGTCATAAATACAAGAGAAGTCATTAAGAAATATGATGCCTTCAGTGTTGTACAATTATTTTAACCTGCTGTAGTAGCTTTTATTTAAATTCAATTCAATTTATGTTTATTTGTGTAGCACTTTTCAAAACAGATATAAGCAGCTTTACAGAAAATGCATGTTTCTACAATTAAAGTTTAGAGCAAATTGTTATCAGAAGTGACTGTCCAAGAAATGCCCATGGCCAAAAAATGTAGTCTTAAGATAATACAAATGATGCAGTTAGCTAAGATCATGTATTCATTGATGAGAGCATTTTAATGAGAGTATTGGCGGAGGCAATGTTCTCATTAAAGCAGATATTACAAGTTGTGATCATATTGATTACAATATCCAGTATAGAAAATTTGGCACCATGTTGATTCTGAGTTGGCATCATCTGAAGTACTACAAGGTGTTGGCATCATCTCTTCACAGGATTATTTATTTATTTTTATTTTTGCATTACTAAATATTACACTATATTACTTACATTTTTAAATACTATGTTATTAACATTTTTTATTATTATTTTTATTTCAAGCATACAATGAAAAAGAATCAAACAAATAAAAATCTCTGCTCTTTCCTTCTATTGTTATTCATTCTCATACACACAAGGTTTCCTATGCATCTCATTCAGCTCTCTTCATGTTTTTATTTTATTTTATTATTTTATGTATTCTGTTCCCAAACTGACATAAATCAAACTCGTGCATTCTTTAAATATACAATATGTGCATGGGCTATAACTTTTAAATTATTATAATGTCATCATTACGTGTTTAAATGGATACAGCAACACAGTTTAGCAAAAAATGTTCAAAAAATGGGATACACCAGCTTCACTGAGGAAGTGTTGCACCCTTAAAAGCTTTATAAGATACCAATATAAGATACTACTGGATAAGACATCCAGTAGTAAGATAAGCAGTAATAGATAAGTGTCCTACCGTCGGGTGAGTGATGAGTGGAGACGCCAGCTGTCAGTCCCACTATCAGCAGCACAAAAGCGCGCAGTCCACTCATGAGGCACCAGTTCTCCAAACGCCGGGAGATCCTCATGATGCCCGGCTCCTTATGATGAGATCTTCATAATATACCCACACAGAAACACACAAATACACACACACACACGGCGCAGGAGGAGAGGATGTGAGGGACTTCCTGCGATACGATTAAATCCACAGGGGAGCGAGGGGAGGTTGGTCTACAGACCCGCGATAGAGCTGTCAGGAAAACTTTACAAAGCCACCAAATCTTCTGCTCAACTGTGTTCACACACTGTCCCGTGTCACACATGCAGAGTGTAAACAAAAGCAAGGAGCACAAGCATAGACACGGAGAGATATTGGTTGGGTCTCGTGCTTTGGTGAAGTGTTGATTCTTTGGGAGAGTGCTGCTTAAATCTCCACGTGTTTTATGGGTGCTCTGCAGGGTCCTAAAGCCATTATCCCAACAGTGTGTCGAGCATAGGCTAAGCCCCAAACTTTTCATAAATAGAGTTTTGTTTTTGTTTTGCTTGTTTAAGAATAAAATACAAATCTCTAACTTAATCGTACATTAAAATAAAGTCCATATATTTACAAATCACCATTGATTTGCCAAAACTTAAATAGGCTATATAGATCCCACTATTCTTGTTCACACAATACTGTGAATGGCTTCTGTTTGATATGGCATGAATGAGTTCATTGGTACCAGTTTCAATGGCACTGTAGTTAAAATCGAAGTATTTTAAATTATCTGCAATCAGTACATGAATAAGTTCATTTTACCACACTGTTGCAGAAATTAAGAAACTGAATCCACATCCACAAATTTTCTGAGTTTAGAAAATGAAAGAAAGAAAATTAGTCATGTTCTTAATGGGGTAATTTTCTCTTTCCTTTTTGTTAAACTCTTACTGTCTCCAGCATAGCACACTAACCTCAAAAAGACTTTTTAACATTTTTAAATCAGCATATTGGCCTGCTCCTCCTTTCAAGAATTCTTATTGCTGAAGAAAGACGATTTTTACACCCTTAGGTCACTTGTATATGCTTTATCATAGTATGATCCATCTGTCTAACTGATCACTGAGTTTCCAGATTAATCTTCCGTTACGCTGTTCTCTCCTGAATTCTATTACCCCAAATTTCACGTTCCACACCAGAAACCCTGACACTTCCAGGGCAGAGGAGTCAGTGGAATATATGCCCTTTTATTATCATCATATCCAACACCATATTAATAAGTACTGCGCTATACTTCACTTACTGAAATTGCCTATTACAGAAAGAGAATGTAATATCCAAATTTTTATGTGGGTAATATTTGGATTCTGAATCTGAAAAAAAGCCGGCAGAAAAGCCGCCAATACAATTTGTTTTTATTTTTCAAATAATACATAAGAGCATGAGACTTTAAGAACAAACCACCATTTTTATAAGTAGAACAAGCTGTACGTAATAAATCTTTGTTATGTGTTTTGCGAATAGCTGGGTGGCAAATCCCATTATGATTTCTGTTCTGTGCTTAAATCCTCAGGTCAGGTCAATCAATTTCCACTGGGGACAAATATTCAGATCATTAGGGTATGGTGATTATGGAGCATTCAGTATCTGTAAAGGCAAATTACTTTTTGCTGGCCTAATTAACATTTTGTGGCATTGTGCTATTTTATTTGGACCAAAAAACTGGGTCAGATATAATTTATAACAACATTTTAGTTGGTGCAACACACAATATTCTGAAGAGTTTGTATATCAAGTGGATTATTTAACAGAAAACAGCCTCCATTAAGCAGAAACTTCAGCTTTTTGCCTTCTCATTCATCCAATCAGGCTCTAATACTTGTCTAAAATATCAGTACTTGTCTGAGTTGGCAGATGCTGACACCTCCCTTCCCCTCCATCCACCCCACCACCACCAGGATGGTCCCTTCCCATACCTCCCAGGAGATCGGCTGCACCCCTGCCTTCGTCTTCAGGCAGGAAGGGTTAGGTTTAGAGCTAAAGATATGGTCAGGACTAAATTTTTGGACAGGAATATTGTTCAAAATATGCTGACCCTAACCCAGAAAAATCAGGACGTGCCTCCAATGAGGTCTAAGAGTGTTATAAGCAGTCTTCTACTGTATTATCAAGCATGTTCTCTTTATGAGACAGAAAGGACACAGCAGTCCATGGACGTGCGTCCATATATAATGCGGATTCACCCCAGTCTGGTAAAAGGTGTTTTATATTTGGAACAATGCACAAGAAAGCCAAGCTCTCTGCTCTCTGCTCTCAGGAGGGAGCTGCAAAGGTCTTGCTTGTCTTCAGTTCTTTGCCTCAGGCAAGGAGAGCGCGGGGGATATGAAGCTTGTGAACAGGCACTTCCATCAGTCACTATGTCTTTGAAGAATCTGATCCAAAAGTTTCTGTGGAAAAAAAGAGAGGAAACTTTCAACTAAACTACAACTAGCCAAGCATCCTCGTCGCCAGAGCACCGGCACGCTCAGGCCAAGTAGTGAAGAAATGAGGGGGAAGTGACTGTGTAATCTACAGATTACCCAGAATTCTCCCAACCTGTCCCCCTGGGTGGCCATCTCCACAGGAAGCAATGATAACCTGCTATCTGTGCTCAGACCACATCATGCTATCATGACTTTTCTCTCCTTGGAGGTATTCATTTTATTTTCTGCCTGGTTTCCTTGTCCTTGGCTATCTTTGACGCTGCGCTCCGTCAACTGCTACAGAATAACCAGCACATTCCAGTGTAGATTAGAAAAAGTTTAATATGTTTCGTTTGAGTTTTTTTTTTTTTTTTTTTACCAACTTAAAGGGATTGTTTAAAGAGTTGGAAGTCAACTTAAAGGGATTGTTCACCTAAACATGAAAATTTTGTCATTACATTTTCACCCTTAAGTTGCTCATAACTTAAAAAAAACTATTTTTTCTTTCTTTTCCGTTGAACACAGAAGAAGATATTTTAAAGAATGTCGGTAAGACAGTTGAGGGACCCCATTGATTTCCATAATAGGAAAAATAATGTAAGTCAATGGGTGCTGTCAAAGGTCTGGTTACCAACATTCTTCAAAATATAAGAAACTTATACAGGTTTGTAATAATTTAAGGGAGAACAATTAATGACAAAATGTACATTTGAGGGTAAACTATCCCTTTAAAATTGTAAGTAAATTTGAAAATGAAGCTTATAGATCCTTCATGAATTGTCACATAACTGGTTTAATCACTTCCAATTTAATACAATAACATTATGTTTGAAAATATGAAACATTTAAGAAGTATTACCTAAAGTTATAATGGTAATATAAAGTAAAAATACTGTAAAACAAAGATGCTGAGACTAATTGAGTAAAAAACGCAGTAAGTCACTTTACGCAGTTTTAATTAATCTACAGTGGGCATTTGGGTAGTCAAGTCTTCCTCTGTCCAAATATACACTTCTGTTTTCAGGTTTGTGTTGTTTTATGGCTTTGAAAGAAGCCTATAAAGGCTGGTTTAATTGATTAAAAATACATTAGAAACGAGAATATTGTGAAATATTATTCAAATTTTAATATTAATTATTCCTGTGATGACAAAGACAGAATTTTCAGCAGTCTTAACTCATTCAGAAATCATTCTAATATGCTTACTTGTTGCTCAAGCAACATTTCTTATTATTATCAAGGTTGAACAGTTGGGCTGCGTAATATTTTTGCGGAAACTGTAATAATTTTATTCAGGATTCTTTAAAAGAAAGTTCAAAAGAACAGTATTTATTTAAAATAGAAATGCTTTGCGGCGATATAAAAGTTATTACTGTCACATTTAATCATTTTGATACATCCTTGTAGAATATTGTATATTGTAATATCCTTGTAGAGTATTAGCCAATCAAATATTTAAAAGATTAAACACACATCTTTGAAACCAATTATAGTTGGGTTAACATTTACACATGATGAAAGATGAAAAAAAAGAAGGAAAAAAAAACCCAGCAAAAACCTGTGGTATGATTTCAGTCAGACTAAAAGAAAAATGAATGCTTTTTCTCAATTGAAATCAAACAATAAAAGTGTCTGTAAATGCATGTATTGTGAGTCTTATTGCAATGATCAATTACTGGAACTTTCAAAGTCCTTAATTATTATCACAAGAAACACATAGGAGAGCCATAGAAGGTTATGAGCGACAAAACATCTTTCTCTCTCTCTCACACTGTATCTCTCCCTCTACCAGCTTCACTATCTTCATCCTGAATTATCAGGAATTCATCACTGTCACACAGGAGGTGCCGGCCAGAGAGACAGTGGGGCCTCATGGGAGACAGTGAGATAGACACTTCATGACAAAGTATCACCCTCACAGGACCTGACACCTATTAAAACAACACATCCCAACAAGATATTTCTCCTGTACAAAAGCTTTTAGGCATCCAGGGATCAGCCTGTCAGCAAAGAGATCCAAAATTCCAATAAAAGCTGTCCTGTTGTGGAATTCAACAATCTAAACATCAAAAACAAGGAAATTATTGTTGACACAACCCTCCTTTGTGTCACAAGCGTCCCACAAAGTATCAGGGCCATGTCTGTCACCGAAAAGAACAAAAGGAATGCATGAATAAATCACCCATGAGTGGAATTAATCTCAATATCAAAAAGTAAATGATTCGTTTGAAGAACTATACTGACCTCTGCTGGAATACAGGGCAAGTACACTTGATATGTTCACTCAACTTGCTGAAAATAGAACTTTATGCATTTATTTCCAATTCCAACCCACTCCTGTTTTAACAAACCTATACGGCTTTCTTTTATTCTGTGAAACACAAGACATTTTGCAGAACGTACTAGTCAATCTTTTCTATGCTATCATAATGAATGGGGAATTTAACTTTTAATCTTGAATAATGTAAATAAGTCAGTCAGTAAGTTGCATGTAAAAGTGGTCCAAATGACTTGTGTGCAATATTTAATTGTAAAGTCCTACGATAGCTTTAGATAAGAAACGTATGTCAAAATACACTAATAATAATCTCTTTATCAGAGCATTAATACTAGTTTTGTGAAATGGATCAATAGATTCATTGAAAGATTTGACTCAAGAGAACTTTTAATTCACAAAACATTGTTTCTTCTATCAAGGCGAACTAGGACAGATGTCAAGATTACCAGTGAATAACAGCTTAAATGTACTGTGTCAGCTTGATAGTATTTTTCCTTTGTAAAAAAATTAGAGCTTCAGTCACAATAAATTGTAATTACATGGGGAAAAAACAATCAGCATGGTTTTCAAAATACTGAAGAAAGTCAATATGGAACTAAATGGGGGACAAAAAATATAAAAACGTTTTCATTTTTGGGGTAAACTATGCCTTTAAGTTTTCACAATAGGCCTGACAAGATAAATGTAACAGTTATGTCGCATATGATCATTTCCAAGCTGCTGCGAAGCACTGTTGAGACTCTCAGCATGAATTCATCTCATGAGTCTCTATATATCACTTGACACCTCAGAGCGTAGGTAAAAGTTTAGCAAGGTGAGATCAGACAGTCTGGCACCCCACAGCACCAGCTGTTTCTAACCGGAGGGAAGGTTTGCAGAGTAACACAAGTTTCATCTCCGCTGGTACACTTGGGCTGACAGTTGTGACAGAACGCATTAAGAGACAAAAGCCTCAGGTGCGTTTGTCCTTGTGGAGGCCATTAAAGGTCAGTCTGGAGGATCACTTTAGAGTGTTCACTGTTACAGCATCAGCACAAAGCAACAGAGCTATTCTGGCATGACTTCAACCTGTAGGCCAGGCCGGACCGCTAATTCACTTTGTGTGCACGCCCTCTAGAATTTCCAAGAGCAAGAGGCATTTACAATAGTGGTTTTCATGATCAACCCTATTTGAAGACACTTTCACATTTTGTTCTACAACATAAATTGCAAAAGAAAACCTCAAAGTGTTTATTATAGATACAGTAAAACAGAAACTCAGCTCTGGGTAAAGGAAAGTGCGTTTCAAATCAGTGCCTAGCGCTAAATCAATCCCCTATCTTAGCGCCATCTACTGTCTTAGAAGAGGAGGTTGTCCAGAAAATCCGCCTGGACACATTTGTGAGAAAATCGAGCCGAGAGATCACATGAAAATCCAAGTGTCTCACAGTCGTAACAGACAGATATGCATTTGTATGTAGGCTACTCGATGTTACATACAATTTGTAGGATGGTTTGTATTTTACTAATTTTTTTTGCAAAAAAAAACGCAAAACATATTGGTTACTCCACTGCGTTTTCGCTCAAAATTGACCTTTGCATTTGCACATTGCCTTTTTGTCCGAGTTTTCCTTTGCAGATCGAGTTTCTTTGCAAAATGCTTGATTCGTTTTGTTAATTATGGCAGATAATACCGGGAGCTGAGGCTGAGAACTGTCCTGGAGAGAAATCTGAAGCATGCAAAGGTTTCAGGAAAAAGAAAAATTCAGAATTTTATTTTAAAAACTCAGACACTCCACAGGGAACCCATTGCTGGAAAAAGCTAATTATCTTCAAGGTTTTAAGACTACAAACTGAACAGCGGTATACAGTTTCAGTTAAAACGAGTCTAATTTAATTTTGGCTATTAAACCAGGCAAGCTTTAATTGAATTCTTATTATAATTATATTCTTCTAAGGTAACTACATATCTGGGTGCTGAAAAAAAAGGCCCTAACCCCTAAATACATTGAAGCAACTGTCATGCGATTGGTTGATTAGATAAATGCATTAATGAGAAATTTCTCTAAGCGTCTTAGCATTGTATATTGTTGGCTCCTATATTAACAGAAGCGACTGCTAAACGGATACATGCAAATAAAAGTACAAGCTGCGAATTTTTTTTTTTAATGATTTAGGTTTTATCTCATAAAATCTATAAGCCTTCAAATACAGAGCATTTTTTTGTGTGAGATAAAGCTTAACCTTTTTGAAGACCTCTGCCCTCAGTCTGTTGGTTTCAGACACCAGTCTCTTCCTCTTCTCTTCCTCCTTTTTGGCCACCTCAGGGAGTTTGTAGTAAATCCTGCAAGCACAGACTGAGGATGATGGACATATAATGACATGAAATCAGTGACTTGAGTGGAAGAAGGAATTGATCCATCTCCACCTAAACACAAACAGGGACGCACAAAGACAAACCTTGATGTACGTATGTCAATATGCTTTAATCCACTATATTTCATCTGATCTGGTGGCTTTTACTCCCGCAGAGAGATAAGCGAACATTATCCTTATCAGAAAGGGGTCATATTGTGTTGTTGCACTGATAAGCACTGGTGCTTTGATATTGTGAGAGAGTGTATGCGAAATCTCACCGTCTGGATCTCCACTGCATCTCTTTGCCTGAGATGGCTCGGTCCCTGGGTTTAAAAAGGTTATCTACAAAACACATTCAGCGGGATTATAAAGGATAAAAGTGAAATGAAAAGTTTGTTACAAAGCTTAATATTTAATTGTTGCAATTTATTCTTCAGTTGCCGTTTTCTAAAGACCGCCATAGTCAGTCTGTGACTTTTCTGACCAATGTAGCTTTGAAGAACATTTTCTAATGGATACATTTATGAGCTAACTAAACAAATATTGCAGTTGCATATAGACCATTTTGCAAAATGTAAACAACACTGGTCCAGAAGCACTTCCTGTTTTAGTTTTTAACCCTACATAAAAGCTGGGGTAAAATACAACCAACAAAACATATAAAACTGAATCAAAAAGTTAAACAAACATCTTCAAGATATTTTCTTTACATGTGAAACAAAGAAAACAGTTACAAACTGAAACAGGAAGTGTTTCCGGACCAGTGTTGTTTACATTTTGCAAAATGGTCAATACAGTAGATATTGAATAAGAAAATATTTACAGTAACTTGTAGTATCATATTGAAGCCAATAGAGGGCATCAGGAAGCTGCAGGATATGTCATACTTTTTAAGATTCATTGTTCATTCTCAACAGAGATACATGCAGAGGCTTTTGAGATCTCAATTGTATCAGTTTGCTTTATATAAGTCTATCCATCCCAAGTTTGTTCTGATATTACTGATTTTTTAATTAACCAAAACTTTCAGTGCAGCACTGAACGTCTCCCTGCGACAGCATCAATAATTTGCCTTGCCGCAGTGGGCATGCCCTAAAAATAAGATGAGGACCCTTATACCTAGTGTTGGCACATTTTGCAGCCATTTACCACACTGATGCACTGTTGGAAAGTAATAGTTCATTGGTTCTATGGACACCCATTGAATGGTTATAGAAGTGATTCTGAGACTGCATTGCTGCAGCACCAGATCTGCACTATAGCTCCTTCATCTGTGCATTGGATGCTAATGAAAACAGAGTATCTTACCACTAAGTGGGTGTGGTTTGGTACAGTTCCGCCTACGGTTAGCCGTCTCCACGCCCATGATAAATTCTGCTGTTTGTAAGCTCCGCCTCTCCCTGGCCCTCAGTTCTAATCGCCGCACCCGATTCTGAGAGCGAGAGATGAAATCTGGCCGAAACAGCTCAAGAGCCTCCTTCACACATTTGGAAATGAACACAAAGTTTATGCCACAGTGCAAAGCTGGAACGTATACATAATTTGCCACAATTGGGTGTTCAGAAAGGAAGTCAACTTGAGGCTTTGTTCACACACAAATCCATTTGGTAACACTTTATTTTGATAGTCCACTTTATACATTCTACTAACTATAAGTAACTTTTCGACTACATGTCAACTAATTGTCATTAGAGTATTAGTAGACTGTCAGCTTAATATCTGCTAGTGCTAACACTTTATTTTGTTGGTCCGCCAATAGACATTCAACTGACTATAAGTAACTTGGCGACTACAAGGAAACTTATTCTCCTAACCCAAAGCCTAACTCCTAACCATAACCTAAAAGTCTACTACCAGTCTACTATAATATACTAATACTCTAATGACAGTTAGTTGACATGTAGTTGAAAAGTTACTTATAACTAGTAGAATATCTAAAGTGACTATCGAAATAAAGTGTAACCATCCATTTTTTTAAATAGGCATGTACAATCTATGTATTTTGGTTGATATTGGATAGGTGTACTGTACATGATTATGTTTCCTATTTTTACATTTAGATTACTCTTCTTTGAAGTAATCTGACACTCACAAGTTATTCTATAAAACACTAATAAATTTAAGAACACTTAATAACACTGCCTGTCTGAACAAACCCTGCAGAAGCCATATTCCCTCAGTAAAACCATACCCTCAAACTAAGCAACTGCGGTTTAGTGGCCTGCAGGTCAGTCCTGGACCCACAGGTGCAATTAGTCCGATGAGGAGAGACCGGGCACTCAGTAAGTCTCCTGACTTTCTCAGCAGTGTGGAAAACTGTTCTGACCTCATGAGGGGCCCTTTCATACACCCGGGGGACTCCTGGACAGATAAATAATGATGTTAGCTTAGTGTCTTAGCACATAGCCTTACAAACACTTGCTATAACACTTTTACCTGGATAAGAAGCACATATGCATTGTAATACATAAAAGTACTGGTACATAGAAGTAGTGGAAGTCATGCAACAGTCCACAATAGGGTTTGCATACTTTTTAGTATTTAAAAAATGTGGAAAAACATTGCACTATCAACTTCTGTATTATGACAAATTTACAAGAGAAAGTGAATATTAAAGGGGCGATGAACCTGAAATCAAATTTTCCTTGAGCTTTTGACTTCTAAGAGGTCATCATATTACGAATATCCTGTAAGTTTCAGAACTGAAAACGTCCTTGTTAGTCCAATAAAAGCTTTCATTGACACCAGGCTCAGCAAACGATTCGTTTTTCAAAGTGGGGAACTATGACGTCAAAGAGGATAAAACACCACCCCCGGCTGAGTTGAAACTCATTATAGTATGCAAACTGTCATCCACTCACAGCAGTGGGCGTTTACTTCCAAGTCTTCAGTGCGAGACGCCCATAAACACCGAGCGTTTTTCAGCTAGGCTCAAAACTAGGGTAGAAAATAGCCTGTTACTTATTCAGTTTGATGTTTTTGAATGCAAAAACCAAGCGAACGTCATATTAATGAACGCATACAATTAAATTCAATGGAATTTATGTCATTTTTGGTGTTACGCCTAAACAAAATGTCATGAGAACTTCATTTTTGTGATATCAACTTTAAATTTGGAACACAACTTGGTTAGATATGTGACTTTGATTTTATTGTAATATTATAGAACAATTTTTTTTGTAAAATATATATATTTTATATAAAAGAAAAAATATTTAGTACAGTATATTTGATTTAAAGTGAATTTAAAACTTAATTTTTAAGTGATTTTACTTTTACTAAAGTGTTGTCTTTAAAACAAGACTAAACGTAGCTCTTTATTCCGAAGCATAGGCCAACTTTAATTACAAACAAGTTTTAATAGTGCATTGTAATGTCCATTCTCAAAAAGGTCAACCGTTGTGTGCCAAATCAACCGTTTGGTTGAGCATGTTTTTGAAAAATTAGTTTGCAATTTTTTTCATAGCACCAAGTAACATCATTTTGTAAAGTTAAGGCTCTTACAGTGT
This sequence comes from Cyprinella lutrensis, assembly GCA_027497675.1. NCBI lineage: Eukaryota > Metazoa > Chordata > Actinopteri > Cypriniformes > Leuciscidae > Cyprinella > Cyprinella lutrensis. The sequence continues at coordinate 8,839,126 of JAOTRC010000013.1, forward strand.
AATAGTAAAAAAAAATGATGCTTAGCTTGCAAAATTTCACCAAAAACAGTTCACATGGCTTATTTGTTTCTGACATCCATGTAAGAAGAAGTGTTGTGACAAGTGCTGTTGATTGACACTGTGAAATCTAGTAATATACCTCAACCAGATGATAGAGATGCCTCAGTTTGAGTTAAGTTAGGTACTCCTCTCAATAAAATATATTGAGTGACTCAAAATATGCTCAACCGTTTGGTTGAGAAGTCAGTTTAAGGGTAATGGGAACCTCTTGTACGACTATCCCATTCGCAGAGAAAACAGCAGTACCTTGTGTATTCAATCTGCAGACCAAGCAAGAGAGCGGCGAATCGCCACAAAGCTGCTACTGATGTCAGCCAGTTTATCCGATAACTGACTTGTCGGAAGGGTAGAATAAATTGGGCTTGAAAATACTTTAAAGGGTGTTACACGATAAAACATGTAGGACTACTCATGAGGAGATCAAAACATCTTACATTATTTCCAGTTGTTTCTAATCCTAATGCATGTGCAATCTTTGGCAGACGGCTCAAAGTCAAACTAAATATATTGATCCACTCCACAGCAGTGTGTCACATGGGTGGGTCCATTTTTTGAGTTTGTCTTGATTCTCTAAAGGTCCATCAGTGACTGCCCTTTAGTGTAGCCTCTCTGCCGAGTCACGAGCATATATCAGCAGGCCTGGATAGACACGCTATAAATACCCAGCTAGCCATCTCCCCTGTGCTCAGTCTCAGGCAGGCCAAAAGAAAAACTCTCTTTTCAACGCCTCATCACAGGGTTATAAATACACACCGGGTGAGTATGAGGAGGGGAGTGACTGGAGAAGGTGCAGCCGAACACAGAGCCAACACGTGCTTACATTAGCTCAACACGAATAACAAAATAACATCAGAATCCCCATAGAGTTCCTTATAGAATAACAACCGTTTAGAAATACATGCCATAGGCAAAAATAAAGAATTTTTGTGTGCCAGTGAAAGGCGGGGCTTAACCTATAGAAAATGTTGACCAATCCGTTTTATTGTCTTTTTATTTAACAAAACTGTGCAACAAAACTTGTTTCAAACCCTGATTTGTGTGATTTTGTACCACTAAACATTAAAACGATTGATTTTTTGGTAACACTTTACAATACGGGTGCACTAATATGCATTAATTCATGCTTAACTAATGCACAGATAATACTGAGTTAATGTATAACTCATGAAGAACT
>JAOTRC010000013.1:8840459-8855358 GCA_027497675.1 Cyprinella lutrensis
AAATAGCCTATTGCTTATTCATTTTGATGTTTTTGAATGCAAAAACCAAGCGAACGTCATAAGTTGACCTCAGACAAAGTGGGAAGCAATATGGCGGTACATGATTTTGTCCATCAGGATCGAGATTTTTCATAAACTAAGACTTGTGTAAGTGCCCTTTTGAGCCCTCCCTACTTTGGTACCTGGTGTTAGTTCATCAGAGTCCAGTCATGAAGTCATGCCGTCACACGCCTCACAGACCACAGGCAAAAAAATCAGAGTGCTGCAGAGAGGATGTTATCCTTTGACTCAGCACAGGGAAATGTGTTTAGCCGTACAGAGCCAGAATAGAGGCCAGAGAAACCAATAGACTTTAGACGCAAGGTAATGTGGAGTCAATGATGCATCATCTCACATAAGAAGATTGAAACTCACCCTATTTTCTTTTCAATAGCTCCCACTCACACACGTTCTATTACTTTGTAAAAAATCCTGACTAAGTGTCCTCCTGACTACGCATCTACTAGTAGTTACCCTGAAAAAAATAATAATAATGCAAAATACCAGTATCAAAATCTTATTTTAATCTCCAAGACCAAGACTCTCTTTTTTAAAAATCCAGATTAAAATTATTCTGCCAGTTTGGGCAGGTGGGACTTTTTATCTGACATGATCTGAGTGACCCACTTGAGCTGGTGCGCCAATGCTATATTCATCTGGATTAAAATGTTCCAGGTGCAATCTTTTATTTTAATAAATCTATAGTATTTCTAACAATGCATTCCCATTCCCAAGGAGTTTTTGGGAGGGCCGTCTCATTAACAATGCATGAGCCACCAATCAGAAGGTGTGCAACTCAAGTACAATAGGAGATGTTGAAATTAAAACACACTGGCAAAGATATCACATGGTTCAACCGAAAGGTATGTGGCAGCAATGGTAGAATAAATGAGAGCAAGAAAAAGACAGAAAGAGGGAGAGGATTGATACATTTGCATGGCTTCTGTGGAGCAGGGAGGTGATATAGATACCTGATGGCTTGCTGAATGCCTGTCTGGCTCTTAGATTGCACTGCGGAGGCCCTAAGACATCATTAGCCTTTCCATTCAGTCTGAAGGCAGCAGAAGATGAGTGGCACCTTGTTCTGAATGGCAATGATGTTAAAGTGGAACACAGTGTGTCGGAGCCCGAGCCAGCATTATTCTTAAAGGCACTACCATTGATGGTTGAACCATCCTTCAGGTGCTGGGAATGCCTTTGTTTTCCATCAACGCCAACATTCGCCATGTCCCAGTCACCGAAGGGCATTTTAGGTTGAATCATCATTCTGCGTTTCTCAGGGGTCTGAGTAAAAGATGGGTTTCCAAGGGAAAGGGACAGAGTGGATCTATACAAAGTCTGTCTAAGAGGGATTGAGAGGGATTTGTCCAAGTACAGAATAGATCTGGACAGCTTGGGTTGTTGGAGCTCCAGATGGACACAGGTGCGGAAGATGCAACGTTTTAAAGGGGGTGAAGAGTCTGTTTGCTCATCTTCCATGGAGTAACTGTGCCTGTGGACAGGTGGAGCTTGGTGGCTCCTGGGGTTCTTGTTATCGCAATTGTGCTCTGTGCACTCGTCCACCATCACAACTGCTTTATGTTTAGGAGGCCTCGGAATGCCAGCAATGGCTTTTAGGTTTTTATTTTCACTTCGGGCCATGGAAGAGGGCACTGTGTCAGGATTGTTTAGAGGGCTAAATGCTGAGCTTGAATAAGGCATACAATCCCTTTTTGGAGACAAATTCCGGGTGGTGACGGTGATGGAGGAGAAGCTTGATCGTAAATTAGGTCTACCGAAGCAATGGAGATCTTCAGGGACACTACGTGTCCGGCCCAGGAATAAAAAAGGACTAGGTGTGTATTCTGTTCTGCGTGATTCATCAAATAATGTGAAACCAGGTAAAAATGGGGGTGTTCGTCGTCTTCTCACCGGGTCCTCCCATCTACTCCTCAGACTTCTGCATGGTGTCATGGCATTTCGGTGAAGGTGCCAGGAATACTCATTATCCACTGTCTGTGAAGTATAAGACCTTTAGTACCTTTTACAAAACATTAAGGAATATTCTGGGTTAAATACTTATTAGATCTATCCACGGTTCATATCCATTACTTTCTGTGAACATACTGGATGAAGACTCAAAAAATCAGTTTGAATTTTAGATGGATGAACATGTTTGTTAAGAAATTATTCAATAATAGAACTTGCTCATATATAGGTTTGTATTTTGACCAATATCTATCAGATGAGATATTTAACAGCTTGAAAAAGTATATTTAGCATAGAAAATGTACTTAAAAGAACAATGGAAGTCTATGAGATAATCAAATCACTGTACAAATATGGTATAAAGTGGATATATTTTATATAGTAATCAAAAGCATGTCAGAGATGTGGTCAATGGAGTTTGACTTGTATTTAACCTGGAATATTCATTTAAATCAAAGCAGTAACATCCTCACATGCAATGTACAAAGTGTCCTCCTCAGGCTACAATCCACCTCTAAATGTGCTACGAATGCATCGTGATATTTCTAAAAAATTTTTTTAATATCCCCTCTATAAATGTACATTTCACCCACAGGCTAAAAGATGGACACAAGTTATATATCAATGCTGTTTATGATGCAATCATTAAAAAGGCAGTAAAAATATCATAGGCAACTATTGCACGCAATTCTTTATATTTACAACAAATGATTCACACATTATAATGATAATTAAAAAATTATACAGATAAATGAGGAAAAGTTTTTTTTTTCTTTTTTTCTGCCAGAAAATAAATATCTGGTTAAGACAACTGTATTTAAAACATTATTATTAATTTTTATTTCAGATGGATAACTATTTGATGAGGCAAAGAATTGCCCAAAATACTTATGGACATTTTGTGTCAGCCAGTTGTTATCACCCAAAAGTCAATTTAAGTTTAACATGACTCTTGGAAACTAACATGACCATGATGAAATGTACTGCAGCCACTTACAATTAGGTTTTATTTACAAAAATGCACAAAAAAGCTCTTAAGTGTCCGACACCATAATATAAATTGTCCAAACTGTCATTTGCTGCTAAAGTCTCTTACCTCAAGAATGTTTGGTGTCGACTGATAAGAGCACCTCCTGAGCCGCAAGTTCGATCGCATGTCTCTTACATGTCAGGCTGTGGAAAAAAAGATGTCAGCCAAAGTTTTTAGATAAACGTATTACGCAGTTTAAACAAACAAAAGTTTGCCTAAAGTTGGGTGAACAGATGCCATATTATTCGAATCGCGAGACTAACTTAAGACGACGCAGCCTCAGCTGTTGAATGACACAACACAACAACGAAACGAGCACGCGCAGTTTCCCAGCCAAACCAACTCCCATCTGCTCACCTTTAACTGAATTATTCATGAACTGGCACTATTAGCGACCACACCACTCAAGTATTTCAGCCTATATTACTCACATTCACAGATTATTGCTGTAGTTATCCTTAGTGACTCATTTCAAATTATTTCTAAATTCTGAAAAGCTTTTAATTGCTCTGTTTTTCTTATTCACACTGCTGTTTTTCATCATTAACAGCCCTGTTTAAACCTCCAGTTTCCATATCAGATGACATGATTTAATTATTTACTAGCAAAACAGTAGACATTCCCATTCACCTCTGTTACGGTCTATAAAAAAAAAGAAAAATAGAAAAATTTAGCAAACTTTTTTTTTCAAGTGAACTACAGACTACAAATATCTCTATCCTCTGGACGGTATCACAGAACACTTATATGCCTATCCTGGGCTAAAATGCATGTTTGAGCTGTTTTAACTCAAAGCAACTTGAAGTGAGATATCTTAAAACATGTCACTGCCATTGTTATGATGATGATGATATTTATTTCAAACCTGCATTCTAGTTTTCTCACAAATCAACATTACAGGTTACATAAACACTTTATAAAAGTGCATGGTTATGTTATGTCTCAAGATGCACCAGTGATGTTGTCGTCCTTTTTTTTTCTAGGGCACATTTATGAAACCAGGCTTATATATTTTTGATTGTATATAAATATTTCAAGATTAACTCACAGGTCAATAAAACCTGATGTTTTAGACATTGCAATGGTGAAAACTAAATCCTTAAATCCATCAATATATCTTTCTCCACTGTTTGGGAGGCTAAAATGGGACTGCATCCAATGCGGATTTACCTGATTATGTTCCCTTAAATAGAATAATATATAACTCTGTATTATACTGGGAATAATGTTGAATACCCTAAACGTGCTGATTGTGGACTTTAAACAAACACATAAGCAAACCAATTTAATATCATCATCCAGGTCCTGAAGAAAAACTCATTATCTTATTCTCTTGTGCTATAGCTCAACAGCTGAAATACCCAGTGGTGAAAAAGGAAGAGAACCATAAAACATTTCCAGTGAAAAAGAAAATTATGCATTCATTGCTTTTGTTTTCTGTTGGTTCTGCTTTATCCGTATTGAACCAGCGAGGGGAATTGTATTAACAGCTGATCTGTCTCTGAAGAGTAGCTGGGCAGTGTTGAATGTGCCTCTCCACGCTGATGATTGCTATCAACAGAGGAGGGCTGAACAGTCACGGCTCTTGCCCTGACCTGAGCATTGATATGGAAAATAGGGAAAGGCTCAAGAGGGTGCATCTGTGGGGGGAAATCGCTTGCAACCTGAGACTGTCAAGCCATTGCAGACCATCTGTGATGATTTGGTGTGTTGCAAATTTAAAAAAAAAATTAATAACTGTTTTTGTACTTCTTGGTTAAATTTAGGATTTTGATCAGCATTGATATGGAAGCCTATATTTCTCTTTGTAATTTTAGCAGTTAGTTTTTACACTGATTAACTTCACGGTCCCTTACATAGGTGTATTAGTGGCTCTCAAATAAGGGTTATGTCCATAGGTTGCAAGTCTGTTATGATTCTGGACAACAGGAAAAAACACAGCTCAATGCAAATAATGATATAAAATATAATATGTAATCCATGTAATCCTATATTGGAATATCACTTTACATATCTTTTGTTGTTGATGTCAAAGGAGTCCAATACAAAATTTAGTTTTCATCACATGGTAGAAATAGCCAAATTACATGCTGAGCACAGAAAGGATGACATCCTCTAAAACAATTGACAAAACTACTACTGTATACTATATGATACTATATACTAAACTATATATAAAGGACAAGAAAATACTACACATGAGATAATAAATATTGTTTTATAGATAAACAATAATTTTGATGACCACAATATGGCTACCGAGAACATGAAATCATCAAAATTCAAAAGATATTTATTTCAAAAATCAAATGCAAATTCAAGTCTGTTTTATTCTATCTGCGTTATAACACATTTTGGTACTGGGTGTCATGTCTACTTAAATTTCCAAGTAAAATCTTTGTCCATAAGCAAAACCAGTTCAGAACAACTTCTATAAACTCATTTCAAAACAATTTATGGGCAAACCATTTATCTCATCTGTATTATTTGGGACTAGAAAAGCTGCTTTGGGTTGGATTAAAGCAACATGATGTTGGTAATGTGATATCAAGCATGTCACTGGCTTCTCCCCAGTGCTGTTCAGTTGAGAACAGTATGTAGTCTGTGCAGGGCTGCTGTTGTTCCAGAGCTCATTGTGATGGGTGAATACACTGATTCACATGCAGAAGGAATGGGATGATGCCATGGGGGCATTGCAGCTGGGTAGGGAAACATCTCTAAGCACCACAGCACACAAATAAACACATCAGCAGCCGGCTATAACAGCAGGGGAGGTATGAACAGGGGGCTCTAGCAGTGAGACTCCCTGATAGGCTGTCACTTCGTATCAAAGCATATTTCTGCTTTTGACTCCAAGGTGTTTGATTACGATGATAATTCAGCCATTTGATTAATGCCCGTGTAGCAAGTGGGAAAATTTTAGTGACTACGCCACCCCAGGTTAGTAGGGGAAAAGCAACCCAAATAAAGCACACAAGTACGTTTCAACTAGAAAGGCAAGAGGCACGGGCTTCCGTACAAGTCTTTATTAAACCCTCTTCTTATGACACTAAAAAACTCTAACTCTAAAAAAACATGCTACATTTGAAAGCCCAATAAATGTTATTTTAACGCATTTTAAGAATATATTAATGTTTAGATTGAGAACTTTAATTTACACATTAATTAGTTGTGGTGGTTAACCTTAATTGAAATAAATTTCTTGCATACAGCTCCTTTAAAGAAAGCTTATTTTTCAGGCTGGAGCAGCCAATGCACATCTGCAGCTCTAAACACAGAAGTGGTACAGTAGGTCATCCGGGTACTCTTTTATGAATACTGTGATACTTCTTTTCATACTTCACATTCTGTTTTTCACCAATACGCTATACTAAGGAATGTGATTTTGGATGTAGCATGACTGTTTTGAGAATAAATAATAGGCGATTGACTCTTTTACTTAGAAGGCCAGACTTATTCCGCCATATTGAGTGTTGCATTTATTGTAATATATGAGTGCACTCTCTTTTTAAACTACTCCCTAGTTCCTTATGATGTGAATCAGTATATTGTGAATACAAATGTCAGCACTATTAAGCACAATGTTTGAACACTGGTTGCTGTTTTAATTTCCCTAACGGATCATATGATTACTTTGTTCGTGAATTTAGACTACACTGCATTGTATCTTTTTGATTCACTGAAAAAAAACTAAAGAAATAAAGAAAGTTACTAAGGCATAACGCTTTTGCCCCCTGACAAAATTCCCAATGGATTCCTGTTGAAATTAATGGATTTCGCCCATGAATATTTACTCAACAACACTAAATCTGACTCCACCTTTAGAGTAATTTTTTAGTAATTGGATTTCCAAATGAATGACTTTCTTTGTTGATTCACTAAAATTAACGAGCTTAAGAGTCATTAGTTTGGTAATTAGACTATGGGTTAGTAGTAGTGTTGCAACTCTGTCAAATCTAAAATCTTTAATGGAGCTGAATGTCACTGGTTCTGAATAAAACTGAGGAAGCAGATTGAGACTCACCACATTTAAATCTGTGACACACAAGATATGAGGGGGATATGTGCTGAGGCTGGAAATAAGTCTTCCAGATATTCTCAGTTTATTTCAATAAATAGGCTTTAAGTATTCTGAATAATTCAGTCAAATGCTGCTTTAAAAGTCTAATACTAAATCACTTGATCAGTTAATCTGCTGGAAGGGCAGATCAACACATTTGGAAGTCTCCATTCTGAGGCTCAAAACAGAAATTGACTTCCACTGATCCTTCAAGCCAGATATTTTTGTACTTTTATTTTTGCTTCATAAACACGCCCATCTGCAAGAGGGAAAGCTTTTAAACCAAAGCTTAAAGCTTTGATGCAATACAAATCAAGAATTGTAAATGCGTGATCATCAAAGTCTTCTGTGTTGAATCTCTACATTCTTATTGTATTTACTTTTAATTTGTTTTTGAATTCCTTTAGCTCAACTGCTAGCATGTGCTATTGTAGCAATGCCAAGATAAAGGGAAAACACATATACAGTGAACAACAAAAAATATTAGGCAACCCAAACCTCTACTGTTTATACACAACATCTTAACATTAAATCATAAACCAATTAATTTTCGGCTCCCTAATGTCACCATAGATCATCATCATCATCTCCACATTCCACCATATGCTTAGAGGATCAGGGTAATTAATAAATTTACAAGGACCAATGATCACATGTCATAGGAGAAACAGTCACTGACAGTGGTAATAATCATGGAGTTGTTTTTTTGTGAGGCAGTTCAACAGGTGTGCCACAAAACAGAGCACATTTAAGGGAGGGACGTTCTACAAGCTGGATAAATCTGCTTTATGCCCACAGTCTCATAATCCCTTGACAGAAGGGGGTGTGATGTTTATGTAATGGTTCTAGGAAAGTTGTGAATAGTGGATTTAGATCCCCTTTGCATGTATGTCTTAAGTCAGCTCAGGCAGTGATTCTTTTTTACCAGCAGTTCACAAAAAAAGGCATTTTACAGGGACATTAAATAAGTTACATATTGTAATTTAGAGCCATTTGATTACTTAAGTAAATAAACCTACACAATATTTTGATAGTGTATGTCAGAAACATTACTACAATTGGTTCTCATCAAATATTTTTACGGATTGGTGATGGGGACACTTTACTTTCAAAAAGCACAATCTTTCGGATGAGACATTAAACCGAGGTCCTGACTCTCTGTGGTCATTAAAAACCCTAGGATGTCCTTCCATCCCCGGCATCCAGACCACATTTGCCCATTGGCCTCTGTCCATCAGGTCCTCCTTTAATGAAGACAGTGGGGCTTGACAGCCTTAGTCAAACGGGTTGGCGCATATGGTTGGATTGCAGAGATTGTGGTTAGGTCACATGTGAACTACGAGGAAGGAGCCCTCTTAATGTCCCCCCTAGGTCGGCTCAATCCAGAGGGTTGTCGTGCTGGTCCAATGGGGAGACCATAGTGCTGATGTGCCAAATACACTGCAGCCGTTAACGTCGGACAGAAGAGAGTCACATCACAATTTGGAAATACGCGTAAATGGATGGAGAAGCATAGTTTACTGTAAAGCTACATCTTAGTTTGTGCTTATCTTGGCAAAAGCCGAGTACAAATCAGCATGACGTTTTAACATCTACTCTCGTGTAACGGAAATCAGTCGCCTGTGGTGGGCGTTCTGGTGCAATATGGCTCAGTCGCATCATCCAGGTGGATGTTGCACATTGGTGGTGGTTGAGGAGATTCCTCCCTTCTATGTAAAGAGCTTTGAGTGCAGAGAAAATCTCTATGTAAATTTAACTAATTATTATTAAAGTAATATTAATTTCTTTCATTAATATTAATATTTTTAAATAAAAATAGCCATCAATTCACCAAAATGTTAAATAGTTACCAATTACCATTAGATTGTGTTGCAGATTACATCTTATGTTACAGATTTACATGTTACAGATTTACATCTCTCTTGCTTAGTGAAAGCCACGCCACTCCCACTCATTTTTTTTCTCTCCTTTCTTTTTTTTAGTCAAAGTGTCTCCATTTCTTCAGCTCCTTTCAGTCTGTGAGTTTCCCAGTCTTCCTGTGTGGGCACCTCTCAGCCTATTCTCCACATCCCAGGGGAGCTGGCTGATTTGCTATAGCCCAGCCTGAAAGGTTTGCTCACTACTTAGAGATATACTGTAGCACTGCTCATCAGAGCACTCTGTCTCACTGTAACTCTCACAAGGGCTGATGGACCCACTGCTGTGCTGAGCCCATTCCGTATATGTCCAGGCTCATTTGTAGATGAAAAGGACTTTCCAGCAAGAAAGCTCTGAAATGTGAAATTAAATAAACCCTCTGGAGATCTCCTGTCCTTCACAGGCTTGTTTTCTCTCCCATCTTTTGAACTTGGGAATCCCTGGAGGTCTCATTCTGAACACTTTCTGCCCTGTGAGTCTTTCTTAGGTGAGGTTGGTGCCGTTCTGCCTGTTGCTGCTTCACGGTGGGAATCACACCCAGGCAAAGGATCAGATATTAAAAGTGTACCGTTTCACCCTCCCTTCATTGCACAGCTATAACTTGTTCATAAGTCTAGGCCTAGGGTATCTGTGATGGCTGATGACGTGGCCTCACAAAAGGACGGTAACTGAGAATACACATGCATACATGCATCCTTCTTTCTGGGATGTTTACACGTTATTTTTAGCAGTTCATGATTAAACACGGGTTGCAGATACCTTGGTTATATACACAACCTATATACATATTTCAACATAATGATAGATACATATTTGGTTAATTTTCACTGTTTTAATTTGTTATTATTTGTTATTTGTTACTGTTTTTGTTGTTTATTTCAATTTGTTTTCTGCCAATGAATTACTAGTTTGGGTGCACACTTTATTATTGGTACATTGTTAATGTTTATTTCTTTTGAGTTTAAGTTGTGAACAAGGGAAGAGCGGAGGATTGGCACTGTCTGGGACGCTGCATTCCGGTTAAGGTCCGTTCCAATATAAAATAAAATATATATATGCCTTATTGTGTAACAACAATTAATAATCTCGCAAAACATACCCCAAAATGCTATTTCTTTCACTTTGATTACAAAATTGTGTGTCATTTGGGAGGTCATGTTTTTTTGTTTAGTTTGGTTTGCTTAATTGGTTTGATTACTGTTAAGTTTGGTTCTTTTTGTAGTCCATTTTTAATTTTGTTTGGCATTTGAAAAGTAATTTTCTTAGTTTGGAAATCCTGCATTCAGTGCCCTTGACTGCTCAAATAAATGTTATTTGTTGCTGTACAGTAAGAACTCTGTATATTTGCCTGTGTTTGGGTTTTACTGTCCTTGTTTAGATAAATGATGAGACGTAAACCAATACAAATTTGCATAATGTCTAGAATATACTAAATGTTTCATCCTATTTCAGTCTTTCATTATGTAACAGTGCTGAGAAAGTTTTATAGTGCAGACAATTTAGCTGAGTTTTCACATAAGAGAAGAGTTCACCTATCCTGTTAAGTGGGAAACTGTGAAAGACCATTGCATTTTTGCTGACAGCTAAAGGTAAATTTAGGTCCTGTTCTCTGAGATGAACCAAAATGTAGCACAGCAATTTGCTAATTAATTATTTCTATGCAACCTCATTCTTGAATGAACTTGAACTCATCCTTGAATGCCAAATGTTGTCATTATTATAAAGGAGGTAAGTGAATCCACACAACCTTTTTGAACACACAAGCTGAAGTAGTTTTTAACTGGTGAGTAGTTATTGTGGATTGACTAAAGATAATAATGAAACGTCTCTCTTACATGCGATTGACGAAAGGAGTGGATGGCAGACGGACTGTTGAAGCACACACTCCAGAGGGTAGACGTGAGATATGACCAGAGGTAAGTACCACTTGAAAATCCACAAGAGAAGAATCACAGGTCAATGGAGACACAGGGACATGGGTATTACCTCCCCAAATCAGTAAATTAAATCCTCCTAAAAAATGTCCTTCCATTCTTCTTAATAGCTTCCAAAGGCTAACTCACACACAACAGCAGGAGTGTGGACAGGGCTATCATCCAAACCCTCAAGTTCCACTATAACTCCCTTTGTCCTCTACTGTCTTCTCTGTTGAATCAATCTGTTCTGAATCAATCTGTTCTGAATCAATCTTGTCGTTTGAGGCAGGCTGGTCTCCCTTGTCTGTGGTGGGCTCTAAAATAATTTTTGTTAGATCGTTTACAGGTGGTGGATGGCTAGTCTCTGGCCGCGCTGGAGTCGGAATCGTTCAACTAACTAAACTGGGTTAGTTGTATTGCTCTTGTTAAGATTTGATTTGGTCTGAGAGAACACTTGGTTTCTTCTCAAATCCTCTGAATTTCTCATTGAAATATCATCTATATATGTCTAATATGTCATCTATATAGAAAACATTGTTATTTCAGTACTTGTGTATTGGTTTGGCAGATCCCATTTAAAATCATGACTGAGAATTACAACTGCACTGGAGGATTCTCTAACTTTCAGGCAGCTCGCCCATGGTGTTTTAAATAATTAAACATTTAATTTAAAGAGGTTAACTTATAAATGGCCTGCAGAAGCAGTTTGTATTGCTCTCTGCAGAGTGAAGTATAAATTAGATAGCCCATTTATTCCACTCGGTATCTGGAGGGATGGTAGGCCATCAATCCAATCAAAAGTCCATGTGTCGTTTCGTTGAGATAAAGTAACAGACTATCTATATGGAGTGCCTGAGCACTTTCTGATCCTACGCAGTTATGCGTGTGGCATGTTGTATATGGTATTTAAAACAGCATATTTTATATTTTGTTCTTGATTCTTGAAGTATTTTGGTGCTTTACTGACTGACAAGTCAGTGGGCTTAACAACGCAAAAATACATTACAACCAAGGGGTCAAAAGAGGCCTTCAAAAATGGCCAAATGCAGGACTAAAAAAACATTAGTGAAGCCATGCAGTAAATTAAATAATTTGTAGGAAATAATTGACTCTTTTTTTCCTGATCATGGGTTTCTGTGGAGGTGTGTGTGCGCAGACTTTTGGATTTACTAAATAATTTTGACTGGGCAGGGGTTCCCAAACTCAGTTCTGAAGGGTTTAGCTCCATCCTCATTTAAACACTCCTAAACCAGCTAATCAGTGACTTACTATGCGCTAGAAATCAAAATATAATATTTGCAACAGTCTGTACGTCCGTCCATCCATCCATCCAAGAAACATTTCTTATTATCAGTGTTGCAAACAATCATGCTTAATATCTTTGTGGAAACTTTGATGATATTTTTTATGATTCTTTGATGAAAATAACGGTAAAAAGAACAGCATTTATCTGAAAAAATTGTATATGTAGTTCACTTTTAACTGTAATTTTATTTATAGTGTTTTAACATGAGTCCATTATTGATCCATTACCATTAAGAAATTAAAAAAAACTACAATTTGTGTTCAAAGAGATCTGTCCCTTTGTCTCAAGACAATTATATGTTGGTCAACTCAAGAAAATGGCGATTACTAATCAACAACCACATCTATTTCTTTCCCGCAGCTCAAACAGCAGAGCGTTGGTGCTTGCAACGCCAAGGTCATTGAATTCCCAGGGAAAGCAAGAACTGATAAGAATGTAAATGTCTACCTTGAAATGCAATGTAAGTCGCTTTGGATGAAAGCGTCTGCCAAATGCATAAATGTAAGTGTAAATGTATATTAGCATGACCTCGTTACATGACCCGTGTATGCTCGAGAAGTCATGTCATGACTCATCACTGACTGCTCTTTTGTCAGTGGTTTGGCTGATAAATAGATGATCTAGTTTTTCAAGTCCACTCTGATTGAGTTGTATAAGGAATATCTGGCAGGTGGTGGTGCTCTGGGCATTCAGCCTGTGCATCACTGACCTTTATTATTGTTCTCGTTTTCCCTTTTAACACACTTCAGAAGATTTTCACTATAGATTTTGTGATAAAGCAGGGCCGAAGATTGGTATTGTATATGCCCCATGTATATTGTACAGGGCCCATTTTGATTTATTTGAATCATACGTTTACATTATTAAATTGGTTGATTTTGATATTCATTTGCTATTGATTTGTTCTAGTAGTAAACCTGTTCCTGCTGGCAAACTTCAATTTCATAGAAAAAAAAGGTTTTGTATTGTGCTCCTACACTCATTCTGGCCTCTTGAACTTCCTTTCCTTTCTTTCTTGCTACAGATTTTTGTTTCCTTTTTGTCAACATGATTCAACCACTGCATTAACCTCTGTCATTTCAGTTTTTAGAATGAAAAGTAAAGAAAGAAGAATCCTTTTTTCCTACATTAATTATGAATAAATTGTTGTGAGCCGCTATTCCTTCTCACCTCTTTGCTATGGCCCTGGTGCCATCTTGTACATTCTCTCCACAAGCATCTTTCTTTTCTGTCTCTGCCTTTTTTCTAACGTTTAATCCAACTTCCACATTAATGGCATATGTTCCAATGTATCAGTATGACCGATGCAAGGGTCAATGATATAGATTCTTCTGTCCCCCCTCTTCTCCACCCAGAGGTTGTGACAGATGTTCATCAAATTTATGGCTGTGCAGAGACCCAGTTATTCAATTCTCCATCTGGTCATTAGGAAAATGATATAGGTGAACTCTATTAATAGTTTTGCCAGATGCAAAAGGAACATTTTTTTTTTTTAATTCCATTCTCACTTTTGATCCATTTTTCTTTAACCCCAAATATTGAAGCTGGAGTCTTTAATCTTTTATGATACTCAGTTTGTCCAGATCAACTAAGAGTGTGATGTTTTAACGGGAGGTGAATGTTGAAAAACAATAACACAACAATAATCTGGGGTCATCTGCAATCTTTGAAACTAAAGGGGTTAAAATCTGGTTCTTTTACAGACTCACCTTGTGAGCAAATTGCTTTTATGATTAATTTAGTCTACTGCTTTAAAAGATAATGAAGTCAGATCATATGGTGACAGTCACTCTTATTTTTCATTGACACAAATTCACTGAAAAGTAAACTATTATCATTTGTTACACCGCTAATTTTCAGTCTGTGAGAATCAGACTCTTGGCACGGTAAGGGGTAATGAGTATACTCTTCACAACAGCACCAACAGTGTGATTAGCTTGATAAGCTCTACATGTGCCCAGTCCTCTTAAACAAATACACATTACCCTAGAGCCATTGAAATACATTCAAGTGTGGATGATATATGAGATCCCATTGCTGTTCTCTTGAATAATGAGGTCAACGTCTCCTTGTTCTGACCAGTAACTGATCAAAGACAGCCCTCCTTTATCCATTGCTGACAGCTGCTATGAGAACCATTACAAGGATTCCTCACTGTTTCATCATTTTACTGCAGCTAGCATCCTTTGACTTAATAAAGAAAGAATTGGGTGACAACTTTAAAACTTGTAGTTCTTCGACAAATGATGTATCTGGGTCCCATTTTGTCTTTGATCTGTTTTTTCAAGAAAGCATTCAGTCGTGACCGATTAGACTTGTTGGACAAGGGTTTGGATTAATTCATTAAAATGTTTTAGATCTAGGCTATCATGTTTGGATGAGCCATTGTTTCCCCTCCATCCTGGTATAAAAGACAGTGATTTGACAGTTGTAGTGAGGCAAAGGAACAGATCCAACCACGTTCGAAATCCGGAAAACAAAAAAATGCGCTACACAACATCCCATTTACTCCTCTTCTAAAATATAGTATTTGACAAAGGCAAAAAAATAATATTTTTACCTTTGTAGATCCTTTTCTTCTTTTAATTCATTAATTAATTAAATTTTAATTTAATTTTCTCTGGCAGTCTGTGGATAGGGAATTGATTCTCTCTCTATAATTA
>JAOTRC010000013.1:8902688-8912962 GCA_027497675.1 Cyprinella lutrensis
AACTTTGACAAAAAATATTTTGTGCAATTCACAATATATATATATATATATATATATATATCAAGTTGTGAGGAGAATTTGAAGCATCAAGAAAAATGAAGTGAAAATGAATGGGGTCAATCTGACCCCAAACAGCTTAAGTGTTGTCCTTTTTTAACAGCGATTAAGGGTTAACACATTCAGTTGACTATGAGTAAAGTTGCACCTACATCTCTACTCTAAGTAGAGTGTTAGTAGAGTATTAGAAGACTGGTAGGTTTAGGGATAGAATAAGTTGACATATAGTTGCAAAGTTACTTATAGTCAGTGGAATGTCTAATAGAGGAGCATCACAATAAAGAGTTAGCAGATATTAAGCTGACAGTCAACTACTCTAATGAGAGCTAGTTGACATGTAGTTGCAAAGTTACTTAGTCAACAGAATGTTCAAAAGGGACCATCAAAATAAAGTGCTACCAATAATTTTAGCCAATCACCAAATAGCTATTTAGCCATTGTTTAACAATGTTTTTAATTATCAATTTCCCAGATAAAATATTATTTTTCCCAAAGTTTTTTTCAAATGGCAAATGCCGTTTCATGTCCGAGTTCTGTTAGCCTTAGCAAATGTTATTTCCGGATAGCACCTCATTCCTGACCTCTAACATCATGACTAAGCTGTTTAGCTCAGTCTCAGTGTATGTGTCTATGTATAGGTTTGAATGTCCTCGCACAGCCGTCTGACCTCGTCTTCTCTCTAAAGTCATAATCCCATAACAATCAGATGATTCCTGATGATTGCAGTGGCTAAACTCCCAGATTAACCGTCAGAGGCAGCTTTAATCTGATCTAAAAGAAATCATTCACAAAGCAGTGTCTGACTCACAGTGTAAAGAACAGAGACAGACAAACCAATCACTCACAACTGCCCCATTTCTCACTTCTTTCACTTTCCTGCATACAAAGGGGCGTATTGGAAATCAATGCTGTTGTACTCATCAATCACATCCATTTATTTAGATTTGTGCAAAAAGAGATCACTCTGACCAAATTGCAGCATGGGAGTAAATTATTTATTATCTACATCCTAACACTGAGGGTTTATTTGGTTTGGGGTAAGGAATGCCTTCCTATAAGACAATCAAGCCCTTTGGCTTTCATTCAAAGTTAAAAACAAAATAGTGCTTTATCACATATCCACATAAACAAACCCTAAAAACCCTAAAAAAATGACTTTTTCCCAAAACATGTGTACTGTGACAACAGAGCATGCAAAAAAAACACAAAAAAAACCCCCAGACTAAACCCCACAGAGACAAAGCAATCTGCATATCATTTTCAAGTCTGCCCTGGATTTTCACAAATGATCAGAAAAACTTCTCTGGCATGATATATTTAGAAGCCGCAGTGTTTGGTTTGTCTATTTACAGAAGTTGTGAAAGCGCAGCGATTCTCGGCAGACCCTCTGAGGGTGAAAGACGATGGAACAATAGTGTGTTCCTGCTCCAGGTTGAGCTACACTCAGCAATTAATCACAGGACAAACCTGAGCAGTTACCTTGTGTACACTACCGACAGGGGGGGAATGAAACATATGGGTGCCTGGTGAACAATGCACAGTAAACAACAGCAGAATCTGCAAACCTGGCTCAAAATAAAGAGGATGTCTTATGACGGTAAAAGAGAAGCTAAACTCGAGAGCATGTACATGTAAATTTGAGAACCTGTATTTGTACGTGCACACTAAAATGTATACACTCCCGTACAATATTTATTGTACAAGTTCCTGTGAAAACCTCTGAAATACAAATCTCAGGTTGAATGTTATGATTCGCACTCACAGTTGCAGAAAAGTAGTCACAATTTTAGTAGTCACGACTAGTCACGACTTTAGTAGTCACGACTAGTCTGCAAATTCAAATTCAGAATACAGGTTTGTGACTATTGTCTGTAAAAACGAACTTGTTATTTTACAGGTTTTGACAACAGAGCTGTGAGTAAAATGTTGCGTACAAGTACATAAAGTTTTGCTACTCTTTTACCATTACAATATTGTATTATATATAATACAATATTATGATGTATTATGTATAATACAATATTATTATATATAATACATCATAATAAGGTTGTCATGTATTCTAACAAATCCTCTTTTTTTCTCTTGACCCAGACAGGGTTTTCTCACCAACAAATGCTGATTATCAGTTTTATCCGATACTCATTCAAAGCAGATTTTGTAATATGATATTGTTGACCAAAAAGAAAATCTAACTAGAAACAAATTTTGATAATCATATTATATTATATTGTAACATCTGTATTCTGTTTCTACAAATATGTATGTAAAAAAAATCAAATCATAATAATAATATTAATACTGTGCATAATTTTTTCAAAAAGTAATTTATACATTTTGAAAGATGTTTTGACAAAAAAAATTAATAATTTGAAGTCTTTTAAAGGAATAATTCACCCAAAAACTTATCAAATTTACTCTTGTCATTCCAAAACTTTATGGTGAATAATAATAAAAATAGTTCAGCCAGAAAGTAGTTCTGCTCTTTTTTTTTGGAAAAGAGCATATTGAACATGTGCAAAATATTTCCTAATGTTCCCTGTAAAGACAGTTATATGGGTTTGGAACAACATGAGGTTGAGTAAATAGCCTTTTGGCTTCTAGTAAATTCACAGGAATTTAATTTGAAATAGATTTTTAATAAACTGTGATTATGAATAGGTGAATTTTACTCCCAGTTGTTAACATCAAATATAAGTGAACCTGGTTCTTGCTCAATTATTTGCTTCACTGCTTCTCTGTAATGCAGAAACATATACACACACAAACATACAGTCAAACTCAGGGGGGCAGCTAAATATTTAATCACAGTAACACTGATGTTATCCTTTATAGAGGTATACAAACATTCAGCTGTGTGCTTGAGTCAATGACAGGGTACAGGCATCAGATGCCACAAATATTACCACAGGGAAACATTTTAATAAAGTTCAATCTTGAAACACAACAATGTTAAGAAACGTTCCAGTACAAGTCAAGGTCACAATTGATTTTAGAAGGAATTCTAAAGGTTTTTATCCGAGTGAGTGAAGGCTGGATCAGTTGGATCATTTCTGAGGGTTTTACAGAAGCTAGTGGATTATTATCAAGCTTTGTCTGTAATTTTTGCTCGAGTGGCTTCGTTGTCCTTCCCTGGTGTGCACATTGCCGGGTCTCTCTGCCACTTCTTATTCTAAATCTATACCGCCATTCCCTCTTGTGTCCATGTCTGAATTCAGGTGGTGCTGCGTGGACAGGTCAGGCCAAGGTTGCGCTGAAAGACAGGCCCGTCATGTGACTAATGGCCAAATTGAACTTGCAGCCGTAAAGGCAGCCGCAGAGAGAACTTATCCAGTCCACTATGCCAGCAACAGGCATCACAATCAGCACTTCCTCACTGGCCGCTCTCCCAGCTCAGGGCAGGAAATGAGATTTTTTGGCAATCAGACAATCAGAGTTCCTCTTGTCTTCTGTTTCCTCTCCTCTGTTTGGAAGTGAAGAACTGATCTGCTCATTAGTGCTGAGTGGAGCACGCAGTGTTCAGCACCAGTGAGCGCCGGCATCCAACTGTAAAAATCTTCACTCTCTTGGTCAATCCTATACAGTATGATTACTTTAGCATATTTATAGCCCTACAAATGTTCAAAAAATATGTTCAAATGTTCTACAAAATAAAGAAAAATAACTAATAATAATACTACAAAAGGTATGTCAAATTCTGACATTATTGTACTTTTATTATTCAGACCTTTGACAATAAAAGTCTCCAAATCTTTTAAAAAATATTATAAAAAATATAATAAAGCAACAGGAGAATTTCTTTTATCAGGCATATGGACCCCGCCGTATAGCTTAAAATTTTAGAATTATTAAACACTTTTTTTTTGTCATATCACTTTTCAAGTAGGTTAACATAAATATAACCCCCAAAAACTTAAAGTTCATTAAGAAATCTCTGATCAACATATGTATATATATATTTCACTACGGAAATAGTAATATTGTGTTGTTTTTTTCTGTATACTTCATACTGCTTAAGCCTCTCTGTTATTAAACACAATATTTGTAAGCCAAGCCCCACTTCATGTAGACTATAATATTTCCAGCATTTCTGCAGTAGTTATGGCTTTTTGTTAGCCAAAACTGGAAGAATTGATATTAAATTAACCACAATTAATTTTGTGATTTCATAAACATCCTGCGGCCCCCTTAGAAGTTTTCTGAGGCCCCCTAGTGGGCCCCTATATTGATTTTCATCAAAACAACTATATTGAAACCCTATATTGAGTTTCTTTTTCATAATATCATTTTAACTGACATGTGTCACGTGTGGTGATGCCACCCAAAATGAGACGCAGGAATTTAGTCCAAAAATGCTTCAGTGCACCAGCGTTCTGGCAACATTAAGAGGTTAATCCACAAAATCGAGTTGCGCAGGAGAATCTCACACGAACACAAACCCATAGAACAATAAATACTGACAATCATCAACAGGAACTGAACAAATGAAGGAGTACTTACATAGAACTGACAGCTGAACTCACTAAGTAACCAAGGAGACAAACTAGGAAACAATCAAGGAACTGAAGCATAAGAAACAAACACATACTTTAGGAACTAAAATACAACAAAATAAAACATGAACCTCCAAGAAGTGACATCATCATGTTGGGACATCAGGACAAACATTAGTTAGTATTTTTTTTTTAATTTCCATGTTGTTTGATTAATATATATTGATAAAAATGTCAAAAGATGTTTAAAATTCACTTTTTAAATGGTCCCGATTATGCTTTTTCCCAAAAATTACCATTCATGTAGTGCGTAAAGCTGTTTCTGAATGTAAAATGTCTGCAAAGCTGTATAGATCAAAGTGCATAACAAATAAAGCATTTGTCTACTAAAGGAACAAATCGATTCTGAACTGACAAAATGAGTCGTCTGCAAATCCATGCAGTCTCTCTCTTTACGTCGATTTTGAAACAATTAGCATAATGCAAGCCTATGGTCAACATTGGTCATTGTCTACTTTGACCTTTACCACTCAAACACTTTAGTTGGTTTGCACTGTTGACATAATGAGAAGACACTGCCAAAGCAAATTTTCTTTGTATATACTTCCACAAGATGAGGATGTGTAGAGTCAGGGGTAAAATTATTTTTTACAATGTTACCACAGCTGTATTACTCCAAACTTTTGTTTTGTTCCCATCATTTAACTGGTCTAGGTTGAAAAGTTCTTCTAATGTTTTGGTAAACTCATTATTACTCTCCTTTCAATGTGTATAATTGCTGAGGATTGAAGAAGCGTCACGGATCTGAAGTTTCGTTTCGAACACAATCTGTAAGCGCGGTAGACCAATCACAGCAGACTGGGCCAATCGATCAATCAGTCCATAGCAGGCTCGTGGAATGGAAGAGTTTAAAGAGACCAATCTTCGGCCAAACCATTTTAGACACTTTGAGAAATCAGGTGATTTTCAATGTGTTTTTTAACCTTGGATGGACCTAAATCCAAAAAAATGTATGTTAGCCAGTTCAAAAACTCAATTGTCACTCTTGCTGATAACAAACTTTGTGTGAACGCGGTAATATTTATCACTCTAAAACAGCCATATTTTGCTGCTGTGTGAATGTAGCCATTGTGATTAGCTGCATTTCTCTGAGCTGCCAGGGTGTTAGGCTGAGAAATGGAGAGAAAGAACAGGGACACTTTCCTACATTTTGAGAAATCATCTGGAGCCTGTACAAAGCACAAGATTTACCCAGTTTATTCCTAGTTCATAAATACTTAATGAAAACCAACTCGCTGCTTATAATAAGAACTATTGCAGCCTTTGAAAGTGAGAGGAGAAAATCTGCATCACACCATCTTAATAATTGATGCACGAAAGACACTTACAGTAATCCGCTTGGAATAAAACAAAGAAATATAAAACACCATGTACAGATCCAAATGGAATGAACTGTAACTGTATTTGGCACCAATAATAGGGCTTCTTCATAAGCTCATAAAGGTATTGCCAAATGTCTGTAGAAACCAACTGGGCCGCTGTGAGATGTGACACAAAATAAATGAAGTTGGAAGGGAAAAGGTGCTAAATGTGTCCTGTATGAATACCACAGGGAGTTATCTTGGACACCGCACAGAAAAACTGATGGTTACCACTATTTCAAAACTCTAATGGTTGTTTTTTTTCCTACTTCTGATGAATGAGTCATGCCTGTCTCCTGTCAACGCACCCCGAGGACAGAGGCTGCGGCAGGACGACCACAGGTCGGGCTGTTTATTCTGTCGCTATCTGTCTCCCAGTATGAGTCCAACTAAAGAGACATTGCAGCAAAATTACACCATGCTGGCTTCACTACTATGACATATGGGAATGTACAAATATATAAAAGTGCATGTATCTGAATGTATACAGGCGCAGGACTTTTGAGGCACATGTGCATGCTGATACCATTTTGTCTTTACATACACAGAAGTTTGCAGATGTGTCTGTTGTTTGCATTGCATTTATTTATCTTTACAGAACTCGATTATTTGTTAATTATTTGTCTTCAACAGAGGAAAGAAAGCCATTCAGGTTTAGAATGACATCAGGGAGAATAAATGATGATGGAATGTTTCCTGTGATATTTCTATTAATGCTTTAGCAGTGACACCATTAACATACAGTACAGTGCAAGGCCTCATCCTGCAGGCTTGCTTTTTTAACCAATTTGTGCACATGCTTTAGAGAGCATATTCAGCGAGTCATGTGGTTCAGTGAAGAAATAAGTCCCTGGATTATAAAGGCGGTGCTGTTTTTTGCCATATGTTCTGGTGCATTTGGGCTTTTGATAAGACTCTTTGTAGCCGTGTTCTTTGAGATATGAGCGCTAAACAAAAGCACTAAGAATTTGAGCTTAGTTGAGCTGATGCAAACGCCGAATGAGAATCGAGCATCAAGACACAACTAAAGTGCACTAAAGGTTCAGTTACAACTAAAAATACCCACAGTATACGATGCTTATCAACTCACAACACATATAGCAAAAAGTCAGGGTCATTCTTTTAAATTTGCTAAATGGCAGTGCTGACCGGTAATACAGTATATTCTTCGTTTTTTCTAACTAGAATATCTTTTTAATCTGCTATGTGCATCCTTTTTTTAAATGTTCTTACCAAGGTTGTGTGGTTTGGACTTTTAGCTGTCCACTTTACCTTTAGCTGTCCAACTTTAAGTCCATATTAGCTGAAAGGCGCTTAACTGTTCATGAATATGTTATTGTTCTTGTCAATAAATTTAGCAGTGTTTAAATTCAAAGATTAGGCCAGTTAACTAGTGAACTGAAAAATTAATTAAAATATATATATATATTTTACACTTTTTTTGTAATGCCATATTTATGACTGGTTTAGTTTCTAGTTAAATTTCTAGTTCGTAGCTTATAGACCTGTTCCATGTTTTGTTATTTATCTGTAGTGTATTTAAGCTCTTTGTTTTCTTTGTAATGTAATTTTATATGTTTATGGTAATGTTATGTTGTTGTGTAGTTCTGGAGGTGCCCATTAAAATTTCTTAGTATTGTTCTTCGTATAATAGAATATGTCCCACAGTCCTGATATAGAACTCCAAGACACCTGATAAGCTTTCATCAATGCAAAGGTTTGGAGGAGAAATACACATGAAATAGTTTGGATTAAGTGAAGGATGTGCCGTTGTTTAATGATATAAAACAACAATGTGGCACAGTATGCTACAGCCAGCTAGTCGGTTGTTTGCTGGGAGCATGTTGCTCTCTTACAGTGCCTTCTCTGTTGCTTTGTGAAAGTTGTGATGGAGAAACAGTGTGAGCTATCGTACATCATGCTGGCATCCATTTTAAACCCTGTACAAGTCTGTATGTTTCATGTGGAGTAAACTCAATGAGCAATAAACTTTGACCCTGTAAGCCTTATTCGCTTGTCCAGACGGATTTGTGAGCAGTTGGATAGTGTACGTGAATGTCAAAGTACCAGTACATTAGTTAAAATTTATACTAAAATAAGAAAACATGAAATGATATTGATAATGATGCATGTCAGATGTTTAAATGTCTTTATTTGATTTCATTTTAGAACTAATCTTAAAACTACATCCAATTTCTGATTGTTTAATTGAATACTACTTACATGCCTGAAAAAACTAGATATCCCAATAAAGTTTTACTCAAATAAAATCATTTTCAATTTTAATCAAACAAAGTTACATTTTAATGTACGTATAAGGTACAATATGCAGGATTTTTTGTCACTTACCACTTACAATAACAAAGGTGTATATTGATGACGTTTATTCCACATTAAGCTGAATCATGAATCTTGTCGTCAAGCTTATGGATCTTTTATGGATGAGTGAATACATTGATGTTTTTAATAAACATCAGCTCTTTTGCGATGAAGCATGCGCTTTCCCAATGATAGGTGTGGCGACGAGACGCAGTGTCTCGTTCCCTTCTCAGGGAACAAGGGTTACAGTCGTAACCAGAGACGTTCCCCTTCAAGGGAACTTGCACTGCGTCATCGTCGTGATGACACTTTGGGGAACGAAATACCCACTATGCCACACCGCAATCACGCCCGCACTAGTGTGAAGCTGGGAGACCAGGCACACTTAGGACACGAGCACTCTGGCGCCAGGCATCACAGGGATTGGCAGACTGTAGAAATGTATGAACTTGTGCGAGGTAGCCCACCCGGCCACCTCACAGATCTCCGGAAGCGAGTCGCCAGAAAAGAGGGCCACCGAGGAGGCCATGCCTTTGGTGGAATGAGACCTCACGACCATAGGTGAAAGGAAATTGCCTGATAAGCCGCGGCTATAGCCTGGACAATCCAATTACTGATTGTCTGTTTAGATGCAGGCAGCCCTTTCTTGGGTGAACCAAAGACACCAACAACTGGTCTAACTTCCTCCACTGAGAAGACTTCTCTAAGTAAACCTTTAGGGCTCTGACTTGGCAGAGCAGGTGAAGTCTCCCCTCTTCGGCCATCCCATGAGGTGGAGGTTGGAAGGCCTGAAGAACCACTGACCGTGCCGTACTAGACGGCACCTTGAGCACATAGCCCGGTCTAGGATGTAAGGTGGCCTTAACACCGCCAGGGGCAAACTCCAGGCAAGCTGGCGTTATAGCCAGGGCCTGGAGATCGCCCACCCTCCTCAGAGAAGTGATGGCAAGGAGAAAGGCCACCTTGAAGGTCAGGTTCATTGCCTCAGTCGACTCCAGTGGCTCAAAGGGGGCCTCAGCCAACCCTTCAAGAACAACCGCCAGGTCCCAAGTTGGGACTCTGGAGTGAGCCGCAGGCCTGAAACGTACAACCAAATGGTGTTTTTCCTAAGGCCCAACACCTACAGGCGAGTGGAAAGCCGCAATGGCAGCCACATACACCTTAAGTGGGGATGGGTAAGACCGGCAGAGAAAGGATCTTGGAGGAACTCCAGCACTGATGCCACTGGGCAGTTAACTCTGTCCACCAAAGAAGTCACAAGACACAAAGAAGTCCTGTAACTAAGTTCCCAAATAAACCGAAACCAACACAACTGAAGATGTTTGTCCTCTGTCTTTTGTGAAACCTAACAGTAATTTATTTCTGTGTAACTAATGTGACGAATAAAGAAGGCATAAATGCTAATTACAATAGTTCATGTTTTTCACAGTCAGTAATAAATACTGGAACACTTGTTTGTTCGCTGTGTCAAGTTGAAGTTTCTTTGACATTACAAACCAGTTCACCTGAAGGAAAACTCAACAAAGTGCTATTAGAAGACATCCTGTCATAGCTTTTTGGTACATAGTAAAATACTAATATACTTTGTTACTGTCCACTACTTGAAATACTTGAAAGGTGCATTTAATAATTACAGTAAATAAGGCCTATTAAATAAATATGTTATAAATTAACTTTGGCCGTGGAATCGTAATTGGAACTTAGACTTGTTAATTTTCACTGGTATATGTATCATACTTAAAGTGGTTCATAATAATACTATAGTGTAGTAGAATAAAGTACTCTGTCTGACCACACACACACAGGCTCTGATTCACTTACCCCAACCAAAGCGGGGACCACCTTTCCCCTCTTCACCACCTCATCACTTTGGTAACTATGACAACCACATCATCCTCACCAATACATCTCTCTCTCTCTCTCTCTCTCTCTCTTCTCTCTCTCTCTCTCTCTCTCTCTCTCTCTCTCACACACACACACACAC
>JAOTRC010000013.1:8919073-8934068 GCA_027497675.1 Cyprinella lutrensis
AAGTGAGATGAGATTGAAACTTTCATCGCGGTAGAAGCAGAGGAGAAGAATTATCCTATAGGTCAGGGAGGGCAAGGAATAATTGGTGGTTACCGTAATGTGACTATGAGGTCTATTGCAGCTGTGTCCAGGTTGATGTGTGTTTAGGAACATAAAATTCTGTCTCAGTATTTTTTTTTCTCCATGAAAGTTAATGAGGTCCAATGTAGGCGTGAACCATATATATCATCTAAGATAATTTCGTAATTGTTGTTTGAAAGGAGTAGTTCACTTTAAAAAAAAAAAACTTTTGCTGACAATTTACTTACCCCCATATCATCCAAGATGTCCATTTCTTTCTTTCTTCAGTCGAAAAGAAATGAAGGTTTTTGATGAAAACATTAATGAAAAGAAAACAAAAATCCTGGAATGTTTTTATCAAAAACCTTTATTTCTTTTCGACTGAGGAAAGAAAGACATGGACATCTTGGATGACATGGGGGTGAGTAAATTATCAGTAAAAGCTTTTTTAAAAGTGAACTCCTTTAACCCTGTGCAAGCAGACATTATCGAGTATGTCACTCAATTTGCAAGAACGAACAAACCTGGAAGTGCACACTTTAATTTTGAGCAACACATGGCGGTGTTTCAGTACAGAATGAATCTGCATTAACAAATTGTTCGAGTGAATTATTCAATAACCTATTCAATAATGATTAGGTGACTCATAAGACATTTAAGAGAGATTTACATTTACATTTAAAGGGATACTTCAGGATTTAGCATTAAGCTTTGTATTGAAAACCACTAGTATTTTCAAATCACTGTGCTTTCCACCCTCATATCCCCCTGAGATGAGAGATTTATGTGTTTTTTTGTCTGAAATGAATCCTCCGATGACGTAAAAAGCCGTCCGAGTAAACTTATTGATATGTGATTCGAAAGATAGAGTATTGTCGAGTATGACACCCAAGCACTTAAACTGCGTTGATGGAGCAATTGTAGAATTATCAATGCCCATGGAGAAACCACTGGTCTTTGATATATAAGTTTTTGTTCCAAGTAAACTTCCTTAAAGCTACAGTATAGGGACATCCAAGATGGTCTACAAGCTTACACCAACTAATAACCAGTTTAGATCAACTAGAAACCAGCTACTGTACCATGTTACAAAACACACCTATGGATTTTCCAGCATGCAGCGAATAATTTAGAGTTCCTAGGTCACTCGACAAATTCAATGGCCCTTTTCAATTTTGTGAGCGGAGCATACAAATATATTATACTAAACAGTATCTTATATTTCAGTCTTTTGAAATAAATATTGATCAGACAGTGTGTGCATGTCACTGAATCACACAAGTGCTGTGTTATTGCAGACATCAGCTCTGCTGAAAGAAGCGCTCTGCCCTCTCTCTGGAGGTGTGCCCTGAGTCTGCAGGGAGGTGAACACTGCTACGCTCCTGGAATAATCTGTGGAAAACTGACACTGGCAGATGAAGCACGTCTCACATTACACACTGTCTAACAGCGTGCTAATGTTTCTTTCTAACGTGAATTCACAATGGATTGGCATGTTGTTGAAATTCACTGAATGCTATTAGGACATAGCAGAGTTAGCACAGGCTAATGAAATACAATATCAGTAGCACCAGCATCTGATGACACTCATATTGAAGTCCCTTGACTTCAGACACAAATATGTGCTGGAAGTTGGTCATGGATAATTCATCTGTTGATTATCAAAGATGGAAAACACAGAAAAAAGAACCAGATTTTCATGTTTTCTAAATTAAATGTAACTGGTGCGTGCGTAGGATTGGGAACCAGGAACCGGTTGATGTTTGATTCCCAGTATAACGGCAATCAAATGCCAATGTAGATGGAAAAACCACACAAAAATATTCAGACAGCTTCCTGCAATAGTTACATAACTGCGCCGCATCACTGATACAGAAACTTCAGTGCAAAGCACACAGCTTGATAGGTAGTCAGAATCCTGAAAGAATGACTGTTATGAGTCATATTATTTCAGTGAATCAAAAATATATACGGTGCAACCAGTATAGTGTGTTTACAGAACAAATCACTCTTGTGAGTTGTTGTTTGTTTTTTTGTTTTTCAGTGAATCAAAAACGTATAGGGCAACAAGTGTAGTCTAACTGATAAATCGTATGAGATAAAAACATATATAAATAATAACAAAGGCCCCAACCTGAATCCGGTGCAAATGCAGGAACTCTGAAGTTACGTAATCCGAGCACGTTGTTGTGACTTATATTTTTACGGAGCAGCTGAAACTTTCTATGTCGCAGAACGCCAGCCAGAGGCTGAACAAATTCTCCGTGTTCATTAGTTTACGATCTGTTCAACAGTCCTGTTTAATTTGTTATTAGATAAAACTATTATACATAGAAAGAAGACAGTAATGAAAAGTAGCGTACTATATATGCTGTGTGGTTGACACAGCCTTTTTAAATATGGTAGGTGCTGGTGTTTCGCATGCAAAACTCGTTCGGCCAATAAGCCGGGTACACTAACGTCACAGATAGTTCCTATAATGCAGGTTTAGACCATACTCTGAGGTAGGAGCTAAATTAGCTCCTCAAAATGGGTTCCTAGAACTAAAATAGTTTATAGTTCCTGAGGTGCGAATGCACCAAAATCCAGGAACTTCCTCCAATAGTTCTAGGAACTATGAAAAGGCCCTTTAGTGGAGAGGCTTGTGTGTTCCTTTGATCCCGAGAGCAATGCCGCCTGGAGCTATGCTCCTTGTAGGGCCATCCATGACAGTAAGGTTAAGGGGGAGATCCCTGACAAAGACCAATCCAACCAAGACCTCAAGGGTGGAACAGGCAGAGGATGATGGCCTTAGGGGAGCATCACCCCAACTGGGAAGGCGGATAAAGGCTGCAGCAGAAAAGCCCCCAGTCTTCTTGGACCCCATGCCACTGAATTCTGACCCAGATCTGTCAAAGACCACGTGGTGGTTGCCATTGCACCAGTCACCCCAAGCTAACAAAATCACATACAGGCTCCTGGTCTGCAGATGGACTGGCCATGTCATCCGCATATCCAATACGAGACGTCTTCACAAACAGAAGAGAAGTTCAGTTTTCAAGAAAAATGTTACAAGGACAACATCAAGGCCATTCTGAAGAAATGCCACACATTGTCATAGAGCAACTGGGAACACATTGCACTGGACAGGAGAGATGCACCAATTACAATTTTCTAGGCTGATGCCGATTTCCGATTTTTCAGAGTTTCACCTGCCGATTCCGATTTCATTTTTTCTAACCACTTTACAGAACACACAAATATTTATTTTCTCTCTTTTCTTTAGTAGACCATTTTGCATAGAAATTTTTTGAACGGTAATCGCTATTATATAGGACTATATAATTTACTCGTGGTGTGGGAAATTCACACACATCTAAAGTGCAGTGTTATGGAAGAATCATTTCCTTCTTTTCACAACTAAAAAAATGTGTTCATTTCAAAAAGAAAATTCATTTTCTTTTCTGACATATACTCCAGTTCTTGTTAAAACACACCAGACATGCAAATTCTGTGCATTTTGGGCACTTTCGTGTGATATTATGTTTATTTTGTCCATCAAAAGTGTGATTTCACTTTAATTGAGCGTGAGCAGTAGCCTGGCATGCCAGACCTACATCAAGATGTTAGGTCTGGGAACTCATTGACAGGGCTTAATCCGGGCGTGCGGGATAAACGGTAGTCTTTCAAATTCTCTTTACACGCAATTGGATAGCGCTACAACCAATCAGAGCGACGAAGAAGGTGACAGCTGATGATGCATTCTATTATAGGCAACGAACCGACTCGGACCTCGGATATGACGTCACATCCAAACTTAAAGCATTCTATTATGTTTTGCGTGTCCGAGTCAGAGAAAAAAATGGATGCCACCTGTTTACATAACGAATGAATCTTATGAAGTTTACATAACGAATTAATCTTATCTAGTTCATTTTAGTGAATCAAAAGATTATATACCCAAGCAGTGTTGTCCACTTCCCGACATTCCAGAACAAGTAACTCTAAACAAAGTGTAGTTGAGTTAGTTTCAACCTCAGACGTCACATCCAAGTACCATTGGCTGATAGTCTGATGCATATGGCGCACAAAATTTAATTTTGAAGTCATCATCTGATTGGTTGAATTCTACAGGATTTATTTAATGGTCCATCTGGAAACAAAGCTGTCGTGATGGCAAACCCCCTCACAGAAGAAGAAAGCTGTTGTGTTTACAATGGTAACAATGAACATTGGATTGCGAAGGTGTTCAAAGAAGTATTTAGTGTACCTTAGCAGCACTAATAAACATCCTTGACTACTTCTAGTGTGCATCGTCATGTATTGTGAATACTTGAAAATGCACTAGAAGTGTAAAGGAATCCTAATGCCCTTAAACTACAGAAGAGCATGCTTTGCAAAGTCCCATTGTCATCCAGACACTGACACTCTGTTGCCGTCTGGATAGGCTGCGGAAGTCATTGACACACTAATGAGCCAGTCGTGATAATGATTAAAAAGCAGTTCGGGCGGCTGGATCTCCATTTGGATACATCACCCAATGACTGTCCTTGGAAAGTACTGCATTAAAAAAGCAGCATTCATCTAATATAATGGTGAAATGAGCCTCAGTGAGAGGAAAAAAAATGTGTTAAAGTACTTTAAATGTGTTAAAGAAAATGTATTGTTGCTCATTTGTGGGATCAGAAATGTCAGCAAAGCAAAACAAAATCTTCATTTATTCCTCCTCAAAAAATTTCTTGCAATTGCCTCCCTAAAAAAAAACAAGAAACTCATGCCAGCATTAGAAAAATGTTCAATGTGTTTAGTATCTATACTTTTAGTGCATATAGGAGTGTATCGCAGCAGGAATCATCACATGTTGACAAAAAAAACGTTCAAAAGTTAGAGAGGAAATTTGTTTTCCTTGTAACTGTTGATCAATTTAATGCATCTTTTCAACCGGCACATTCGGGGACTTAACTGTCAATTTCGTTCCCACCCCTTTTTTGGGGAAAACAAACTAGACTTCCCGTAGACTTTGATACAAAATAACGGCAAAAACCAACGTCCGTACACAGCCGACAGGTGTTAAATAAGTTAAGAAATCACTTGTATAAAACATGTCAAGTAATTATACGTCCACCCTGCCTGCCATAGAGCATGAAAGATACAAAAACAAACTTAATTTGGTAAATTTAAAAACAAGTCGAATTGTTGTATAAAAGCAATATCGCACTCGTAGCTGTGCAATATGGCTCTATCAGCACAGCTGTGATTGCCTACGGCACAAGCAATATTACATGGCTACTTGTGTGATATTGCTTTATTTCCAGTGACATTTCACTGTTTGATATGTAGTGAATTCTTACCTACTCTGATCAGTACGTAAAATCCTGTTAGACTGATGAATCAGTATTAGTATTTTTCTATTTCAAGCTACACCCAGCAAAAGCTTACTAACTGGGAAAATGTACAGGTGGCGCACGTCTCTATCAGCACTAAAAGGTGGATTAACACATGAAGGCTCTACAGCGGTGTTCCAGAGACATCCATGCCAGGGCTCCCAAGTGCTTGGCATTTTAGGCTCTTCCCACCCTGGCTGTCAGCAGCATGCAGACGCTTTGTTTGCACTAAAAGCTTTGCTCTCAGACAGAGAGGAACATCAAACTCTTGGCTCGGGCTGGTTTAACCCAGGGAGACTGGCTGGGCTTTCATGTGCCCACACTGAGCCACTCATCGGTTCTGAGCTCAGCT
The DNA here is from genome assembly GCA_027497675.1 of Cyprinella lutrensis. Lineage (NCBI taxonomy): Eukaryota > Metazoa > Chordata > Actinopteri > Cypriniformes > Leuciscidae > Cyprinella > Cyprinella lutrensis. The sequence continues at coordinate 8,924,849 of JAOTRC010000013.1, forward strand.
GCTCTGATGACACCTAGCATGTGGGAGAGCAGGCGCCAAGGTCCTGCCTCTAATAATAGTCAAAACACTCATTGTAGAAGATGGAAGCTACATACACACAAAAAACAGACGCACTTTGTCCTTTGGAAGATGAAAGGGCTGCCTGATGAGGCACTGCTAATTGAGGCTGTTTGAGTAGTGGTTTTGTGCTCTAAAAAAATAGGCCTTGCTTCCCTCACTCCTGGCTTAGGAATAGAAACAAGTCCAGCGCTCCTTAGACAGTGAGTTAGGCTTGAGGGCCATTAACTGCCCAAAGCAATGCCTCAAGGACCTTAAGTGCTGAGACTAGAAGTTTTTCGACCAGCACTGAGTGCCAAATTTGACTCATTTCAAGGAATAGTTAAGGTGAGATACACAAATCCAACCATTTGCTGCTGACAAGACATCTACCATACTAAATGGGTAATGGTATGGCACGTTGACGTAAAAAGCTACCATTTAGAACCGGACCAAATTGACCCCTCACTGAGCCCAGCCTAAAAATGCTACAGACCGATCCTATCTTAGCAGCTGTTGGATTATCAAGTACTCTTGTTTTCTCGCACGTCATTCTCAGAGGATCTCTGTGTTTGGATAGATGAGGTATAATTTCAGATAAATTATCCAGAACTATGGTCAAATGCCGGGTCACACCTGTTAATAGGCACAAGGTATCCAGAGAGGATTTTTTAATCAGTTCTAATTGCTTTTGAGGATTCAGATGCATTCACATGATTTTCAGTTTTTAAATCACATCGCTGCTTAATTTAACAATAAAAAGAAAAGCATCAGATAAAATGAACACAATTTATTCCAGCCAATGTAAAAAAAGTATCCAATCCAATTCATACCACATTAGACATTATTATACATATTTTATTAATAATAATAAAAATATTGCAAAAATCTCTAGTTTATTCCTAGGATGTTCTGTAAAGCTTGTCTAAGTTAGCAACAGTAACCATGCGTCATAAATATATCAGATGATCAGATCAGATTGTGTTTCAGATTATGTCCAACTCCACAAGAATATTTTGATCACTTTTGATAAATTGAATGCAGTTTTAAAAAAAATCTATTTCTTTAAAAATATATATATGTTACTTACGGACCTGAATTTTTGACTGGTAAGGTATATGTATAAAATACATAAAATGCCTAACATTCCTTTTGGAAGTCTACCAGGGATCAAGAGCTGCTAACATTTCCGGAAGCGCCTCTTATCGACCTTTACCAAATAAACCGTCACGTCCCGTCAGCCAAAAGCTGAGGCAGGCACTTCTAAAACTTCTAGAATCCCAACCAGAAGAGACGTCCACTTAATGGAGGGGCATTATTAAACATGAGGAGCACTGATTGTATCGAGCTCTTTCCTCTCATCGGGCAGGCCGTCACAAGTGGCGGAGAGAAAGTGAGGTATCGGCTCTGTACCTGTGGAGCATCGGCTATTAGGGAATGCAGGATGACATCTGACATTGAAGTGTCCCTGTGTTGTTGCGCAAGTGGCTTTCAACAGGCACCAAAGCATCTTTTCAACTCATTTGTTTTCCATATTGCAATTTCAACAGTCACCACACAAAGCATAACCCTGAATTTTTGGCACTCACGAAAGATGCTGACATGAAAATGGAGCTGAAGTACATTTAAAAGCTTTAAACACTTGTTATAAATGGATGCTTATGTTGCTCACAGTGCCGGCTAATACCTGTGAGGCACCGGCACCATAAATACTGTGAAATTAAAATATTCAAGCTGCTGAAATTGAATACATATTCCCTGCTGACTACCTGCCTTTCATTCATAAATCAGGTATGATGGATCATTTTAGAAATGCTTTGTTTACCAGTGACCTTGTCTGCTAAATGAAGCAGGCCTATAGTGCAACACAAGAGTAGCTCCAGTACAAACATTATTCTTCAAGATTTGAACAATAACTAATAGAGCCAATGACTTGACACTTCACTAACCCAGCATCCCTTTTCTACTATTGCTTGACAAAAAATATTTGTTTTTGTCAGAAAAAAATGTGCACCCAAAAATGGTACATTCACCCAAAAATGAAAATTCTGTCATTATTTTATCACCCTAAAGTTGTTCCAAAACTGTATGAATGACCAAACAGCTATTAAAAAAACTATGCAAGTAAATGGGGCCCAACAAATGTTTGGTCACCAGAAATCTTCAAAATTTTCTTTTGTGTTCAGCAGGAATTCATACAAGTTTGGAAAACCTTGAAGAACACTTTTATTTTTGGTTGAACTATCCCTTTAACGAATCAATAGTGATGTTGCATTTTCCTTTAAAAAAGGATAAGATAGATATTGCAGTGACGTAATTAAAGACTAAATTCCAAATCATAATGGAGGCAAATGCTTCAGAATCAACTGAAAATTGTCACATTAGATAGTAACATTAGTGTAAGTGAACAGGAACTGTTTCTAACATTTCTACAACACACTCTCTATGGTACTGTGAACTCAACACTACAATGAACTGAAACAATACATCAATTATATGACGTTACGATTAATTAATCCCAGAGCAAATGTCAGCGTTCTTACGAATGTTACACATGTTATTTTTAAAAACGTGTCACAGTTTAATTCACTTTATGCACTTGTCAAGGTTTATTTAATGATTTGCATAAGGACAAAAACACTGCTTGGGTCCCCTCTGGATACTTGTGTCTATTATAAATTACCCAAATTTCATAACAATTGCATTTAAACGCATAAATGCTCAGAAAGAAAAATGTCAATAACACGTGATTTTAACTATCTACTGTAACTTGGTACCAACACCAGGCTAAAAGGAATATTGTAGATTATTTACAACTTGTTATACGGAGTCTAGACAAGTCTAGACAAGTGGGCCTGAGCTTTTAAAGCAGATATTGTATGTAAGGAATACATATTGTATTGTTAAAAAACTCTTCAGTTTAAGTTATCATAAAACTAAAATTCACCCTATTTATTTTCTAAATGCATGTTATTGATCTCGCTATGAAAAGAACATCCATGCATAATTGCCACCACTTTCTAACAAATTGTCTGGAAGCTTACATTCAGTTCTCCCTCCATCCAAACATAACCAATTAATCTAATCAAATCCAGTGTTTTTTTTTTTAATTTTCAATAATCCATTTAATTAGGATGTAGTTCACAACAAATCAGAAAAGATCTGTTGATAATTAAATTTCATTGCAACAAAGGTTTTTTTTTGTTTTTTTTTTACTTGAGTTGTTAAGTTGTTTAAAATTAGGGATGCACCATATTGGTCACCAATATTTGAGATTTTTCTTTAATTTATTTATATTGGATATGCTGTATATCGGTTTATGTTCCGTATATTAACATTTAAATGACCTTTGCTAAAAAAGTTAAAGCTAAAAAATGAATATCAATTTTTCATATTGCACCATGTAATTTTGTGATGACAAAAAAATCACTAAACCTTTAAAATGACTGATTTTAGTATTTAGGTTTTCATATTCATTTGAGAGAAAATACTAGCATTCAAAAATTTATTTTGATAGTTTATCGGCTAAAATTTTCCAAATTGATGCATTCCTAATTCCAGATGTACATTGTAAACGCGTACATGTGATGCTGCCTTATTTCACATTGAGAAAACAAACCTGAATCACAAAAACAGCGCAAATACACTTGATGAATAGTAAATGTGTTACATAAACACTGTGACTCACCCCTCTCGCTGTGCTTCTCCTCTTTCCAGTTCCTGAATGACCCCTAGCAGCACTTTGATGGTTTCTTGACTGGAGCTGATCAGAGCCTCCATGGCTTGAAGCCTGGCTTTCACATTACCATCGGCCCTGGGGAGGGCAATCATCTGCCCCCTCGTGCCCTGCCTGGTCTCTGTGGTGCCAGACTTTTGGCTACTGTGACAGTGGGCATGTACGTGGGCCTGGGAAGCACAGCTCGCCGAATGAGGCAGAGCCTGAGACTGCCCCTGCAATCCGTTCAGCTGTGCGGTGTCTTTTTTGCGTTTGCAGCTCCCTGGGGGACTCTCCAGGCATTCCACTTGTGTCAAAGACGTCCATGCAATAGGGCCGGAAATCTTTGAACAGTCACCCCTGACCTGCAGAGGTTGAGTCGGTGTGGTCGAGGAGGCACAGTTGGGCTGCCGGCCTGCCCCTGCCTCGCTCTCGCTTGATAATCCTTTGTGCTTGGCCCCGCTCCCCGGGATGTTGGCGTCTCTCCTCGAGTCCGAATGATCGGAAACCGTATCTAATGGGTCAGGGCAGAGTTTTCCATCCGAGCAGTCTGGTCCGGCGCATAAGTCCTTTGCGTCGCTGCACTGCGGAGTGGCGTGGAGCAACACCCGGGTCTGCTGCACCCGTCCGTCACACCTTTCCGCTTGCTCCCCACCCTTCACGTCACTGAGAAAGCCGTTGTTTTGATCCGGGTGGTTCTCCACCAGAGCGGTGTGTTTGATGACGTTTCCCTTCTTGCGCTCGAAGGGGAACGTCTGGTAGCGCTTTTTCAAGTCGGGTGAGGTTTGCACACCTGTGCTCTTGGTGACATTCGGGATGGAACGGCGCGCCGGCATGGTCATGTACCTCCGGTGGATGACCTTGCAGGAAACAGAGCGGTTCCTGGCACCTCGATGGGCGGCCTCATTCTGCGCCTCGCAGATGTCTTTAAAGCGCACCTGCAGGGCTTTGTTTCGCTTGCGTACCGAGTCTGCTCCGCTCTGTTCCAGCGAAGGCCCGCCGGACTCCGAGTCAGACTCTGAGCTTGACAGAGTGCAGCGGCCTGCCACCTTACTGACCATATCTCCTGCGAGAGAGAGAGAGAGAGAGAGAGAGAGAGAGAGAGAGAATGAGGGATGGCAAGATAGTTTACAGTTAATAAAATGGCAGTGATTGCAGCTCAAGCACAGATGGCCTAGTTTTGTCTTTTCCTCAGCGCACAACATCCTGGCATTCAAAGCTATATTTTCATTTTTTGTGTGTGTGCGTCAGCGTTTTGTTTAGCGGTGGAAGTCACAGCTGACACAGAGCGACCTGCATTCAAGCTCTCTCATTACAGTAAGGCTTCATCTCTCTAATGAGGCTGCCAGTACATGGGAGATGAGGGGTAAAGCTCTGCCAGCAAGATGAACAGGGCCTCTGAATCATCATATATGAAATGCAACTCAACACTTGATGGCAAATACAGACATAAGGAAAACATGACACCTGAATTAAGAGGAACAAAATTGTGTAAACACATCAGCAATCAAAGATGAGTCTGGAAGTGCAGGGAAAAAGTGTGATGCACAGAAATTTTCACTGTTGTAGTAATTGATGAGAATAAGCTGCTCGTGTACTGAAAAAGCTAATGGATGGTGTGTGTGTGCTAAAAAAAATCTGATTTACCAGTTGGTGGACTGTGAATAATTTGCCAGTTTGCTTTCAATTTCAACTATGGCTGTGCAAAACTCACTGACAGTGCTTGTGTGAGTGGTTGCCAGGGCTGTGCTGTACAGCTGCAAAAGTGTTCTAAGTGGTTTTGATGCATTGCTATGTTGTTGGTTTTGGGGAATTGCTGCTAGGGGGTTTCTAAGGTATTATGGATGGATGCCAGTGGTTGCTTGCGAGCCCAAATAAAAAATAGGCAGTCCTCTCTATAAGTGATATAGAGGGTCGAGAACACTATTTTTGTGTAAGTTCCTTAACTTAGCATAGCCACTAGGTTACAGCTTGCTTAGGCTACTACTAAATATTTGAAGGCGGCACCATTAAACTTTAAAAGGAAAAAGTAGAAACATAACCTTGCGTATACAATAAATAAACAGTGAAGTCTACGACCAGGAGTTACAGTTAGACTAAAATGGGTAATCAAATGGATCGCATCAATAAGCTCATGTTTTCCGTAACAGACTTCAATGCTTTAAATGATGTTGACTCTGTGTGCATGCATAACTACATAGTATAGTGTATAAATTAAAGTAGTGGATGTTTTAAAGTTATTTCTACTCACAGTAACTCTCAACGATACGTTTCCAATGAAATAATAACAGAATATATTGAATATGCAAATAATTTTGAAAATATTCACACTTATGTGTGTGTGTGTGTGTGAGTGAACAAATACGTTTAAAACAGAGCATAAACTGCAATGCACAGGGGGAAATGAACATGAAAAAGATTTAAAGTCTTGCTCAGACAAGTAATAGCACACATTGTAGTTCCTCAGTTAACTGTACAATTGCACATTTAATTTATGTTAATAGTTTATTATTAAGGATTAGTCACCACATTTGAGCAATTCTAATTGCAAAGCACTGGTTTAAAATACAGTTCAACCCCACAACTCTGTTTAAGACTCCTTATCTCAGATCACCAAGTTCTAATAATGTTGTACGCATTCCACGTTCACACAGTTTGTAAGATGCCATGGCTGGGCTATACGAAGTCAAATAAATGTTTCACCATGTAGATAAATACAGTACCGAGATACATTCTGTATCATATTCATTTCACTCAGCTGTTGTCCATCATTTACTATTAGTCATTGCAATGTCTGGCAGGCTCAGTAACAGGGAAGAATGCAAATGGACACCTTGTCATCTGTCAGGCAGCAGCAGTTTCTTTCGGTGTCTGATTTTCACTCCGTAAGCTTATCTGACTCGACAGTGATAACACTCATCCTCCTTGAGTCATTGAACTGCCCCTGCTAACGATTTAATCAGCATCTCAAAATAATGAGCCTGGTGTCCTGTCAATTTTTAGAGCTAATATGGTGGGTACTTTCGGCCAGGCTGCAGAATATGCAGTATATTTTGGCAGTGAAGGTTAAACGTACCTCGGTCGGCTTCAGTCTGAGAGGAAGCTACTTAGTCATAGTATTGCCTGGTTATGTAATGCAGCAGAGTTGTTACTGTTACTATCCAAATTGTTGAAAATGTTTAAAAAAATAGAACTAAAACTGAAAAATAAACAAACTTTTTTTTTAGTTTGACAAAATTACCAAAAATTAAACTAAAATTACATCTTATAACTGAAAATATCCAAAAAGCGAAATCAAATTATTGATAAAATATTATATCGCCGTCACGTAATAATGTACATTTTAAAATATGAAGTAACGCTAAATTATATACAGTGGATTCAAACAGCAAATATTTCTAGCTTGGTATCAGTGTTGTGTGCATGTCAATGAAGCCATACGTCATTTGCTGCCACTCGATGTGCACTTTTGCTGAGCCCACTGAGGTGTGGACTTTATTGCGTTGGTGGACTATTACCCAGCAGGCCATGTGGCAGACCCAGAGGAGTGATGCAGGTGCCATTTGCTACAAGGCCAGAAAAAGGGTTTGCAAAACTATGTAGTTTGTGGTTTTTCAGATTGTACGTGGCTGTTGTTACAAGAGGTAAAACTATATAAAAACTGTTCGTTTTCTCATTCAAATCACTCATTTCGTGTCTTAGGCCATCAATGTGTACTTACATTTATGAGTCATTAAATCATGTTTAATTTGGACTTCTCTGTGTGCATGCTCTTTGAGGTGGTGACCATAGACCTCCATTATATGACTGACAGACAAGAGCGTTTTGACCTAAAAATATCAAAATTGCAACTACTGCAGAAACAAAGACACCTACATCTTGGATGCCCTTGAGGTAAGCTAAAACATATAAAAACAATTTTTAAAGTGAACTATCCCTTTAAGCATAATTGATGTACAATTGTACATGTGAACTCTGACTGCTGAAAGTTTGGTAAATTTCTGTAAAATCTGAACCCCCGTTATTCGTAGTTCTACACATCCTCCCTTGTGCGTTCATTTATTCAATTTTTTTGAATGAATTAACCCCCCACCCACCCCCATATAAGCAAAAAAAAAAAAAAAAGTCTGCAGTTTCTATCTGGACCTGTTATTAGCTCGCATTTGTGTGATTTGTAGCATAACAAGAGCAGTCTTGCAATCAATACCTGCAGCAGCGGGGCCAAAATCACCACTTCTGTCTTCCTCTCTGCTTGGAGCATTAAGAACCAGTCAGTTGTAAATCTCTGAGAACAAAAAACATAATGATTATGATTTATTTCCTCGGGAGTGTCTTGGATGCAGACTGTTGAACCTGTTCTTGTCCCTCGGATTTGCTGGCTAACGCATTAATCTCTTCCCCTGCGTGTTTGGTGAGGAAAATGCAATAATCGTCCATCAACCCTTTTCTGGCCCGGCCCTCATATTTATCCCTTTTTATTGCATATGGATTGCTGGACGCCAGGCAGACTTGATGATGTGTGTAAGCTATCCATGCATATAAAACCACCGTTTATATAAAACTCACCGAGGCTTAGAAGTCCATTAGAAAGGGCACTTTACGATCACAACTTCTGTAAGCAAAATAAAAACAAACATTCAGATAACCTCAACGCTCAATGTGGTGGTGGACACATATTTTGTTGACTTTCTTAAAAAAATTGCTAAGAAGGGGGGAGTTTTGATGGTTTTGTGGATAAAGTATTTGAGGCCTGGAGGACAAACAGCTTGAACAGCTGAGTCTGTTAGTTTGCTTTTGAAAAGCTTTTTATTGCTGCGCTTGACGTTTAACTCTGGTGTGGTTTGGACTCAGGTGGCTCTGAGGTTATCAGGACAATGTTTTACGCTTTGTTTATAAAGTATTCACACTCAATTCATGCCCCACAGGACCTGGCTAAAACTGGCATAGATTTTCATGGTGGTCCTAGCAAGTCTATTCTGTTTTTTGTATGGGTGTTTTTGGGGGTTTGTGACTGGCCTAACTGGCAGAAAATGCTGGTCAACTAGTTGTTGTTTTTCTTATGAAGCTCATTGACCAAGGTTAGCTAGTTCCGCCCTCAAACGCGATGAGCCAATCACAGGGTGCAGCTATACAATCCAATACTATGCAGCTAACCCAATACAATCGGACATTCTCTGCTTCCACGTCTATTGAAATGCATTGCAGTTAGTCAGTTTTCATTCGTTTTTCTTGTCATTTTAAGTTTAAAATGGTCAAACGGTGTGCATGGGGGTACATGCAACTTCGACACTAGGTTCCTAAGGGCGACGGTGTGTATTTTTTCAACGCATTCTCATCCTTTAGCGTCATATAGAACGCTATATGACAAAACGGCGCTATACTACGCACATGACACCCGTTATCGTTAATATAACACGCGCTGTGAGGGCTAAGTTTAGGTGTGGGGTAGGGTCTGCGTGTCATATTCAC
>JAOTRC010000013.1:8934168-8952389 GCA_027497675.1 Cyprinella lutrensis
ACCTACATCTCGGATGCCCTTGAGGTAAGCTAAAACATATCAAAAATTAATTTCAAAGTGAACTATCCCTTTAATACATACAATTACTTGTCAGAATTGCATTGTCTTACACATGCCAAAATCTTGAGATCTCTCCAAGCATCTGCACTCCCACCAATCTCTGATTTATAGCACCATCTGTCCTTAAACAGATGGCGAATGCTGATTGATTCATTGATTCTGTAATTTAATTAAATCCACATGGTAGTGGCTCACCTGCGTGTCTCGTGAGTGCCAATGAATTGTGAAAATGATAAGGACTGAAAACAATCTTTGGGTCATTTGTAAGTTCTCACTGTGGTGTTCCGGGAAATGATTTTGAAATATCCTGGGAAGGCATTCAAAGCCACATAGAGCCAATTATTAAAACTAATGGTGGATTCTGTTTACTTTTGTGGAGGGTGTTTATGGTTGATAGCAGAGGACCCAGCAACACTTAAATGTTGTAATCGTGTTTCTTGATGGCAGCAATTACTGTCATCATTACTGTCATCATCAATAATTTGCAGTGAATGATTAAAATGATTAAAAATACCTTGACATTACACATATAGAGACCGGAATCTTAATGGGATAGTTTACCTAAAATCTACATTCTCCCAAAATGTACTCACCCTGGTCATGTTTTTCCAGCCAATTACAATAAATGACACTTCAAATAGGACCCAACGGCAACACCAAATTATCATTAAATAATCCATATGAACATGAATGACTCAGGTGGCTATTCACTGAAAATACTGACAACCGCTCTTGCTCTTCTTGGAGTGTTCATGAGAAGAGTAATGATGTCCATTTTAGGAAAAAAATTACTTTTTGTTTTACAAAAGCTGCCTGAATGATTAATTCACAAATCAGACTGATCTGATTTTCAAGCTCTCAAGATCATCAGTAAAAAAACAACTAAAAAATTAGCCTTACAGGCAAGCAAATCTATTGTATTGACTGATTTATAGTGCACAAGTCATATAGATCACCTTTATGGTTAAAAGCCTCAGTTGCCAAACACTGTAATTGAAAAACAACGTGAAAATTCTTTCAAAAAGAAGATTTTTGGTTTTAAACCACAACTCTCTCACTCTCGGGCACTTTCAGGCACACACACAGAGAGGTCCCCCTTCGACCCTGACAATTTGGCCACCGACAACCCCAGGATTATGAGTAATGCATTGAATCTAAAATTGCAAAAGTAATCCTCTTAACTCTCCTCATGCACTTTAGCAGCATGTCAGTTCAAACAGGCCCGCTGCTCCTATTGAAAACGACTGTAAAAAAGAAACAGACTTAACTCTATAACTATACACATTTTTTTCTAGGATTTCAACATATTTATTTATTAAGTTAACCCACACTTTAATCCAGCTGTGTCCATGAATGGTTATCGTATACTGTAGATATGTACCGTAAAGCTTCCAATGCTCTTCCTTTGGCAGGGGAGCCAATGTCCCAAACAATGTCTTGTTAAAAACATCATCTTACATCCCTATTCAATGTCATCAAATTCCCAGATGTTTCTTTATGTTTCAGATCTCATTTAAGCCTGCTACAGTTTTTTTTTAAAAATCCTATCAACTTGGAGCACAACCTGTATATTCTGCATTAAAGGAGACCACAGATTTAGGGGCCAGTTCCACAAGGGAATTTATATGAAAAATCTGTCCTAATCTCATGATTTTGGGTGGATAATAAGATTTACTCTGGATTTGCGAGCTGATATGACTTTTTTTTTTTACCAGAGAGATATAATTAGTATTCCTTTTACATCGCAGTGATATAACCGCACTTGCTGGTTTTATTGTTGTGTGTGCATCGGAAGCTTTATTGTGTGCCGTTGTGCTCAGCTGTAGTGTAAAACCTACAAAATTATTCATGTTTTGTAATGCAAATGAAGCATGATGTTTGAATGAAGCATTGTAACATTTAGCAGGGAAACGCTCTCTAATGCTTAGAGACAACATGGAGTGATTGCCTATACTATTAAAATAAAATATTGTGAACTGTTTTATATTTTAAAATATAATTTGTTATAAAATGATTCTCTGTCAAACTGCTAAATATGAATTTGAATGTATTATGGTGAAGACTGCATATTTTAGCCATGGCATTTCTAATTTCACACCTGGTTCAAACCATCAGTTTGAACTGAGCTGATTTGACGACTTGATTTTCTGTCTTCCTTTTTTATGTCTGTGATGGCGCCTGTGAGCGAAGCAATCAGCCAACTACCAGCAAGCTTTCAACCCACCAAGCAGTCTGAGAGAGAGAGATTTTTGAGTTGATATTGTATCAGACACTTGCATGTGCTATTATATTATTAACAATGTACCAAAATCAAGCTCATATAAGGTTTTTGAACAGTGAATGTCAGAAATACATGTTTTAATTCGCATTATACTGGTATCCTGACATTATGTTTTCATCAACTAACAGGTTATAAAGTTTATTGTAGCTTGTGGTGAACAGCACATTCCAGGGCCCAGTTTTACAACAGGGCCTCTCTCTGTTTGTAACATTGGAAAAAAAGTTTGCTACAGTGCAGAGATATAGTACAGTAATTGGATCTTGGTGGACTAACACCAAACAACTGTCAAACAACAGATAAAGATGCTAAGATAACAGCCAGCCACCTCTTAGAGGGCAAGTAGAAGGCCTCTGCAACCAAAACCAGGAAGGACAAGACTTCACATTGGTCCACATGCAGACTAATTCCTAAGATTTTGGTCTGTGAATGCCATCAAAATTCCTCAGGACCTCCGGATGCAGCAGCAGTGATTGAAACAAATAGAGAACACAATGATCCATCCAAATCCATTCACAACTATGTTTGGGAACCTTAAGACTGACGTAAACTACACACACATTCATGTCATACTTATTCAGAGAAATGATTATTCTCAGTGACAGTTATTTGTAGTGCAAGATCTTACCCAAATTCAGCTATAAATGAACAAATGAATGCATGTTGTTGTTTAGAATATTGCCAAAGGTATTCGGAAAGTGAGAAATGCATTGGTAAAACTTTAAAGACACTTAAATGTCTTCTAACTTCTAAAGATGGGTGGGCCACCCTGTGTGTGTCCCCTCTGATGCCACATGCCAATCACAGCACTGGAATGGAGAAGTGCCAAATTGCAATCTCCTCCTCATCGGAAAGGGATAAATGCAACAGACCTTACATGTTCTGAGTCTCGGGTTTGCGAAGGTGAGACAAACAGATCAACCAAGTTCTGAGTCTCCCATCGGGGCGAGACATATCAGATACAACAGTTTGTCCAGAGAGACAACAGATTCCATAATCTGGATCTACAGCTTGTGAGACAGCAACAGAAACGACCACGTTCTGCAGCCTCCAGATTGTAAGGAAAGAGACATTAACAAACACTACGTTCAGAGTCTTCGTCCACCGATACAATAACAGATAAAGCACGTTCCAAGTCTCCATGCCAAAGTGACAAAAGACGACTGACCAAATTGAGTGTCTGGCCCAGAGATGCCAAAGACAAACAGGCATTTGCAACAAAGTTTAACCTCAGGGGAGCAAACCTTCACTTCAAGGTTCCTTCGTCTGCGTGTTCCAAATTGTTAAGGACCTTTTGCACGTACCTCAGGGCCTCATCTGTGTGTTCCAGATTTTAGGACCCTTTGGGGCTCCAGGATATCAGCATCCCACAGAGCTGTTGAAATGGAGTCCGGCTCCTTTCCCCACTGCATTGTCACGCAGCACAACCAGTGGAGGATCAACGCCATCAACACATTCTCATCCCAAGGTGTCATCTGACACTTTTGACCATACGTCAACATCCGACGCTCTAGGCACCCTTTAGCAACAGTTAGATGATGCTATCCTAGGGCATCATCTAACTGATGCTTTATCTATAGCGTCAGTTAGATGATGCGGGTAGGTTTAGGTCTGGGGTAGGGTTGGACCACTACGATAGCTTCATCTAACTGACACTTTTGACCATAAGTCAACATCCGACGCTTTAGGCACCCTTTAGCGACAATCAGATGATGCTATCCTAGGGGGTCATCTAACTGATGCTTTATCTATAGCGTCAGTTAGATGACGCGGGTAGGTAGGGTTAGGGTAGGTTTAGGGTTAGACCACTATGATAGCGTCATCTAACTGACGCTAAAGGGTGCCTAAAGCATCAGATGTTGACGCATGGTCAAAAGAGTCACTTTACCAAATCTCTTTCCAGTGACTTTTGCATTGTTGTATATTATCAGTATAGAATTTTTGATTTTTATTAGAGGTAATATAGCTGATTGTTTATTTGATTGATGCATAACAAGGTTCTTCACCTTATTGGTTTTAGAGAACACTTTATTAAGATAACATAACTCTGCCATTGCCATACCCAACTTAATCACTTGTATTGTATGTGTCATATGCACTTTATTCCTTTATCATTCATGGTATTCATTTATTGTTGTGTTAGTTATTCTAGTTTATCCTTTGTTAATAAACATTTATTTTATTACACTTGTGTTGATATATGCAGAAGAGGCTCTACAAGTCAAAAATATCTCACCAATCTTTCAGATAAATTCAGCTTTAACATTTTACATTATTAATTCTAAATGTTTGAACATTTAGAAGACTCCAATTGGGATTGTTCCCATACTGCCAAGTTAAACTCTTTGACTGGTGCCTCCAATTAAGAGAGGGGGAAAGTGATCATTTGATGTACTCATAACCACATCTTAAGTGTTGACAGGAGTACCAATCACTATATAATTGGGGTCTCATGGGCGAAAGTAAACTCACAATATTGGTGCTCAGTTTTTTATGTAATTTGTCCAAAATCTCATGTTATAAATGATGAATTGCTAGGCACAGGACTATGACTCGACGACAAATGCTAGACTAAAACCATCTTCTCCATTATAGTGAAATAAAAATAAAAATAATTTTAAAATATATATTATTTCTCCTCATTGTAATTGAGGAGACGTGCGAGCATACGCACGTGCCTAGAATACCTATGCATAAATCAGGCCCTGTCTACCATAGATAAAACAGCACATGACTGACTGTCCTTCTGCATCACGCTGAGGTCTTGAGTCGTCCTTGTCTGTTGCTCTTTTGATAACACACTAAACTGACACATTTCATTAGGTCCCTTTGAAAAAAGGCTTGACCACTTTGTAATCAAATATTGTTCGAAATGTCACAGACGTCAAAATGTGACATTCTTTGTGACGCATGACCGTTGATTAGCATTGGGGTTCACGTTAAAAATGAAAGCTGACCTGTCTCTGTGCTGATTTGTCAGATCTTACCTTTACAATTCAGCCTTTTAAAAAAAAACATGAACATGAGTTATTAACTTCAGTCAAAAAGAACCTGTAAATGGACTTCCCGCTATGTATTTGTCTCCTTTGGAAAACCTTAGTGTGTTTGCTATTTATAAATGTATCACTTGTTCCAAAAGCAGACAAATAATACAATATCCTCCTCAGCCAGTCCAATGTTTTCCTTTTTATCCTCTCCCCCTCCTCCCTTTATCATAATCCCAAGCTGCATGTGGTGCAACAGTCATTAATATTGGGAGCGCTGTAATCTCTGTCTTTTATTCTGCAAAGGGCTTTGAGCCCTGCTTGTAGCACCAAACCTTAACGTGAAAAACAATCTAATGATTTTCCTGAGCTGCCGTTGCCTTCCGTTGTCACCACATGCTGCACAGTCTGAAACCCGAAAGCACTGACACTGCGGTACGGTGAAAAGTTATGAGTCACTGGAAGGTTGCTCCCTGGGAGGCCAAAAGTCCTCACACTGCTGCCTAACACACTGTATATGGCACTTTCCAAATACATAGTACAAATTAGGCCTGGAAATCTTAAAAAAACAGTGAAAAAGATGTTTAACTTTCAGAAAAAGTCTGGCTCTTGAGAGTAAGTAATGTCAAATAATAAATAAATATCCTATTAGAATAAATGATTTATATATATACCAGCTGTAGAGATTTGCTATGGGAAGTTTTAAAATGTTCTTGCAGCAGCATGTCCTTTATTATTTAAACTAAAGCTGAAACAATGATTGTACTATACATACTCAGCAACAGTGTAATGGTTGCTCTGTCGATGAAGGCACAAAGATGAGGATGAAAGGTCTCCAAGATAAATTATTATACTAGTCCAAACACATACTGTACAAGACTGGACAAAGAATAACAGACAAGCAGGAATGACAGACAGCTGTGATAATGATGATCACTGGCAGGTGTGGATAATGATATAGTGAGTGCAGGTGTGAGCCGGAGAGGATGATGGGACATGTAGTGATACATGGAACTGCGACAAGCAGCAAGTCTCATTAGACAAAATCAAGCATACTGTATATATTGCACCATTCCAATACTGGTTAAATAATTCCAAGAAAGTAACTGTATCATGATTGAAAAGATGTTATTGTTAAGGAATTTTGCATTTTTGTCAGTTTGGAGAAAAACACAGCTGAAAAACATTTTGATTTTTGGGGGGAAAAATGTTTTTAAAAATGGTTCATTGAAATAATTTGCACTAAAATAAATCAAACAATTTATGAAATTTCTGATTTTCCTTTTTGCCTTCAGCTGAGAAGGTCGAAAGGTGGAACAGGCCAAAAATCACAATTTTCTCCAAAAAAACTTTGGACACAGGCTGGTATAGAGAAAGTGCACTAGTTTGTAACACTGGATTTACAGACTTATCAGCAAGCCATGTAAGGAGTACAGAGGGATCAAATGACTGCTATTACCACAGCTCTGAGCGCGGGGCTGTGAGTGAGAAATGTGCCACTAATCCCACTAACAAGCTAAAGCATTAAAGTGACTGAAAATGGAGGAATCCCCTTTTGGATTTGTGATGTACACTTGGGTGTCATTAAACCACAGTAAAATTAACCCTTTCGGTGCATGAAATGATTTTAATCATTCACATTTTTTTTTGGCGGTTCAAATTCTGAAGTCACAAATTCTTCCATTTAGCATTTTTCTAAATTACATTTTTTATCCCATTACAAATGGTAATCAATATGATTTAGGTGGGATTGAAAAAAATTTACATTTTGCTGTACTGACAGCAGCACTCAAGCTGCTGAACTCCACAAGTCTGTGTAAAACTTGAAGATCATCTTCTTTAGCATGATTCAAAGAGCATCTTGAGTAGAAGCAAGAACGTACAGTGTCTGTAATGTCTCAAATGTTCTTATGTTTTAGTGGCCTATAGAAATAGAGCAGATTCTGAAATATTTTAACACATTTTATAGAATAACCTAACCTTTTTGTTAGTTTGTTTGTTTTAAATGTTTCAAAATTTGACACACATGTCCTCTACAGTGGACTATGACGCCATGACTGAAAGGGCTGAAAGAAGGGAGAGTGTTTAATACTTTATATAAAAAAAATCATTAATGAGATTAGGTGTGCTGAAAACAAAAGTGAAATTTAGTTATAACTATCTTTCCTTTGTTCACACATTTATAGAATTTATACTCAAAGGCTTATTTCAAAGGGGCCATCATCAGTCATGACTTACAGAAGTGAACAAAAACTAAAGGAGGAGCAAAAAATAAGAAAAAGAGAGTAAGGATGCTTTGGAGCGTGACAAAAAGCATTCATCCTCTGTTCAAATAGAGGCCTAAGACTAGTGCAGAGCTGGGGAAGACGGTGGATGAAAATGGTGTACTAAATTAGATGTATATACCTCACTCGTTTTAGACCTACGGATAAAGTCTCAAAAGGTAAATCTGTATAAAAAAACAACAGCATCTAATCTTCCTGCCAGGAAAAAATAATGAAAGAATGATGAAAACATTACTCTAAATGGCTAAAAGGAGAATTTTCCATACTGGTATGTGTATAAACGACAAAAAGTTCATATCTGAAGAAAATGAGATTCTGAATCACAGTAAAGATAGCAAGTGTCATCCTATCATGCAGGGTGGTCCAAGTGGAAATCTCTCTCTCTCACACACACAATATCATATGCAAGCATGCCATCATTCAAAGGCACATTCTCATGCTTTTCTGACAGGTTGATACCTTACATAAAAGTTCACTAAATGATTGCTTGTCGCGTCTAAAAAACAGCTTCCAGTAAATGCTTATTTATCTACTGGCAAACAGGTTTTAAACAAGTGTATATGCACCATTAAAATTAATAACTTAAACGGAACATACACCTTATCATAAGAGAAAAAGAATTACAGTCAACCGCAAACACATACTGAACCTCCTGAGGCGTGGGAGAGAAAAAACCTCATCCACGAAGGACAAACATTCCTCAAATTGTTTTTACACCTACAAATACTGTTTTTGCAGCATTCAGGAAGTATTTTGTCATGGCTTTTAACATCCAATATTTTAGGCTATAGAAAGACTGGAACTAACAACACTTTTGCGTGACAAAACCAACTATAAAATAGCTCAAACAAACCATGTAAATCTCAAATCTCGCAAGCTCCATTGTCTCCAGGGGACAGAAAAAAGTGAAATTAATTATCATCCTCCAGTTTGTGGCACAGACACAGATGAAGTGTAATTGAAACCAAGCTCACTCAGTCACTTAGCACTAGTACAGTAAGTAACCGTCAGCCAGCCGAATTTCAACGAAGCACATTGCAACGCACAAGCAACCCTTCCTGCTTTAGACCTTGATGTGAAAACGAAGCTGGACGGAGGGCACACTCACCCCAAGAGGACCATTTGTGGAGGAGAGGAAGACAGTGAAGGCGTCAGTCTCCCGTGGCACTGGGGCATATCCGCTTCTTTAGGAGCCATGCGAGGCGGACGAGTTGATCCACATTGGCTGAAGTGCAGCAGTGAGAGGGTTTACCCAACGCCGGAGCTGCAGCGAGCGGAGACGCTCGCGCGCACACACGCGCGCGCTCACACACATGAAAGGAGAGTAGCCTATGTGAGATCGAAGATGCGCGCTACGTTTTGCGTCAAATTGAAATCCCACCTCAAGGAGGCTTAAGAGATGCGTCCCTCTTGATTTCTCACATCACTGAGAGAGGCACATGTGTGCGTGCACTGCGCACACACACAAGAACACAGACAGTTGGCACGCGCGCACACGCAGACGATGTCCCTCGTCCGCTGCTGCAGACTTCGTGTGTTTGATAAGAAAAGAGAGAGATGAAAAGAGAAGTGATGATGTGAGATGTGAGGGAAGTCCTGTTTCAGTTATGTTTAGTTGGTTATCTCGCATAAAACAGCCGTATCTTTCATCTGAGTTTACTAACAGAGCTTATGAAATCAGAGTGTGTTAACGGCGTTTCGAAAGCTGAGAAGAAATAATACTGACGCATATTAATTGGCTGGCCCGTGTATTATCACACTGATTACACCTCGTTACAAGATGACATGATTTAAATGAGAAAGAGATTGAGATTGGAAGATTAGTCTACAATGTGGGTGAAAGAAAAATCAGATGTAAGGGAGCGTAATTGGATTGTTAATTAACGCGAGTCATCTCTGTGTATTATTATTACCAGAATTCCTCTGGGGATCAATCAAGCTTGTTGTTGCTACTTCTAACACGACTGTGTCGATCATACATCCTCAGTAGGCTTTGCCACGCTGTAAAAATCATTCCTAGATCACGTAAAGCATGTTGGGTTGGAAAAAACAACAAAATATTTACTTGATTATGTTTTGTTTACTTATATAAAGCTCTAGCAAAGTACAAGTTTCAGGAATAGCCTACAACAAAAAGCTTTTCTATTAGGATAACTCTGCCTTTTAAGTCAAATCAAGAAGTCGACCTATATGATTTGGATGAATGCATTTTTGTTTGTTCTACCCTGAAGAAATGCTTAGTCCCATCCACTCTATTTTATAGCATGCACTGGGACATGAATAATTAATATGGTTGTATGTTTGACCAAGGACTTACAATGCTGTTTGTGTTTTGTTTTGTTTTTTCTTGGTCATGTTTAGTATCAGATTTGTTTGCTTTTCCACTCTGAATAATCAGTTTGTTTATTATTTCATGATTGTTTTTTTGTTTATTCAACACATGTCAGTACATTGTAAAAATAATATGATCAATAAACCCCAGCAAGCTCAATATTCACCATCTATAGACCCCGGCTACGAGTGACCCACTTCTAGCCGAAATAACCTTGAATTTGGTTACATGACGTTTTTGCCGAAATAACTTGTGAGATGTATGATATAACATCATGTGTAAGCAAAGTCAACAGTGATCAGTTTCACTAAGGTGTTCATTTCTTTGACATGTTATTCTACTCATTTTAAAGTAATTTTAATGCAATTTAAGTTGAATTGAAGTTGCAATTTAAGTTGAAAAGCTGTATCACGGTGTCCTGTTTGTTTTCTTTTTCTGTTTAGGGATAAATGAGCCTTTAAATCTCCTTTGTAAATGCTTTACAAGGCATAATTTGTCCTTTAGCTGAGCTCACAAAAATTAAGCATAGCGTCAGCTCTGACAGGTCACGTTAGTCAAGCTGGCATAAGCTGACTCTCAGGTGATCCACATAGGAATATGACACCTATCACTGTATATATGCAACACATTCTCATCCCAAGACGTCATCTACAGGTAACTGACGCTTTTGGCCATAAGTCAACATCCGACGCTTTAGGGCACCCTTTAAAGTCAGTTAGATGACGCTATCCTAGGACATCATCTAACTGATGTTTTACCTTTAGCGTCAGTTAGATGGCGCGGGTAGGTTTAGGTCTGGGGTAGGGTTAGGGTTAGATAGCTTCATCTAACTGACGTTAAAGGGTGCCCTAAAGTGTAGGATGTTGACGTATGGTCAAAAGCGTCAGTTAGATGACGTCTTAACCGTATTGATCAGCAGCTATCGTGTTTCTCTGGAGCTAATTACCCTCCTCCCTCCCCAGCTCCTCCTCTCGCCCAGTGAGCATTTGGCATTCTGATTCCCCTTGAATCGCAAATTCTCAAAATATGTTGTAATTTAAAATCTTGAATTATTGATAAATCCAATACATGTAATACAAGATGTATGAATGTACATTTAAATAGTAAAGTACATTTTCTTATGGATCACTGACAAATCTGGATAACTGGTTTGTGAATAATGCAATACATCAGTTGCAATACTTCCCATCCTGGAACTGAATCTTAGTCTTTGCCACTGAGATGCACATGAAATACAAGCTAGAGGAGTATAACACTTCATAAACCTGCTTCAGAACAATTCACTGGGGCATTAATCTAGTGTCATATCTCTTTTACTGTACCACCACTGGAATGCAGCACAGATACTCTAACTGCTGCTGATGATAATAAATGAACTCATGGTCAGGGATGTGACCTTGATGGTCACTGTTCTCAAAGACAAACTGAATTGCTGCTGATGTATTTTCAACATGATTTCTGAAGGATGGGACTCTGAAGGCAGGAGAAATGATGCTGAAAATGCAGCTTATTTTACATTTTAAAATATATTCAAATAGAAAACATATATTTTGAATTGTAATAATATTTCACAATATTGTTTTTTTGTTTTCTTTCGTATTGTTGGTTAAAGAAATGCAGCTTTGGTAAGCATAAGAGCTTCCTTCAAAAACATTTGAAGTGTAGTGTTTTATGGCAACAAGTAAAACATAATTATATAAGTTTTGAACACCTTGTTTTGTTTCATTGGGAAAAAGAAACTGTACTTCATAAAGATTTTTTTTTTAATTTGCAACTGAATCTACTTGCCAGACCATTTGCCGTTTCATTTGCACTGACAGTTTTTGTAAAACCTGTTCAGATTTTCATCCAAAAATGCTTGATTGCTTTACAAATTCAGCTTTGCAAAGAGCTAAAAGTGTTACTGCATCAATAAATGTCCTCATATCATATTCATAAACTTCTGGAAAAAAAATCAATATTCTGCATACATAGTCTGCAATTAAAACAGCAAAAAAGTCTGTTCTCATTAGAGGGTGAGATGGGGAGTTCATACACAGTGTCTCTATAGCCACAAAATGTTCGTCTCTGCAGGTGTCTGTGAAATGGATCTTCTCTCCCTTGTGCCTCAGGCCATCGGCTGTCATTAAGCAAAAAGTAAAATAAAAGTATTTTCTCCGCCAATTACTGAAGGAGAACATTTTTCTTAATTCAGCAGGATATAGACTCCATCTGCTAGCACATCTTAAAAACA
Source organism: Cyprinella lutrensis (assembly GCA_027497675.1). Lineage (NCBI taxonomy): Eukaryota > Metazoa > Chordata > Actinopteri > Cypriniformes > Leuciscidae > Cyprinella > Cyprinella lutrensis. The sequence goes on from JAOTRC010000013.1 coordinate 8,946,341, forward strand.
CTAAAAAGATTTGTAGGGAGAATCTATTCGCAAGAATGTAAGGATAGGAAGTATTTTCGAGATGACATTTCCCAGAATGCACTAATAGTCAGTGAGCAAATTATACAGTGACTTTCAGCGAGGTCAAATCTTTTAAATGGAATTTCTGCCGTGTTCAGGACATGCTCTCTCTCGTGCAATTCAAATTGTCTTTTGGTGCCTCCAGCATATACATATCAACTCTTTTACAATAAAATCAGAATATGCCCAATGGCGTACGGGACACCCCTGAAGTGTGGGGGGGTTGTAGATAGCATGCAAGGCCATCCTCTTAGCATTATGAGCCAGATATATCATGGCTCAATTCGCCTGTCAGGACTGATTTTTCTCTGCATAGAGGACAAAATCGAATTTAAAGATGTCAACAACAGACATTAGAACAACATAAGGGAATCAGTTTCTCTGCAGGTTGTTTTAACACTGATCTGAACATGCCCTTAGGTGTGAGTCTGGATATAAAGGAAAGAAACAGTGAGAGAGACAGCTGAGATGTTTGCTGAGAGGCACCACTGAGCTCTCGCCTATGTTACTGAGCAGGATAATCAGAGGAGTGAAAGGAGAGAGGAGAAAATCCTTTCTGTGCTCCCCATCTTGAGGCTGTGAGCACATCCTCCTGCTTTCTTCTCATTTTCACTGCTTGGTTCCCATTAACTCAGCTCTCACTGACGGCCGCTGGGCTTCCTCATATTGTTACAGGAACAGATCACCTGCTGCTCATTAATTTTATAATGTTCATGCATATTTCCTCAAGACTCCCAAGGCATGGGCCTATACATTCTGATTGTGCACATAGTAACAAAGTAACCTCAAAGGATTTTCTCACCATCCTTTAGGTCACTTAATTTCCATCCTTGTATAGTTCAAAGATATAAAATGAATTAGCATTACAATTAAAATCACACCCATGGAATATTTTTTATTTTAAAGGTGCAAAACGCAAGTCTCTGATTTTTTGCAGAACTACGCCCCCTCTGGCGACAAGCAAAACTGCAACCAGAGGTGTGCACGCTCATGGATCACACACACACACACGCACGCTTGCACGAGCTGTTCATAACCAAAGGAGCATCAGCCACACACATTGTTACAGTCATAATGAGGTAATAAAGTTATAAATCTGCAAGTCATTTAAAAATATGAAGGGAAAGGCATTTGAGTAAATTTCACACTATACCAAAAATATTGATTAAAAAAAATCATCATTAGTGCCCAGATTATGAAATAGTCACGTTTTAACAAAAATAATAAACACTGCCATCTAGATAGCAACTAAAGTAAACTTTAAGTTGCATTTCTTGTGTAAATATGTTATTTAACAAAGTGTAGAGTTATTATAAAATTGTCAACTCATTTGTTCGTGAATCGGAGCTGGTCGTGCAAGAATCGGTCTAAAATAATATTATTTTCTTGAATTGAATTACACATTTTACTCATATTGTATGGTTTTTGATTCAGTAGCAAAAATGCTTAAAAGATTCATTTGTTCGTGAATCGCACTTTGCTGGTTGAGCTGTATCTTATTGCGTACAGATTGTAAGGACAGCTCAAAAAAAAGCAGTGCTTCCTGGCCATTATTTTTGTGGTTATCTCCTTCAATGCAAACAGGTTAAAATACGACTTTAGCTGTGTTGCGAAAGATTATCAGCATTAGAATTGTTAAAAAGTTGAATTTACATTTGAATTTGGTATTTTATATTCTTTTTTTGCATTTTTTAACATTTAAAAAATATTCATTGACCTGTATAAATCTGTATTTAAAGAGTTGATTGTCCGACAATTGATTAGTGGCTTGGAATTAGTGCAGAATCTTAATTATTTAGTATTCATTTCTTTACACTTACATCTTCATTCGACTATTTCAATCCTAATAGTTTAAACATCCCATGTTTTCAGTGTGGTTTCAGACTAGGCCGCCTCCTTAATCATGCAAATACAATATCGGGCTGCAACATATAATGCAAATAAGAGATTCTCCAGAGCACACTGACGGGATGAATCAACCTTGGCTGAAGGGATGTTGCACAAATGATTTAGTAATTCTACATTTTGAGGAAGAATGAGCAAAGGTTGCTATAATAGAGTAGGATGAGGTGTATACTGCGATCATCTCATGAGTGCTATGGAGGGGAGTGGGCAGATGTTGCGGGTGCCGAGGGATTGAGGACGCTGGATGTTCTTCAGGCTTTGTGAAGCGTGGTGCACAGGAGATTGACTGTGATTAACAGCATCACTGGTGGTTGTTTAAACCTTTTCTCTGGCTTCATGGTGTCAGCACAACTCTCTTGGCAGCATGTGTGCCGGTGTCTGTATGTGCATGTGTAGCAGTGTGTATAAAAACAAAGCAGGTGGACTATTTACATATACTGAAGCGTTGCTGCCCCCTACCTTCGGTAACCTCCGTATAGTCTGTCTAACGCACACACACAGATTTTTAACAGTGATAACAGAGACTGCATGCCTAGTTAAACACAGATGGTGACTGCACAATTGACCACACTTTAATCATTAACCTCCCCTTGTTATCACCAGAATGCTGCATTATTCTTTCGAGGCATGCAGGAAATAATCCATAAAGGGCAGACCTATGAACTGTCCTCAACTGACTAGCATATATTACCAATTTAGCCCAAAAGCCCTTTGTTCCAGACACAAAAAAAAGCGCTATAGACTCTCAAATACGCCATATATTTCGCAAGTCTCTTATGGTGTAAGGAGTTAAATTTCATTGTTAACAAGGCATTGCTCGATCCTCACGGTCCTTTCTCTGTATGGCTAACATGTACACCTATAGTTCTAATAACAGTAATGGAAGCAGAGCTAGTGAGATATTTACTCTGGGGACTCATTTACACTTGGCAAGGGCTTGCAGCTAAACTGTAGGGCATGAGTAATGTAATATCATTGTTTTTTTCTCCCTTTTTTTGCAACCCTGTCCTCGTAGATGATTTATCATTTTTATTGTGGTTGTTATTGTAGGCCTACTGATTTGTATATGGATACAGATTCAACTCCAAATCAATTTTAAATCATATTTCTGCTATAATGTACATTTTTAAATTGCTAGAACCTTATTACTAGTGAATCTTATTACATGGGACATTATATTAAATTAACAAAATTATCAACAGTGCCCGAACTATAGTTTAATCAACAAATATAATACTCCCCTGCGGATACCAACTGAAGCAAGTTGCATTTCCTGTGTAAAACTCTTATAATTATGAAGTCATGAAGAGAGCAGAAAGTTTTTTTGAATGATTCAAAACAGGGACAGACTCAGAGACATTTGTTAAATTGTTAATGAATCCGACTATATGATCACGCTGTGTGTTTTTGATTAACTAAAAATAATCAAATCATTTGCTTGTGTAACTCATCACTCGGTTATCTCATCATTTAATCCGTAACATTTAATTGCAAACAGAAAAAAATAGGACTTTTGTAGAATAATGTGTACAGAAACACTAGCCAAAGATTGATGATGTGATTTAAAAAATGGTGAATAACTTTAACGAAATCTTTTTTTTTTTTACCAAACCGTACTAATTTGTCATTTAGTTGAATTATTCATAGCAACTCAAAGTTAAGTGCCTTGCTGAAGTATTTGAACTTTTGACTAAACCAGATCTTTAACCACTAAGCTTCGCTTCATCACCATCCTTCTTTTTAAACCTGAGTTGTCAATCACTCTGCTTTATCTGAAATTACAAATAATGGATTCAAATAATTACATGCGAAACCAGCAGCGAGAAGTGAGGTTGACTTCCAATGTATCCTATCTGTGCATCATCTCTGATTAGAGGGTATGTCTGGATTTAGCTGACTGACTTTTACCAAGAAAGTCATTAAACAGTATAAACTCTATCTTTAATACAGTGACGGTGACAGAGGCCGCTGACTCTGACACTGTGAAGTTGATTTTAAAAAGCAGGGACTGACCTTCCTCTATCAAAAGCAATTACAGTCACATTTAATAATGCAGTAGAGACTTTCTCCAATGTGCCTTAATGCCAAACAAAATCATCATCATTAATGTCACTTTTTCTTTGGAGAGAACAGCGATTTTTTTCTGCACCTTGGATGATGTAAAAGCAAAAACACTCTGATTCAAAAACTCAGTATCTTACTTCAGTTTTTTTTTAAGTTCTGATTTTATCACCCCCTTCAAGATTACCCCTTAAAGGAGAAGTTCGCTTTTGAAAAAACTTTTGCTGATAATTTACTCACACCCATGTCATCCAAGATGTCAACGTCATTTTTTCTTCAGTCGAAAAGAAATTAAGGTTTTTGATGAAAACATTCCAGCATTTTTCTCCATAAAATGCACTTCAGTGGGATCCAAACAAGGTGCAAAAGACAGTTTTACTGCAAACTGTTCAAAGGGCTTTAAACAATTCCAGACGATGAATAAGGGTCTTATCAAGCGAAACAATCGCTCATTTAAAAAAAAAATAAAGTTTACGTTTTATAAGCTCAAATGGGTGCCTTGCTCTGTCATTTGGTTAATTCAACAAACGAAATGAACGAGTTGACTAGGGAAAAGATTCGTTCTTTTTGATTCGTTCACGAACGTACATCACAGAACAGAGCAAGGCGACCATGTGAGCGTATAAAACTTAAACTTTATTATATTTTTTTAATTAAATGAGCGATTGTTTCGCTTGATGAAATTGTCATTTGGACCATGAACCGTTTGGTTCCCATTGAAGTCCATTATATGGAGACAAATGGAATGTTTTCATCAAAAACCTTAATTTCTTTTCGACTGAAGAACGAAAGACATGGGCATCTTGGATGACATGGGTGTGAGTATCAGCAAAAGTTTTTTTTTTTAAAGTGAACTACTCCTTTAAAGACAACGTTTCAGTTTTGGGGTGAACTAATCCTTTCAGGCAGCATTTTCTCTGTTTTTGTAGAGATACAGAGACTAACTCACCTCTCAGTTTGGGCCCAATTGAGAAGTTAGCCTCTTTGATCCATGGACCCGTTGGATCCGTCGAGTGTGTTCGGGGACAGTAGCTTTTCCCCAGTTGTTCGGCTTTGGTTTTGGTTCTCGGTGTGATTTCCCGGGAAGCTGAAGGAAATGTTTCTCCTTCCACAGTGGGAAACAGACTTTGTGGCTGAAACTTGCCTCAGGGTTTGCTAGATCATCCAGCAAATCCACTGCTGTATTTTTGGTCCTTTCCTCTGGACTTCATGTCAGAGTATCTGTCTTTCCTTGAGAACGCATATTGTAGAGCACATTTTACATGCCCGCCGAGTTCCTCTTTGTGACTCACACTAAAGACGAGATGGCTTTGAATCTATTTGAAATGACTAGTGCTGGATCTGGAACAAGCAAACAGACACTCATGATATTTTTATGACAGCAGGGCAGCGGGCCTGACAGCACGGCTGTTGAATCAACCAGTGCAACTGATTGACAATGAAGGGAAAGAGGTTCTGACTTTTGGATTCATCATACAGCCAGACTTTTGACTATTAAGAATTCACATTGGAGGATATTGCGACCGTCTTCGTCAGCACCAGTCTGTCCTTTGTCTCTCCACTACACTTCCCAGATTAATCCTCGTCTCCACACCTGAACTCACTCCCTCACTTATCTAGGCCTGTTCGGCGTTTGCTTCATCCGCGTCACCTGTTTTCACCTTGTTACGTTTGATTATTGCTTGTATCTAGTCTCCTTCTCTTCAGTTAAGCTGCGTCCCAATTCGCTTATTATACTACGTCCTAAAAGTATGTACTCTTTTGTGAAGAAAAAGTACATACTTTTGAGTGTGTAGCAAAAAAAGTAGGAAAGCTCAAAGCTTTGGGACATACTGTCACGTCATCTTTAACGGACGGCTCTGTCGCGTGCTGCGTGCATCCTGTCATAAAATGTGTTATTTGGATTTTTTCTTTTACGACCAATCTTATCGTAAGGAATACTACCAAATTAATCTTCTTCTTCTGTTAGCTAAATTTAGTATTCATAAATGTAAATTTGGAGGAAACAAGCCTTTGTTTTTAA
>JAOTRC010000013.1:8986621-9000188 GCA_027497675.1 Cyprinella lutrensis
ATTCATCATCTGGTCTCGATTAAAGCCCTTTGGAGCTGCACTGAAACTCTCATTTGGACCTTGAACAGTTTGGTTCCCATTGAAGTCCATTATTTGGGGAAAAATCCTGGAATTTTTTTTTCATCAAAAACCTTAATTTCTTTTCGACTGAAGAAAGAACGACATGTACATCTTGGATGACATGGGGGTAAGCAAATTATCAGCAAAAGTGTTTTAAAAAGTGAACTACTCATTTAATGGCATAGAAATAATTATCTGTCATCAGTCTAGTTTTTCCGACCCTTTAATGTCCTTGTAGTGCTCCAAAAAAAAAAGACTCAGGCTGCCCTCAGCAAGCCTGCAAACTACTATCCAGCTCAAGGTCACTGCATGTTTCAGTGGGCATGGTGCAGTTGATCCAATGCTGTGGATTTCACGGCTGATTTCCACATTTATGTAGGCTACACTGGCTAGCCATCGATCTCACACACTATTAATTCACTGTTCAGCGTCTCTACTTCAATAAAAGGTGTCTGGATACTCTGTTTGCTCGGTTTCTTACTGACATGAAATGCTGATGCATGAAAAAAAGTGACGTTTTTCGCACCCTTTTATTTCATATAAAATTCTGTTTTCGTTTCTAGAGGGTGCCAAGAGAGATTCAAATTCAGGTCTTTGTTTTTCATTTCATTCTCCGGCTTGGAGATGGGGGTAATAACCAGAGAGGTATGTGGGATTTCTCTCACTTTAAAGTACCACAGCATCGTGGCCCAAAGCCAGTCTTTTATTGCTCTTTCACTGTTGCCGTGGTAGCGGTCGTGTACTGGATGCTCAATCATTTTCTTATCAGGTGCAGCTGTCAGACTTTTTCTTAAAAATGACCCATCAGAGAAAGAGAAATACTCCCAAGAAACAGTGGTAACAGAGACCATTGATGCTATTCCTGAGGTGTCAATACAGTGTGACCTAGTATTAAGCGCGAGACGTTTGTTAATGTTCAGGCGTTTCATTGAAAAACACAGACGCTTTCAGCTTAAGAACTTTGCAAGACTGTTTGTAAGCTTCGGGTGAAGCTCTGGTGCGTGAAAACTGCTCAATTAATGGATGTTTAGTAAATGGGTAAACAAATTATGTTTCACAAATAAAGGAGCTTTTTGACAATATTGGTTATTTAGTTAAATTGATTTTATAATTCGTTATTAAATTGGATGTTTCAGTGCTGCCTGAAAACTTGGCATGGAATAAAAACAATTAAATGGCAGTGTAAACATTGTTTAACAAATTCCACTGCACTTCATTACAACTGGCAGTCAGGCATTGTCATTGTAGTCATATTTAGTTCAAACCTTCAGACAAACCTCACATACAAAAAAAAATAACTTAATTTTGCAATTAACTACTCCATTTTATTAGACATCAACCTTTTGAGAACTGCCAAAATGGACATAACGTTAACAATAAATTAAGCTCAATACTGCCCTCATGTGTTGCTCTCTTTACACCACACCAGTGTATATGTAACCGGTAAATAAAAATGTAATTCATTTGTATTATAAAACAAACGTTTATTATACAATTACATTAATGATATTACAATGAAAAACATTTTGAAAAACTTGAAGATCAGTCAATATGTTTAAATACCAAAGCTGTCACACTGTTACCCGTCACACCGCCAAACTGGAAACGAGGGGTGGGCAGCTCACAGACCAACTCAAAACCTGCAAGAAACCACTTTCTTACGATCTTTACAGTATTTGAAACACTATTAGTTAAAGAAATGTGCTTTAGTTCAGGTACCAGGGTTGAAGATCTGCAGCAGCTGCTCTTTGGTCCAGTTGCAGGAGGTAATGATGAAGAAGCCGCCTGGTTGCAGAACAGTTCTTAAAGAGGTCACATAGTGCTTTTTTGCCTCCTCTCTGTCCTCTGGGTTCAAACTAATGGCATCAAACGTGCCTTTATCTATACATACATCAAAGCCTTTCAATTCTGTGCTGGGATTCAAGAAATCCTCCACCTGAAGTCACATGTAAAACACAGAAAACAGAAATACTTCATTATGTGTTCTGTTGAGCAATGGATTTATTTACTTAATTTATGCATGCTAAAAACAAATTATTTAAATAAATACCTGAAATGTTACATTTCTTAAGCCTTCCTCTTCCAGAATATTTATGGCTAGCTCGACAGCATCCTTGGAATAGTCAATTCCAGTAAGGTTTGAAAAGCCACGATTGGCCTTAAGGGATAATTCATGCGATCATCATCATTTATAGATATACTTATTTACATTTCTTTGATTTCAAAACCTATTAAATATACAGTTATCTATTACTAAATGCAGTTATCTTTTGAACTTTTGACTTACCAGTTCCATAAGTAACATCCCGTTTCCAGTCCCAATGTCAAGTATGGCAGCATTTTCAGGTATATGTTGTGCTTCTATCCATCTGATCACTCTGTCCATACTTTCCTCACCAAACCTAAAGGTTCACCAGAGGCACAGAAATTAGCCTTTACACTGCCCTAAATTACAGAACGTAACTAATACACGAGAATATGATGCTGGTTTATATTCATAGTATATCTTGCAAGAACAGACTTAACTTGAATGAGAAAATCAATATGGAAGGGCATTCATAAACAAGCATGTAAGACAAAACAGCATAATTACCATATTTCTCCCACATCTCCAATATCCTTGTAAGTCTGTAGCTCTCTTTTATAAGCCTCATCCCAGCTTCAAGAAAATCAGGAGAAAAGCCAGATTTAAAAAGAATAATTTCTTGTCACACTACATTCGAAGGAATCACTCAAGGCAATCCTGTTTTGTTTTTATTTAACATATACAGGTGTAACATTTCACTTGCAGAAGTTACTGGAAAGAATATACAATATTCATGTGTGGTGTCATAGAGGTAAACAAATAAATGTAATATGTGCTGGTCCTCTCCCTACAATATGACATCGAATAATACCAGGGCGAACTAATCAAGCAAAATCTCTTACTACTCCTTTGTTCCGAGTTTTGAAGGAGCAAAGTCGTCTGATTCTGTACACTGTACCGGACTGTCTTCAGCCCCATGTGTGCTTCTCACTGACGATTCCATTTTCAACCGGACGATTCCATAATGACCATCATGACGTCGCGTCTCAGCAGCATCCGGTGACATTACAAAATAAAAGTTAAAAGTTTTAACAATTTTATTGTTTATTGCAAAGCGATACAAATTTAAAAGGAATATAAGTTTAAAACATAAACATTGAATAATAATCAAGGGTCTCAAAACAAAACATATAAAATGCATGTGTTGAAGAAAAATTAATTATTATTGTTTTGGTGGTTCCATTAATTATTATGCTTTTTACATCAAACAAGCAGATACTTTATTTTTAACGTTGTATTTATAACGTTTTAAGAATCATATAGTAAATACTATGCTTTACATAGCAAGAAAGTATATTAATGTATGCTTAAAGACGTTTTATTAATAAAGGTTTACTAATTTTAAGGTAAATATATTTGGTTTCGAACAGATACATTTATTTTATGTATAATATTTTATTAATATATTTTATTTATAACGTTTTCAAAATTCATCCAGTCAAAAAATAAAAAAGCACGTTACATTTTTAGGGTCAGCGTTAATATTTAAACTTTATATATAAAATAAGCCCAATTAACCTATTAAGACATATTTCCTAAGAAATTGAAAAGAAAGAAAGGAAACAAATATATATGACAATTTACCCCAACAGAAGGTTTGTTTATTCATGAAAAGAAGGTTTGTTTATTCATGGACAGGCTGATGTACAGTGCGTGCGCAAAGGATTGTGGGCTCGGCGCGTATGTTTCCATCATGGCGGCGTCAATTTCGGGATATACTTTTAGTTCTGTGTGTTATCACAGTGCCAACAGCAATTGTGACCATGTAAGTACTATGTCACCTGACTTTAAGTCTTAATGTTTAAGTGCACGATCGTATAGCGAAACAACAAACAGTTTATTCCATCAAATCAGAATTAATTCATTTCCCGGTGTCATCTTCCTGGTGTGGCAACAGAATGGTCGTGTATCAAAACCTGGTAAGCTGTCTATCTAGACAGCGTTCGTTAGCATCAAGGGTGCATTTGAACATTCAAAATTTCGAGTCTTTGTCATTTTTGTGGTATTTCATATCTGCAGCATTTAAGATATCACGAGTCAAATAGAGCTGACTCAGAACGCGCCTTTAATGGTCAACAAAATGTGGTCTACCTAGGCAGCTTACCATGTTTTGAGACGCAGTCAGGGTGACAGCTAGCAAACATACAAGCCGACGGAATTCACAAGCTTGTCAGAAAGTGACATTCCAGTTTATTTAGTTTACCATCGCTCACTTTCATAAATGTATACTGCCTGGTAGCGTTCAGTGAATTAAATCTCGTCGAGTTAGTGTTATAGACATCATTGCATCTAAAATAAATAGTCACATTAGCTGACCGGCTAACTTGTTTGTCAGCAATAACTGTCAAATGCATACTTGAATGTCTAACAGACATATTGAATTAAGTATTCACCCATTTCTTTACATGATAAGGATCATTTTTATAGACTTATTGTTCTGTGTCATTCTCTCTGGAATTAGGAAGTAGGTGATCTGTCATTGACCCTGCAGGCTTTACATAGTTGTTTTGAGCTGGTTAGTCAGGTGTGATGCTTAACCTGTTTTCAACCTATCAAAGATATGTTAGTTTTTGTAGATTTTCCTTACTGAATATCTAAATGTCAACCACTTAAGTTGAACGTGTTTATGGTATGGACTGTCAACATCTAGCCAATAATATATATATATATATATATGGGTTTTTGATAGTAAACCACCTTCATGACCTAATTGTATTTTAATTCTACAACATATTCAGCTATTTCAGTGTGATCTAGTTGCTTAAACTGAACACGAAAACAGACTGAAGTTGTGCTGAGTTCCTGGAGAACAGTGTTTCTGTTGTTCTCCCTTTGAAGCAATGACATTTCTCTTTTTCAGACCTCTTTATACAAACTATTTAGTGCATGAATTCAGTGCACATTTGACTAATATGTACACTTTGGTATATCATGACCATTAGAGGTGCAAATTTCATGTTTTTTTTTAAACGCGTCAAATGTCTGGATCATCCTTTTAAAGGCAGTTGGCCTGTTACTGTATAAAGAAAAAAAATTCAATTTTTTTTTACTATTAACAATATTGCCTAACAAAATCATTGTCTTCTTTCCTGGATACATGATGTTTACTAACCTCTAACCACTCTTCTGTCAGTATTACTGCCATTACTTTGACACACTCTTCTCTGACTGATCATAGTATAATTCCTAATTGTTATATTGAAACAAGCATTTTCTGTAAAGCCGATCAAACAATGTGAGACAATATGTATTGTGAAATGCGCTATACAAATAAACTTTGTATTGAACTGAACCCTACTTGGGTTCAATTCAACTGAACCCAAGTAGCTCAGACTAAGTGACAGCATAATTTATATGTTTATTGCTAGGAAATTGCTAAATCAAACAATGGTTTTAGACTGTATGTAGTAATTGGGCTGTCATAAAAAATAATGATAGTAATGAATACTTAATTTTTAAACATAATCTGTTTGTGGAAGGTGCCTATTCAGTCATGTCAACATTAACATTTTGTTTGTTGACTCTTTTAGGAAGGCTTCCTGTTGGGAGAAGTGAGACAAGAGGAAACTTTAAGCATCAGCGACTCACACATCGGTAGTTCAGAATTCCTCAGTGTAATAGGTAAAACCATGTTTGATTTTTTTTAAATGTTCATGACCATTTTAGTAACAAAAACAGGATGCAGCTCATCACTGAACTCCTCAGTTAATTCCAGTCTCAGATCACAGACATAACATGTTTCAAAGTGAGGATGTGATGATGACCTTCCTGTCCTGAGCTATCAGTTCAAGATAGGGCTGCTGCTGTTATCTGTTCATTCTCAACCATCCAAAGTACTGTAGCAAACTGCCCTTGTTGTCAACAACCTGATAAGCCACTCAACTGTTTGACTGGATTTGTTTTTGAAATTTGTGTCAGCCAGTATTTCTGAGTAAAATTTGTAAGGTCTGAGAGATAAAGTCTCAAACATAATAGACCTTCTTTTTTTTTCTTTCTCCAAAATACTGGAAATAGCTCCTCTCCAACTTTTAAGAGATTATGTTTCCGAGTTTGGCGCTGCTCCCAGACCCCTTCAACTCTGATCACCTTACAAAGAATTTCACAAAGGGCTCCACAACATTAAAGTGGGTCCGGATAGTATCTTATATTTGCAGTATGAAGCCATTATGAAGGTCATGTCCTCTAGACTGTTCATAATGGCACACTGCCTGCATATTTTTCTTTGTCCAATGCAAGGTTAATCTTGTCTATATGCTTATGAATATTTAAATTTAGACCTTTTGAACATTCACAGCATGATTATTTTACTCCGATGTTGATTAATTAATCACTTGCATTTACTTGACTTTCAGAGGTCCATAATCATGAACCTTGTGCACAACTGTTTAGGTAAGAACGTCCTGCATCAGTGCTTGGATTTAGTAGACCCGTTCTTCAATATGTATTATGTAATAAAAATATACACTACCATTTAAAGGTTTGGGGTCAGTACCATTTTAAAAAATGTTTTAAAAGAGGTATATTATGTTCACCGAGGCCACATTTATATGAACAAGAATATTGTGAAATATTATTACAATTTAACTATTTTCTATATTAATGTATTTTAAAATGTAATTTATATGTATATTTTTCAGAATCATTACTCCAGTCTTCAGTGTCACATGACCCTTCAGAAATCATTCTAATATGCTGATCTGATGCTCAAGAAACTTTTCTTATTATTATGTAATATAATGTTGAAAACAGTTTGTGCTGCTTAATATTTTTATGGAAACCATGATAAAATGAAAAGTTCAAAAGAACAACTTTTATTTTAAATAGAAATGTTGTGTACCATTTTAAATATATTTACTGTCACTTTTTGCTAAAGTATAAATTTCTTCTAAAAAAAATCTTTTAAAATTGTACTGCCCCAAACTTTTGATATTATTAGAGAGATACATTTTCTTTCTTTTTCTTTCAAATCAAACTTACAGTTGTTTCGTATATTGCAGCTTTTATGACTATGCAGGTAACGTCAATGAAGAAAATCTCAACAGAATCCTCAAGGATAGAAGAAAAGTAAGCAGTTACCATTAAATATGCATAAAATGTGTGAGAGAAAAATATGTTATCAAGTGGTAACTTGACAGGTTGTATGTCCTATATTGTACATCTTTGTGTGTTTAATTCAGCTGACCCACTTCACAGTGTTTCTTTTCCTGTCCAGAATGTTATCGGCTGGTACCGGTTTCGAAGGAACACCCAACAGCAGATGTCATTCAGGGAGCAGGTGATCCATAAGCAGTTGACCAATATACTTGGCATCCCAGATCTGGTCTTCCTGCTCTTCAGCTTCATCTCCACAGCCAATAGTTCCACACATGCTTTGGAGTATGTGCTCTTCAGGCCCAACAGAAAGTATGTACAATCTGTCATATACAAAGTTATAGAGTCATGATTCATTTTAACTGTTTAAAGACATTTCTCTTTGATTGTGATTTCATAATACCTTTCATAATGTTTCCAAATGGTGCTGTAAAGCTGATGCGTGTGTTTCTGTTGTAATTTTGCTATTTATCCCAGCAGGTATAATCAGAAGATATCTCTAAGCATCCCAAACCTGGGCAACACCAGTCAACAGGAATATAAAGTCTCATCTGTGCCGAACACCTCCAAGAACTACGCCAGTGTCATTAAAGAACATGGGTGAGGCACCCTGACTGCTATGTTGCAAATGTCATGGAAAGTAGCTGTAGTTTTATTCACTACTGTTCAAAAGTTTGGGGTTGGTAAGATTTGGGGTTGGTAAGGTTTTCAGAAATTTCTTATGCTCACTAAGGCTATCAAAAAAATAAAAAATAATCTTACTGACCGTATTTTTTTAACTGTATTTTTAAAGCTACAGTCTTAAACCCCAACTTTTTGGGGGTTAAAAATTATCCAAAATAATTTTTTTTTTCAAGTGCATAACCAGCCAGTGTTCAAAACTATCTGCTTGCCTTAGTTCGATTCAAAGCGGTAAGCTTGTAATAATGTTTTTAATTCCAGTGTTACTGGTGGATTGTCCTTGCGTCATTATGTCACATCTGTACACATAAAGAAGGAGTCTCAGCTAGTAGGCTATACTGCATGTGAGGATGTTGGAGGTGGCGATTTAAGACATTTATTAGTGAAATATTAAAGAAATATTTATTTACACATAAATATTTGAAAACCGAAAATGTGCAGTATCCAATAACAAGTTTGGTATATTCAGAGCTGACACACTTGAAATTACCAATCCTATTAATCAATCATAATAGAATTAGTCTCAGAATTGCTAAATTTTCTCAAATCAATCAGTCTTTCCTGTATATTGGTCTATCAGTAGAGAAAAAGAGGAGTTTTGTTTAAATACCTGTCTTTGAGACCATACATTTGTACAGATTTTTAATGCAAACGACACAACCTAAAACAGGGCTATTTTTTACTGCAGTAAATACTTGAATGTGATCACTAATTTTTTTTAATTATTATTATCTATAGGACTGACTTCTTTGATAAGGATGGAGTGATGAAAGACATTCGAGCTATTTTTCAGGTGTACAGTGCCCTTCAAGAAAGAGTGCAGGTGAGTTACATCATTATACTGCTTCTTAACTTCCAGGAGATGCTGTAAAACACTGTATAAGAAAAACTCTCTCTCTCCCTTTCATTATCATCAACATACACAGCGAATTACACAAAACACTCGTTACAACTAACAGTAAACAAATATGTACACACCTTTTCAGGGGGTGTGTAATAAACTTTTATATCCGTAAAACGACTCAATGAGCTGTCATAAAGTGCGCGCTCTCACTCTCATTTCTGCCGTGATCAGTAACGTTAATAGGTCTATCACTCTGGAGATCGTAAGCTGGATCATGAACAGTTGGTACAGATTCATCCTCGAGTAACAACAAGAGCAAACAAAGACTGCTATGTTCATTCTTACATCCGACAAAACACCTCAATCGCTTAGAAGTCATTCTTGTCTCCAGCTGCTCTGCCATCAAAACAATGGCGGACTGTGTTCAGCTCTCTCACTCAGGGCGGGTCTATGCTAAAACTGCAGTACGTCAACAGTCCTGGGCGAGGCTTGTGCAAAAGTACGTCACATTGCCCTGAATCTGAGAACGGGTTGTTCTGAGACATAGCTTATGATTTATGGGGATATAAAAAAAGCACTGGGTGGATTTTTATCATTACAGGGTGGTGAATTTTGCATAATAGGTGCCTTTTACATGTCAAACCTTGATAATAGTTAAATGTTTACAATAAATAAAGTCAGAAATACTTGTATAATATTTAGCATAATGCTGAGGATGTGCCATCTATTCATTTCCTGTCATCCCGCAGGCGGTGTGCTCTGAAGTGGATCAAAGTGAACGAGTGAGGGAGAAAATCCAAGAAGAAGTAAACAAACTCAAAGAGGAAATCGCTCTCAGGAAACGCAACAGCGCTGAGGAAGAGAGAAGTATGTGCTGATGATCTGCGAATTTGCGAAAAAAAGGAAACAATTTCAGTTAATATCTTCTCTATTTTCTTCACAGGACTCCAAGAGGCAGCCGCTGTGTCGCTTCCCGATAACTCTGTCCTTCCCGATAACTCTGCCCTTCCCGAAAACTCCGCCCTTCCCGACTCCTCACACTCTTCGCTGACTCGAGTCGTGCTCTCAGGTCCCGCGGTGGAGCCCAGTTTAGAGAGAGCCGTAAACTCGTCATCTCCACCGATCTACAGCACCGCACTGCCTCCAGATTCACCAAGCGCTATACTGCTACCACGGCCCCAAGCCGTGGGCTCGCCCGGCCACCCGTCTCCCAGTGTGGGCCTGGGCAATGGCGACGGCTCGAGCTCAGATTCCCTGAATCGCCAGGCCACCGGCCAGGAGGATGAGGATGACGACGACGAGGACAGTAGCGAGTACGAAAATTTAGTTAGTGAGCAATTGCAGCCTCCTTCCTTATCGGAAGCTGTTACATTAGTACGACCTGCTACCCTGTGGCCCGACGGAGACGCCCACAGCCCTCCAGGCTCATAGTGATTGAGCTGAGGACATTGACAAATGAACAGAACTATTTGTGATTGTGAGGCTGGTGGTGTTCAGAACACAAACAAGCACTTGCCTTTTTGTGAGTTATGACAATGCTGTCCTGTTGTACACATTTAACAGCTCTGTGCAGGGGACGTCATTGGGTTGTGACGGACTCCCAAGTGGCGATGGAATGATGTCCCCATCTATGTGGACCGACGGACCCCCTTTCTCCGTTTTACGCTTTTTTTTTTGGGGTGGAGAGGTCCATCCTGCTTATCTCGGCGTCTGCTACTCACTGGAGTGATTTGGTTCTTGCACCATTTACCTCTTGCACTGTTTTGCCTTCATTTGATCTGCGTTTGAATAGATTAGCAAAGGGAAAGACGTCTTTTTTTTGCGGCCTTTAAGCACATTTCTGTGTGAGCTTCAACCATGACTTGTTCATTGTCTCGCTTCATAAATCTGAATGGACAAAAAAAAAAAAGATAAGAAAAAAATCGCAGTTATAATACGTGCTTAGGACTGCAGCTGCCTGACACTTGAACAGTTCTTGTTCTAGAAAAGTTCTTTTATTTTTGTTTTTATTAGTTATATTTGATTTGATTGAGTAATATAATGGCCTATTCATGAAAAAAAAAGAAAGATCATTTTTGGTCTATTTATGATTATATAAGTTACTTTGATAAGGGGTGCTTCTTGTATTTTTTTATGGCGTACTGTAGATCACTACTAATTTCATTGGCTTAAATCTAACACGTTTTTGTCCTGATGAATGAACTGATGATTATATAATTTTTGCTCCACTTCAAACTTTTACCGTTGAGCTTTAACTGAATTTTGCAATCAGAAACTGGAAGGGCCAGAGTCAAAATGCAGCATCATCGATCTCAGGATTCTTTTACAGTACCTGGACTGTTGCTTTCTCTCATCATCTTGTCCACATGCCTTTGTTCATTGGTTACTTAAAGCAGTTGAGCAGTGGATCGGTTTAGTACTCTATGATAATGTGAAATAAAGATTTCAGCCATATGCAGCAGAGCCTAAGGGGTAGAAGCAGTCTTGTCATCTGTTAGAGGAGGTTTTACTGTCTGATCAAACCAAAATGGCTTTGTATGTGTGCGAGTCTCAGAAAAAAAAAAACATGTCTGGGTCACTTTACCATTAATCATCAAATAAAATTATTTAAATAGTATATTAAATACAATATTGATATTAACATTTATGTAGATACTTTCTCTCTTGGATTTTTTTTTTTTTTTGCCTTTACAGGTGATAATCATTTTTCATTTTCCTAATACAGAAATGTTTTAAACTAGCATTTTGTATGTTTTATAAATACATGACAATTTAGTTTTAGTTTTTGTAACAATTTCTTTCTTTTGAGATTTGGGGAGAAAATGTGAAAAATAACCAAAAATAATATGTCTTAATGGTACAAAAACACTCGTTTCATATACGTGAAATGTGACTAGGACATGTTCTTGTGAGATTCACCCATGTAGTGCATATTGCAAACGATTTGGGCTAATTAATCCGAGTAATGAGCTGTTGGACTTTTTCACCCAAAGAATCCAAAACTTTTCTTTGTTTTATCTCAGGATCTGACACTCTGGCATTTATTTTGGCTGAGGCTGGAAACAACTCACTTTTCATTTAGTACATTTCTCCAGTTCTGTGTAGGACAAAAATAACAAATGTTTGTTCTCTGGCATGAGTGTGAATGAGAGTACACTGACAGAGATATTTTAGTCACCTTTATCATGCTGCTTTGACTGTATGCTTTAAATGTTTTGCCTTTGACATTGATCTTTTTGTGTAAAGTCAAAAAAAGACACCACCACCACCATGGTTTTTGGCACAAATCTGAAAGTGTTAAAGCAAACAATTGCATTGAGGTGGAGAAATGCCACATTTAAATTTGACATGGGCTTGTTTGGACAGCTGGCAGCCGGTACCTCAGAGCTTTAAAAATGTGATTTTATCATACTAACTTGTTCCTTAGAAAGTTTCGAATGAACATAAATGCCACTTAAGGACAAAATATGAGTATATATATCTATACACACATATACGCTGTCTGATTTTTTTCTTCAACAAATATTTACTATGATTAATCAGTCAATTCACAGTGATCTCTTCTGAACATCTCAAGACAACCAATTCAGTGTCAATTCTGCTGCCATATTGCCTTCTTACTGAAGCTTTCAAATCTGATAACGAAATAAATCAAAATGTGGCAGTGTGCCATTTTAATATGGGAAATAGAAATGATGTGATTGTCATTTTTATTGTCATTTTAGCCAGCTGTACGTCAAACATGACTCTTTCCTCATGATTGAGCAGCTGTAAGTGACTAACATTGTTCCCATCAGAATTGAAATGGAAGTCTCAGTGCTGTCAACAGTCTTGAAAATATATATTTTTTTGAGTACAACAGAAGAAAGAAACTTTGGAAAGGTTTGGAAGAACATGAGGGCGAGTAAATGACGACAAAATCTCACTTTCACCTTTGATGGCAAAAGGTTTCAGCCACAAATAGCACTCCAGCCAGGTGCAACATTGACTTCCCTTCAAAGAAATGTCGAAAATTAAACATATATGCCCAGAGGTGTACTTGTGGCTAGTTGTGTTAGCATACTCGTTACAAAACACGAACATATATGGATAGAACTTTAGCGAAATAATGTAAACAAATCAAATAAAGAAGCTTGCCTAGCGAAGACCGCTGGTTTGAGTAGTGTAGTTCATAACCTCACCTGAAGGTGGCGATCCTCATTCATAGGTATGCAACGGCGCTCTCTAGTGACAAATGTCTTTTAAAAAAAGGCAAAACTGCAGGCTGTTTCAAAACTGTTTCTATTTTTTACTGACTGAAATGCTTGTTTTTAGATATTGTACCGAATTTAAATTCTTTCAATTATATAAATGTGCTAAGATGACTGCTGAGGAGCTTGTGTGCACAAATGTATGACAGACCAAGAAGAAGAGCAAATAATCAGAAAAAAACGGGAATAAAATTTCAAATACTAAAAAAAAGTTTTAAAAAAATAAAGTATAAAGTATTACTACCCGCACTGAAGGATTTGTTCACCAGCTGTCAAGTATGATAATTTTATTGTACACTTTACAATAAAAAAACCGTGTCATTACTTACTCACCAACATGAGTAACGTAATGAGACATGAGTTTCTTCTGTTGAACACAAAAGATATTTGAGAATATTGATGCTAAAAGAATATTGGTAACCAGACACTTGACTGAAGCCATTGACTTTCCATAGTAGGAAAAATTGGTATTTTAAGAGATAGTTCACTTTGAAATTAATTTTTGATATGTTTTAGCTTACCTCAAAGGGCATCCAAGATGTAGGTGTCTTTGTT
>JAOTRC010000013.1:9017635-9034445 GCA_027497675.1 Cyprinella lutrensis
ACAAATGAAGATATTTTTGATTAAATCTGAGAGGTGGATCACTGCTACATAGGCTGCCTAAGGGAATGAAACTTGACGGCCCCGAGAGTCATTTAAGAAAATGTTTAAATATTCCATGTGCCTACAGTGGCTCAACTAGTTTATCAAGTGACAAGACTACATTTTGTGCGAAAAAAAACATAAATAATGACTTTATTAGAGTATTCCATTACTTCCTTGTTGGCTTTGAGACAAGAGTTGAAGAGATTTCCAAAAAGCATGCGCGAGAACTGAGGCCCTGTTTACATGATGGGAAAACGCAGATATTTCTCTGCGTTTTGCCCTCTCATTTACACGAAAACACCGTTTTTATAAAACGATTATTTCTAAAAATTCCGGCCAAAGTGGAGATTTCTGAAAACGCCGGTTATGTGTTGTCTTGTGAACTGGGAGAAACGGCGTTTTAGGTTCTCTCTTGTCATTTCTGGGGATTCTGTGATTGGCTTGCATGGCTTTATCCTTAACCCCTACACTGCCGCCAATAGGTTTGGCATAGTTATGATGGCACTCGACGGCGTATTAATGCGGGTGTGTAAACGATGTTATTTTTGAAAACGGAGAGGGGGAAAATATTAGTTTTGCTAAATACCCAGCTTTGTGTAAACGTGGCCTGAGATAAGGACGTTCTTCTTCGACTACTTCTTGTTACCGACTGCTCACCGCTTAGTAGTATTACCGCCACCTACCGTATGAAATTCATTTTGCCAGATCTTGCAAGCAAATCAGCGAACAAGAATAAGCCCATAAAAAAAACACACACAAAATAAATGGAAAAGATTTATGTTGAAAACAACAACAAAATATAGCGACCTGCACCTGCTCATATTAATAAATAAGTAAAGATGGTCCATGAAGATGTTTTGTAAATTCCCTACCATAAATATATAAAACATTTATTTTTGTAAGTGAATGCAATCATGAAGGCAAATTGTACAAAAAGTAACAATTTTGCTTCCAATTCCAAGTCCACAAAGATTCTGGTTCTTTAATTCCATAAACAATTTTAGTACTTTTGAGAGAGCTGATTCACAACTAACTGATTCATGAACTGATTCAGAAACTGATGATAGCAATCATCAGCAGTTCTTATTTCTCATGGACAGTGGCCCCAAATCATCACCATAGGAGCTTAAAAAGTTAGTACATTTCTGTTTGTCAATTCTTCAAGTACATAAGCTTCATTCTTGCTTTCTTCCAAACTCCCAGAGCTTATGGCATCATCGCCCTCCACTTCATTACACTTCCTAAGCCTCATCCTGGTCTAGATGCACTGGCTGATATGTGGCGACAGCCTGTCAAAGCCAAGTGCTTCAGACATCCTCTTCCCTCGAGCACGACAAGCAGTAGGAGGCCAAGGGGAATAACAGGACTTTGCGTTGTCGGACACTTATTGCTAAGCAATCGCCAGAGACCTTAATGTGTCAAAGGAAGAAAAAGCCAGAGTCATCAAAACTTTCGGCAACCCTCCAGCAAGGTGCATGTGGGCAAAGCAACAGTCATCAGGTGGGGAACTCCACTTGCAGAGGAGCCTAGCAGATTAAATGAGTCCTTAATATGCTTAATTCATCCACGTCATACAAAGGGAAGTGTGGGAAGTGAATTGACACATTCATATTTCATTAGGCTACTTTTGCCAGTGCACTGCAGCAAGTAAACAAAGTGATTTTTTTCTTTGGTAAATACAATTGTAATCTTGTTTAAATGGATTTTATAAAATTGGTATTGGAAAAAGTATCATTCTAGGAGTCTAGGGGGATGATTAGGAGGCCATGATGGACAGAGGCCTTGGGGCAAATTTGGCCAGGATGCTGGGGTTACACTCTTACTCTTTTTCACAATCTTGACAGTATAGTAGTGTCTCCGTCACTTTACTGGGGTGTTAGGACCCAAATAGACCACAGGGTGAGCACCCCCTAATGGCCTCACTGACACCTCTTCCATAGTATTGGTATAGATTTTTTTTAATGATACCCAGCCCTATACTGATCTGTGCATGTAAATGCAAATCAGTTTGATGAGTCAAGGTACTTATTACAAGCCACACCTTGTCCTTTACATTTGCATTCTTATCTGTAGATTATACACAATAGATCAAGCAATCTACACAACTACACTCTGACATCAGAAAAACTGCAAATCACTTTAAAATCCCACATTTCCTCCTCCTGCACTCAACAATGTTGTCGGTTTAGATTTAGAATCAGAATGAGCTTCTTTGACAAGTATGCTGACACATACAAGGAATTTGTCTTGGTGACAGAAGCTTCCAGTGAACAGACAGAATGACAGCGACAAGACAGATAATGAAAGTAAAATAAGTTAATAAAAATAAATACATAAAAAAGTACACAATATATGTATGTACACTATATGAACAATATTGCACTTGTTTATTGCCCCAGTGGGGGAATTAAACTCTTCATAAGGTAGATCTGGAGCTCAACACGCTGTAGCGCCAACCAGTCGGCAACAGTTTAAAGAGGAAGTGGCCAGGATGTGAGGGGTTCAGAGTGACATGACACTTAACCCTATAAACCCTACTGTATCATATTACCCATATTTCAACAGCCCCTAAATTATCAACATGATCAAAACTTGAAAATCCTGTTATACACACTACTACTTACCTTATATCCTCCGATAATATATAGTATAAAAAATAGTTTTCATGTATATCAGGTTTTACATGGAATAAGGTCTACAAGCATGACATAAGCCAAATTATTATAATATAATACTAACAAAACAAAAAAAACAGCTTTCACCAAAATGCCAAAATTAGCAACCAGCAACTACTCCAAAATGACAAATTTCTCACAGTTTAAAAATTATAACTTAAAATACAAATTAAATGGATTAAAAAAATATATATATATATTTTTTTTTTCAGTTGCAAAAATAAAAGGAATAACTTTAGGTACCACAGTAGCTAAATCGATTAAAATTGAGCTATTTCCTAATTTAAAATGCAATGCATCATGTTGAGTTGTGATACTCTGCAACACTAGATCTGAAAGTGCAGAAACGGGCTACGACAATTATTCCCTACCGAGTTAAGTAATCCCTATGGCTGCGAGGAAGCTGTACAATATTGAAAAGCAAGGCTAAAGGGATAAAGACTTGTGAAAAGGCTGACTCCTGCATTTTCACTGCAAAAGAGCACCTTTAAAAAGTGCATCATTGCAACAGCATCCTTGCAAATGTGCAGAATCTTGCTTTTGTGACCTGGTCAACAGTACAGATGCCCTGAAACAGTAAGATGTACAAACATTACAACCAAAGAGCTAGCTGTCTAGTTAGCCAACTCACTAAGTTTTTAAAACACACCCAATAGACACAGCTTGTAATCTAACACTCATATCTGACTCCAGAATAACAAGGTGATACACGTGTGAAAGGGGTTTTTAGGTTGCTATTCAAACTGCAATATTAAAAAAAATTCTCTCAAATGATTTGTTATACAGTAATAACATTGCAGTTTATAGTATCAGTGTGTAAATAAACTTAAACATAGACCTTGAGAGGAAACATCAACAAGCTGTAAACAATCCTGTCCATTTCCCATTCTCAATTCATCTAATGTTTTAGGAAAACAGTCCAATGTTACAGAATGATGGTTTAGAGATTGTCTGTAAACACACTTATGACCCTCTCAGCTCAGTGCTGTCTTGATCATGAAATATTAGTCAGCTGATTAACTGTTGTACAAATACTCTGGCCTTTTACTTCATTCAAAGCAGCTCTCTCTGCATGTCCGGCCAAGAACCGCTTGCGTATCTGTGCTTATGCAGGACATTTTCTGCTAATCTCATACCCAGTCTGCCAAAGCATACTGAAATCATTCAGCTATGAGCTTCTCTGGCACATATCTTATTTCACACTTGGTAGCATCCAGTCATTGGCGAGGTAATGTATTGTTAAGCTTGCGTATGGGGCAACATCTGTGCTTGATCACATCCAGTATTGGCCAAGTCAGGTTTTTAAACCTTGACATCTTTCATTTGGCTATATAGGCTGGAAACTGTAATTTCTGAAGTTTTTCCTGGCAATTCATACAGCTTGTCAAAGCTTTCACAGCATTCAAATGTGCCTCAAAGAAGCCTCTGCAATAGTCTACAGCTGGGGAGCAACTGCAACTGACATTTTATGATATTGGTGCCTTTAGTGGCCACCGTACAGCTGCAGAGACAGCCAATCTGAGTTATTGGGCTTTTCCTTTCCATTTCACTTAAAACCAAAATGTGCCCACAGGGAAGCCTTTGTGTTTGGCTTTGCAACCAGCCCTGAGTCCATGTTGTGGATTTCAACAACAGTTGATCAAATGATGCTGGCAAAGCAATGTCAATTGAACTTTTTAGCTTCTGCTAAAAATATTTTTGAGTTCCAAAAAAATAAGTTTAAGGTAACACTTTGTATACACAATTAGTTAATTTCAACACTTGAGGAAAATGCTTTGTTTTGGTGGTGGGTGGTGATAGGGTAGTGGATAAGACACATGCCTTTGGTGTGAGAGACCCAGGTTTTAATCCACTGTGAGACACCAATGTGCCCCTGAGCAAGACACTTAACCCCTAGCTGCTCCAGAGGCATGCGACCTCCTATATATATATAGCAATTGTAACTCGATTTGGAAAAAAAAGTCAGCTAAATGATAATTAGTTAGTTGGATAATAAAATTCCATTTCCAATTAATTAATACTCAAATATTTCTAGCTAATGCTTAGTTGAATAAATAATTAGTTCATACTCAAACTTGGAATATTAACTAATTGGAATTGTAATATTACTATGAAACTAAATGCATTGAAATATTACCCTATTATTTGTATTGCACAGCATTTACTGGAAATATTGGAAGTGGAACATACACTAATTGTAATATTAATATCCGATATTTCCAGGAAAAGATTTGTTGCATAAATAATTTGCTAATGTTCAAACATACAAACTGTTTTTAAATGGTACCTCCTTTCCACAGAGCTGTTTAACGCACCACTGCACCCATAGGAATACATCGGGTCAACTAAAATGCACCTAATTTGCTGCAACATTTCTAAAACTGCCACAAAATGTCTATTTTTATAGAAGCATGTTACCGTGAGATCCAAAGATGCATTGTGGTTAGCTCATTTATGTAGTCCTATTCAAGGCTTGGGAAAATTTGCTGGAACTGATGAAATGTGTCTGTCAAGTTCATGGTTTATTTTATGGTTAGTGTCTCATGTAAATATCTAAACATCCATAACATTGCACACAGAAGAGGTTATTACTCTGAAGCCCTGCAAGGAGGAAATGACAATGGTGGTTCTCTTCTGATGGATAAATGAAGCATCCAGGCCTAAATGAGCCATGAAAGTCAATTAGGAAACATCCATAAAGTCCATTTTCTCCATACAGTTTTTAACGCCACAGGCTCTTGGTTTTCAGAAATGATGGGCCACAAGAAATAAAGGACTGTGTGTGTGTGTGCATACACCATGTTTGGAGGAGTGGATTGTTGGACTACTTTTTTTGACCACAGAAAAAAAAATTTGAGTCAAGTATTATAATTTCCTCTGGGTTTCACAATGCAGTACAGAGCGGGATAGAGGGGCATAAATGGGAGGGAGTGAGCGTTTGGCTTGGGGGGCAGGGTGTTTGATGAACCTTTTCATCTGCACAGCTCTGTGAAGCAAGATGCTTTCAAAAAGCTCTTAAACAGAGCCCCGCGATGCTCAGATGCAGCCACGGGCACAATGTGCCATCTCATCTCATTCCAGTGGACACCAAAGAAGGTCCAAATTCAACCACAGACCATACGGCTTGATTTTAAAGTGATAGCACAAATATAATAAATATTCAATATTAATACTGACTATTAATAATAAAATATCTATTTACTATGTTTTAATATTTTTAAATCAGTATTGGTTAATATTGTTTATATACTGGTTGTTACTGGATATCATTTTTCATGCTCATTTTTTATGCTCATTTATAGTGCTATTATAATTTTATTACCCCAAATTCTAAGCTAAATGATGATGGTGCTAAATGCTTCCCTATAGTCCACAAACCTGCATGTGTCACAGAAAGAAAAAAAATCAAGCCACTCACCAACTAATCAATAGTCCTGCACATTATCAGTGCACACAGCACTATGTGAGATCTAAACATGAGATCAGCAAAAAAAATTTAAAAAGGAACTTTTTTTCAATCCGGATTGTTTCGGAATCGGATCATCACATATAGGCTTTACGGGTGTACGGTCACACATACACAAATCAAAACCAGTCCAACCAGCAAATTAACCTAGTATTACACTCACCACACACTTTGCCCACTTCCAGTACTCGCCATAAAAACCACAACCACAAACAGCAGCTTAATAATTTCCTTAAGAAACCACATCAATGCATGTCATCCATGCATGAGTTTCACTGATCGATAGCCACAACCAACCTGAACGACACTATGTGGGTGTCACCTACTCGCTAATGAAACCTCAAGCTATATTACGGGTCGGTTGGGCTTATTGACAGCAGTGTTAGTCAAAGTTTCCATTGACCACAGTTACAGAACAAGCGACTGAAGGGCATGTTGTAACCAAACAAACAGACACAGTAAAGAGGCCTCTATCACTGCTTTAAGCATATGAAGCAGACTTTGTTAGAATCCAAAAATGCTAAGCATGTCCAGAAATTTAAACTCGTGGCTATGATATATGCTGGGACTCAGTGTTTACATATCATTAGCAGAGTCCATAAAAATGCAAACCACAATCTAACTGAACAAAGTGCTCTGGGAAAAATTAGATCACAACATGTGCCATAAAAATCCATTCAATCATTTAAAAGACTGACTTCCTCCTCCCCTGCCCATCAACTTCTTATTGTGTCAGATTTTATTACCTCATAGAAATGGATTTCATTCATTAATTTACTCATTGACGGTATTTGAACCGAATACAGAATTTCCTGTGCTTTAAAATATAGACTGTATCAGGCACACAAAGTATGCAATATGAAACGCACAAATGTACAATTTTTAGTAAATGTTACTAAAACTGCAATCTACTAAATGAAAAATGCCAAAACCAAAAATGACTAAAACATATCACTTCATTCTTGCAAACCCAAGAAACATACAATTCTCAATCAGCCTTCCAACGGAGAACTGACAAGAGAGTTTTACACATTTTCAGCTTTAGAAAAACAGTAAACTTACCAGTTCGCTCAATGTAGTCGACACACTTCTCAATAAACAAAGGTATGGGTCTATCAGGAGTGACCAAGTTCTGAAGAGGCACTCCAAAATAGTTGCTCTCCCAATTTCTACGAGTTGGTGGGTACAATGGCTTTGTGGTCTTTATTGTCTTTGCCTGTTGAGAAGAGAGAACACAGATTCTATGATCACTACAATTCATACTGACAACAATCACATTTCAATGTGCCTGCTGTTAGCATTTGAATGAAGAATGTTGGAAATTATTATCATATAATCATCTTCTCAATAATGATCTTAGAAATAATATAGCATCTTTTGGAAATCTTTTAAAGGATGCACATATATGACAATTCTGGCAAATAATATTACAATTATATGCTATTTTGTAAAAATAAATAAAGGAAATGAAATACTAAAAACCTAACTTACTCATTTGAATTCAAGAATCACAATGTACAGAATTAAAAAATGATATTCATTTTGGAGATTTACTAAAGATTTAAAAATGTGATTAAATTATAATTTATAGTTTTTAAAGATTAACTTTGAGCTTTAGACACCAGCAAGGGTAATCTAAATTTTAAAACAAGAGAAACGAGCATGCACAATTAAATACACAATATCAACACAAACAATTAAATAAAAAATCTATAATATTAGTCGATGTGGTACCTAATCCTATATGATTCAAAATCCTTGGAATTTTAAATAATAATTGAGTCCATAAAAAATTAAATAAAAAATACCAGCTCACCTTTTTGGGTTCCTTGATCTTTGGTGCTTTCTTTTTCTTTGTTTTCTTATCATCCTGCTCTGGGTCAGATGTGATGGCTGGATTGTCTATCCCTCCTTTCCAAGGATCCACTGGTGAGAGAAGTGGATCTTCTTCACTTCCTCGGTTACCCCTTCCTTTCTTCTTCTTCTGCGTTGCAGGCCCCGACTCATCGTCACTGACATCTGAGTGCACTCGTCTTTGATAAGCTTTTGTCTTGCTGAAGAGGATCTTAGACCGATGTTTATACTTAGAAGGCCTTCTGCCACCCTGAGACTTAGACATGGAGTCAAAGCCGTTCTCCTCGTCCCCGTGCAGAGCGAGTCCACCGAACGAGTTGCGGCTCTTGCCAGATCTACTGTGCGCGTCTTCCGGTACTGCATATATGTCATCACTAAAGCCTTTGAATTTGAGAAGAGTGTCGGCCGGCTCTGCATAGTTGTCGGATGCTTCGAGGTCATCACCGTGACCCATCATTGGACTTCGCGTCCTCCTGGAGTTCCTCATTCCAGCCTCAATGGTCCTCAGAAGGTTGGGGTCCAGCTTCTTAACATTGGGTTTGGGCAACACATTAGGCTTGGGTTTCACTGGGGGAGGCACTTTGTGGTTACGCTCGTGATCACCAAGAGGTGTGCTGTGAACCGGGTACTCGTTTCCTTCTAGGTCGATTCTGTACTTCCGTTCACTAGGATTAGGCAGCAGCTGCACATCATCGCCTATCGGGCTGTAAGGTGGCGGTCCCTCCCCATCATCCTCGGAGTCAGGGTAGTATTGGTAGGCGGGCGAATGGCTATGAGGGGACTGCGGGAAGACATCTTCACCGGTGCCTGTTCCGTCCCTGCTGCTGTCGAACATGAAGGAGCTTTCGATGTTGCTCTTCTTGTCGAGGACCTCGTTGAAAAATGGCGTGAAAACTTCTGTCTGCCTGTGATACTGGGACAAAGAGTAGAGAGCGGTAAACTTAGCAGTAATTTCCGTGGCAATGTGCTCCCCTTCAGTCATCAGCTCTTTTATCGCATCATTCTCAAAGAAGTCCGCTTGGCTGTCCGTAATGGCCACCATTTGAACTGGAATGACATCCTGGACTTCAGCCAGGAACGCCCTCAGCATAGCCATGGAAGACTTTCGTTTTGCTGAGTAAACAAGAATGTAACCATGCACCAATTCGTCCTTTCTGATTCCAATGGAGGAGTGGTAGGAGAGCACAGTGACCTGTATGCGTCTGCGACTGTCGCCGATGATTTTGTCAAGGATCAACGTGTTGCACTGCCCGGGCTGTCCGGCACTGCAGGAATGTGAGTCCAGGAACGGTGAGAGAATGAGATCCACGCTAAACGGATCTCCACACATGGCACACATGACTATCCGTAAATCTGTCTCAGACAGATCTTTAATTGAGGGCATGGGGTTCATCATGTCGAAATTGTGCTTCAATCCCTCCAACACAGCTCTGAGGGCCTGTTTTATCTGAGACTCATTAAACTTCCTGGGAAAAGTGCCGGTGGGTATATCTACAAAAGTACACTGTAACTTATTTGCAAGCTGTTGGCCCTGATGCCTCAAAATAGGCATGTTTTTGCAAATACTGTCGCGCTGATTTGCTAAAATGAGAATGAATGGCACTGGCTGGCTATACCTATCCCTTCTGCTCTGGGCGATCTCAGCTCGTATTCGGCTTATGCGGTCACCGATGTAATTAAGCGACTCTATAGAGCTGAAGACACAAAAGAACCCATGGGGCTTGAAAGTCGATATCCAGGAATGGTTCAAAAGCATGCCAGAATTGACATCCACAGGCAAAAGGTCTAATTCATAGATTTTCCCATCAAGGGTGTATTCATCATCAGTGGACTGAGCTCGGATTTCATTTGCGAGCTCCTGCGCCAATCCTTCCCTGCCTACGAGACACAGGTTAACCTTTTCAATGTTGGCACTGTTGTAGTAGATATTAGAGCGGCCATGATCCAGCTGAACTAGCCTGTTGGCGAGGATTTGCTCGACTTTGAGGTCGATGCAAGCCGTGCCGCTGAGGCACGTTTCCTTCGTGGGGTGATAGACAAACCCGATGTGTTTCAGTAAAAGCGACTCCCGGTCTGTGGCGAGTTTCTGGAGAGCTCTGTATCTAGGTTCCTCGTTAAGCACGGCATGAATCTCACTCATTTTGTCACAGCTTGGGGTCGCATTCAAATCGAGGTCATAGAACAGCTCTGAGTGCTCAAAAAGCATTTCCTGAAACTCCTCTTTGGCCCTTTCAACTATTTCCTGCTGATGCCGACTGTAAACATCCCTGCGATCTGACTCAGTGATGTACTTGTACCCCTCATCCTCCATGACAAAGCACATGACCTCTTCCCACGGTTGGCCGGGGCTAATGAAATGCACTCGCTCCAGCGTCTTCTTGAATTTCTCCTTCATCTCCAGCCGCCTCTTCTCAGATATCAAATGCTGGACGTGGTTTTGATAAATCCTCTCTCCTTCCATGGTTTTGAGTACGTCGAAGGGCACTCTTCTGTCGTCAGTTTTATCGAGGTGGTCGGTCTCATACCACGGCGTTTGTTCTAACTCAATGAAACAGTACTGAAATTCAGGCCTGCTCTTCATAAGGCTCTGAGCCTCAGTCCAACTCAGAGTCTCAATTTCCTCCAGGTTGTTAAGCAACTTATTAAGAATTTTTGGCAGACTGGTAAGATAATCCTCACGCCGCCTCTTGATATGCTCTTGTCTCAGCTGTCCTATGTGCTTTGAAAAGATGTTTCTGGCCTTTTTGGTGCCTTCTAAGTTGATGTACTCTTCATAGTCTGGGTGGCTTTTCAACTTATTGCTGACAATTTTCCAGCTTGTGTGATAATCTCGGACAGTTTGAACAATGAGCTTTTCAAACTTGTCTGAGACAGAAGCTACTAATTGTCTCTGGGATTTGCATGCTTCCAAATAAGAGATGATTTTGGGTTTACCTCGGGTTTTGTCCATCTGCTGTGTCAGAGCATTGAAGCAAAGTTCCACGTTCACAGACGATCGAGCTGATGTCTCCACCAACATGAGATTCTTTTTACCTGCCACAAACGTCTGAACCTCCCTCAGATATTGCTCGACACATTCGTCACATTTCGTTGCAGCAACGATTATGGGTTTTTTCGCCTTG
Organism: Cyprinella lutrensis; assembly: GCA_027497675.1. NCBI lineage: Eukaryota > Metazoa > Chordata > Actinopteri > Cypriniformes > Leuciscidae > Cyprinella > Cyprinella lutrensis. The sequence continues at coordinate 9,028,795 of JAOTRC010000013.1, forward strand.
GAAATTTGAGAATAAAGACTGTGGACAAATTTCATCTGGTCATCAAATTTTCTATTGCATCCTTTGCTTATATCGATGCACAATACAAAGCCATCGATGTTGAGCTTGCCATCGGGCATCTGCTTCTGATCAAAATCCTGCTCCAACCCAAGCTGGTCTGTGCAAATGTACATCAGCTTCTCAGCAGACTGAAGCTTCGTATTCGCAGCCCGTTTCGAGTAAGGCTGCAGGTTTGTGCTCCGATGAGGCAAAAAGGTCTGGTCATCGATGAACTCAGTCTGCTCGATGACCTGGATTCTACACTCAAGGCCATCATCCCCTCGATGTAATACTTCGCCCCAGTACAAGAAGTGGTCGTTATTCACCACGCGCCCTCCAAAGTCAATTGTGCTCAACACAGAAGTGTGCTCCGAGTAGTAGCAGTCCGCACTGGGGTGCACATATCTGTTGCATAGGCAGGATTTACCTACACCACAGTTGCCCTTCTCTTTCTCAGTGCCTGAGAGCCCAACGACACTGACAGCGTATGTAGGACGGGGCTCCTTATTCTTGGCCATTATATTGCCCCTCTCATTGCTTGTTACACTAAGCAAAGTATGCCGGCAAGGCAAGCATGTACTTCCATTTGCTAGCGCAGGCACATTTCCATGTCTCACTTTGAATGAGCCGATGTAATCTGGATCATCTGTCCCGCACGACTGCTCTTTCCCCTCCTATCACCTACCTGCAAAACAAAAATATTAAATTAGTCAACAATAAGATAAAGCTTAAAGTTTACAATAGCAGAACACTGATCATTTAATATTCTTCACTTGATAACTTGACAACCTAGACACAATCACAACACACAATCAAAATTGTTGCCTTGCATAATAAGCAACATAACCACACTAACAACCACTCTAGGTACAAAACTATCCCAAAATTTCTCGATCCACTTCACAAACCTGATTCATGAACGCGCAAGCATTGGTTGATCTTAATATAAGTAGGAGTAGTGATTCTGGGGAACATTCAGTAAAAAAGTGTATTCCAGTGAATGAGCTTGTGCCACAGTATCACTACTTCTACTTACATTAAGATCAACAAATCAGAAGTGACAAGCTTTGAGCTGATAAATTAATGCCTCTGACAGTAGAAATAAGGCAACAAATTAACTAATATACACTCAAGAGCAATCTGTTCATGATAAACAAAATAACTGCAAGAAATTATTTCATGACTTCCATTAAATTCAGTGTTGGCACAGATAGCACACCTATAACCACTTCTGAATATGCATTTATTCAACATTTGGCAATGTAAAGCCTGAAGTGAATCTATTAAAAGAGTAAAGATGCTTTGATGAAAATTGTGTCATCCTTTACTCCTGCTGCCGTTTAGCTTGTATGACACAAACGGAGATGTTAGACAGAATGACAGCCTGAGTCACTTTCATTGCATCGGTTTTCAACATAATGAAAGTGAATGATAACTAGGGCTGTCATTCTGTGCTCCACAGTTGAAATATAGTCATACAAACTTTTAACTAATGAATTCCCATACAATTTGAGTAATTTATCATTACTGGAAAAAGGCTCAGTTTCACAGACATGGATTAAACTAAGCCAGGATTAGTCCTTAGTTCAATTATGGCATTTAAGTAGTTTTTATAAACGTGCCACAGAAAAAGAAAAATATAACCGGTGTGCATCTTGAGGGAATGTCACTGACATTTTAAGATATGTTCGTGCAAGCTGCTTTCAGTTAAAACAGCTCAAACATGCATTTTAGTCTGGAACCTGTCAAACCGGGATAAAAGACTTCACAAAAAGTCTCTAATGAATCTTTTAAACTATCTTGCTTACCGTTTTGACCAATTGAATTGAACCGACTCAAAAGAACAATCGGCTCAAAAATCGATTCACTCTGCAGAGAATCATAATTATTGAAACGTATGTCCTTTTGAAATTCACATAATTTACTTAATTTTTCCGGGTCTGGGAACACTTTTTGAAATTATCTTGTTTGTTATGGAGCACGTATGATGACAAAACAATAATTTTAACCGAATTAACCCTTTGTGTTGTAAATGTCATAAATAACGGGCGCATTTATGGGACATCAAAGACAAGACCTAGTCAAATCACGGAAACATTGGACATCAGTGTCCAGAAGCGTATGTAAATGACTGCGGACTGTATTTCACGCCAGGATGTATAGCAGACAGAAGCATCTGCTGAAGGTGAGAAGGAATTCCGACCAGCACGCGAGCAGCAGCGCTATTGTTACGACGAGTCGCGAGCCACACTGCGATCAGATGTGGACGCGACGATTCCCAGAACTAGTCCAGTGAATTATTCATAATGATTGCTATGACAGCGAACTGAATGGAGGGTCCAAATTGGCATGAATTTGTGAATCATTTACTTAGAAACACCTTAACCCAGTATTCACAGCATTTAAATCCCAGGATTTGATATTCACGTCAGAGTAGTTTTATCGCATCAAATTAATTACACACACGCGCTCGTTCTATTAAATAACCAGGCGATTTGGGTCAGTTTAATGTGTGTTAATATGCTTTTTTTCGCATCGACCCGGGCCTTGCTCCTAACAAGGCATTAGATGCCTCCTTTGCTTGCTAGCTTCCCAGTTAGCCAGAGCTAGTTAAGTGTGACACCGACACAACACACTGTAGGCGAGACAGACAAATCTGTCCATTTACCTAAAGGTACACAACTATCGCTTACACATAGAAAAAACAATCACACTTTAACCAAATTCAGTAAAGCAAACGACAAAAAGGAGTGCTAGAAAGTCACATACTCCGTGTGCATTCCCCTACCTAACATGGTCGCTCCCAGCTCCCGACACCACAGATAGGAGGTGGCATTCCAACTATTTCCTTTAATTTCAACGGATGCGATTCCGAAACAAATTCCAGTTTTGTTGTGTTTCCCGTGGGTGGTTGGAGTAATCGGTAAATTTTCTCGAAAGTGGTTGTTTTCAGTCCTTTAGCAGTAAGAGTGGTATGCGTGCAATCGGAGAGCCATCCCCTCCCCTCTCATTCCAGTCAGTAATGGCGACGGATAGATCCGGCTCTCACTCACTCTCTCCACAGTCCACACTAACTTTTCCATTTCGCTCACCGCGGGGGCACGACGCGCGCTCACGATTGCCTCTCAGGCTCGTGTTGGTTAATACTTTCTGATTTTTATATCTTAATGTCATCCTAAGCTATAGCAAAAAATAAGTAAGTAAAAGCAAGAAATAAACCATTACAAATGCATCGATTCCATCTATCTATCCACCTATCTATCTAGGATTGATGTTGACTGGAAATAGGCCTAACAGTAGTCTAGCATTGGAAATAACAGTATAGGCTAGCATTGGAAATACCACTAACGTTTTACTTCAAGGTTGCTGGTTAAGTTTGAAGTTGTTTCAGTTATTTGGGCCTTTTCTATGGATTTTTTTAGTGTGTGTGTGTGATCTCAAAAAGTAAGTTAGGCTAGCCCACCATTTTAATTGTTTTAAGTGCCTGCCTTCAAATTATGTATTTTTTAATAAATATTTTTTTTATATTTTAAGTTGTGAAATATTTTTATTGCACACCTCTTCTACTTTACATTATTTATACCATTTGAGCTGGAAGTTGAAGCTCTGTTGTTGTCCTGGTCTGAAGGCTCATCTGCTATTTCAATGAATGACAACACAAATTAGGGAGGCCGGTCTCATGCTGTTTGTGCAATTTTATCTGTTGTTAGGATTTGGCACAAAGTCTAAAGTTAAATTTAAAACCAATTTCTGAACCCAGCTTTTATCATAAACTGTTTGTTATACCTTTACTCCATCAATATGTCAATATGAGAGTTCATTTACACTGTAATGAACTTAGCAAACATCTGTAGACTATACAGTTGTTTTTTGAACCCAGAGGTTATTGTTTACCATTTGAGTTAACTGCACTGACGTTAACCAACCCATACATTTTGGGTTTCCACAGCCATGTCATGTGCTCAAGCCTTATTTGAAATTAGTTCAATTATAAACTTATATACTAAAACTTTATCTTTGAGTTTCAGTTGAGCTCCAGACACTAGCATATCTGAAATCAGTGAATTACCAAAATACCCCTTTAGTGTTCGCACCTAAAAAGGTTTTGAAATTAAAAATGTGTGTCAGGCAAGGATCCTCTGCTACTAAAACCTGCAGAACTACATGGGTGGGTCTGATTAAGAAATGACAGTGGGTCAGCCCACGCTGCTGCTTCTCTTGTGTTTGATTTGCTTGTGTTTTATAAAATAATTCTCTATTCAAAAAATCTATTGTCTAGAGCACATCTGTTCCCAAGACAACGCCTACTGTGGTCAGCAGCCGGCCCCTCCCTGTCCCGAGACATGACACAAATGCCAAGTTTCTTCTTTTGGAAATGCAAATGGTCAATCTAACCACTCTGGGTCTGAAATAATTGTTTTGTCATGTGGTCAACAAAATTTTTGTTTCGATCCATTTAAAGAAAGAGCAATGAAACACCGCAGGTTATAAATGTGGTACCACAATTAATAAAAAACTATGTTTTAATTTTTAGAGGGTAGAATTATTTTACTGTCAATGTTTGCTTCAAGTCATTGCCATAACATATTTACGTACTGCATATATACCATTCGTTTTTGAAAGAAATCTCTTACGCTCGCCACGGCTGTATTTATTTAATGAAAAATACAGTAAAATTGTGAAATAATATTACAATTTAAAACATTTTAAAATTGCCTTTATTTCTGTAATGACAATGTTGCATTGTCACATGATCCTTCAGAAATTACTGTCATATGCTCATTAGGTGCTCATTTTTTTCAGGGTTCTTTGGGTCTGCCCTTAGTAAATCAAGCCCAGACCAGATAGTTTGACTATATGCCTCTTTTATCCAAAGCTTCTCTTGAACAATGATTTAAAAGACTGCCGAATGAATTTCATCACAGTGTCATATGTGTCTGGATTTGACATTCAAATTTTATTGCCATCAGGCACATGCAGCCCTTACTTCCTCTAAAAACATTTGAAAATATTCCTTTGAAACTGGTTTTGGTGTCATTCTGGATTCAAAACAGTGGTATTTGGGTGTAATTTAAATACTACTACAGTATTTATAATATTTTAAATTAGCTTTTATTTTTTCAATTTAGTAAAAAAAATGTTTTAGTCAACAAAAACAGCATTTACTAATTGAGATATTTTTTTAAGTTGTCATGCTATGATATAGGGCTTAACAGAATTCAGTAATGCTAACTTCCCTAACACAGGCTGTATGCAGATCAGCAGTAATTCATGTTCATTAAGGCAGCTACTGCTCACTAAACACAAACATGTGGACATCAAACGCTCAGCATCATACCTCACTAATATGTCTGGCATTGCCTTCCCTCTCTTTTTTTACGTCATGAATTATTTACCTCCCCCCCAAATCTCCTTCCAACACCCCTCTGATCTGCTATTCACCGTCAGCTGTGCTTGCAGTCTTGCTGAGAAGCTCTGATGTCCACACCCTTTGTGTGAAGCCTGATTGTGCAAGATTGGGCTAGTCATCGCTGTGTGGATTTAGTGCTATCTAAAATAGCCAAGCACTTAGGTAAATTTTCAGGGAGGGAATCCCCCAAAGTTCTTTCTAT
>JAOTRC010000013.1:9044837-9060087 GCA_027497675.1 Cyprinella lutrensis
ATATAAATATTATAGTAGTGCTTTTTTAAATGTATTAATTTAAACAATGTCTAATTGATCTAATTCATCTTTTTAATTTTACCATTTAAAATCCTATCATTATTTGAGTGTAAGCTCTAATCTTTTTTTTATTCTTATTCCTTTGTGCCTAGTTCTGTGCAGCTCTTGGTTCCTGCCTTCCTCCTTTTGCCTTTCTTATTGTCCTGGAGCTGTCGCATTCTCCACCAGCAGCGCTAATCGCAGCCTCTCTTCTTATTTTTGGTGAGTGTGGTAGTGATCATCAACACAGAGCTGTATTCAATGGCGATAATCTGAATCTAAATCAAATGGTCTATTTTATAACAGATACTGGCTGCATCACCCTGTCTCAGTACATTCTCCTGGATCCCATTCTAATGTTTTTCATCATGGGCTCTGTTCTGTGCATGGTTAGATTCAACACACAGAGACACAGGTAGAGGAGGAATCTCTCTGTAAATTTGTTGTTTGAGTTTGTATGTAATGGATCAGGAATGCAAATAATCTTTTTTGCCTTCAGGTCTTTCAGCTTCTCCTGGTGGCTCTGGCTGCTTCTGACCGGGGTCTGCCTCTCTGGTTCTCTGGGAGTGAAGTTTGTGGGGCTGTTTGTCATCCTCTTGGTGGGAATCAACACAGCATTTGATCTGTGGAGGCTACTTGGGGACCTCAGCTTGTCTCTGGTATAAATGATAACTTGTTTACTACTTTTTTTAAATATTTTTGAAAGGAGTCTCTTATTCTTAACAAGGCTCCATTTATTTAATCAAAATAATTGTAAAGTTGTGAAATATTATTACAATTTGGAATGTTCTGTTTTAATACATTTTAAAATGTAATTTATTCCTGTGACGCAAATCTGTATTTTCAGCATCATTAGTCTTCAGTGTCAGCAACATTAGTCTCCAGTCTTCAGTGTCACATGATCGTTCAGAAACCATTCTAATATACTGATTTTCTGCACCAGAATAATTTATTATTATAAATGTTGAAAACAGTTGTGCTGCTTAATATTTCCTTGCTGATATATGTTTCCAGGATTCGTCCAAAAGAACAGCATTTATTTAGTCTTTACAAAGAAGTCTTTACTATCGCTTTTGATCAATTTAATGCATTGTATAAAAGTATTCATTTCCTTTTTTTTAATCTCACTTTTTTATGGTAGTGTACGCTGAAAATATTTTCTTGTTTTTCTCCAGGTGGATTTTGGGAAGCACTTACTTGCTCGAGTTTTCGGGTTGATAATGCTCCCTTTGTTCCTGTACACTACAATATTTGCCGTCCACTTCATTGTCCTGAACAGAAGGTCTGTTCGAGCCAATATTTATATTCTGTTCTATTCTAATACTTTCTTAATACAATAAAATGTCATTTAAACAGCCTTTTTCATACACAGTGGTCCTGGGGACGGTTTCTTCAGCTCTGCTTTCCAGTCTCGCTTGATTGGAAACAATCTACACAACGCCTCCATGCCGGAGTGTAAGCACATCTTAAGCTCAATATTTCACATGTTTACTTCTTGTGTTTCTTTTTTCACTTGGGCCCTCTCCACAGATCTGGCGTATGGCTCTGTCATAACTGTGAAGAATTTGCGAATTGCAGGAGGATATCTGCACTCTCACTGGCACCTTTACCCAGAGGGGGTTGGAGCTCACCAGCAGCAGGTCAGTTCACCGCCCTCTGTGTCTCGTACCAAACCTGAACAGGAAGACAACAGTAATGACATTATCTGGAAGATTTCAAGATGAACATCTGATCTGTTTCTTGTTTCGCTTTATGATTTCTAATTACAGGTTCAGTCGGTTTTAAAAAAATGAATAAATTAATTAATATTGTATACAACATTAGTAACTAGCTATGGCCTTAATAAACTACTAATTACTGCTTATTAATATTTAGTAAGGTAGTTGCTAAGTTTAATTATTGGGTCAGGTAGATTAAGGGATAGAATATGGTCATGCAGAATAAGGCCTTAATATGTGATTTATAAGTACTAATAAACAGCCAGTATCCTAGTAATATGCATGATATTAATCAACTAGGTAATGGTGAGAATTGGACCCTAAACAAAGTGTTACTAAACTTTCTATTCATTAAGTAATCCTGAAAATTGCATCATGGTTTTAACAAAAATGTTAAGCAGCGGATCTATTGTCATCTGTGATGAGAATTATAAAAAATGTTTCTTGAGCACCAAATCATTATATTATTAGGATTTCTGAATGATCGTGTGGGACTAAAGACTGGAGTAATGACTGCTGAAAATTCAGCTTCGCAAGCACAGGAAAAAAATATATTTTGAAATGTATTAAAATAGAAAACATTTAATATATTAAAATGATTAGTTTATATTTCACTATATTACTGGTTTACTTTATTTTTGATGAAATGAATGCAGCCTTTGTTAGCATAAGACATTCTTCAAAACATTTTAAAAATCCTTCCTGGCCCAAACATTTTTAACAGTAGTGTACTGTGTATTACGATGTGTATTTTTAATACTCTATCTGGCCTGTATTTGAATAAATAATTGTGTTTTCTATATTTCATCTTCACCTATGTAGGTTACAGCCTATTTGCACAAAGATTATAACAACATGTGGTTGGTCAAGAGACCGGACAACTCTGACGGTGAGTTCTTTTACATGTTTGCTTTACTATCCTATATTGACACTGCACAAGAGTCAATAACTCCTGTTCTCTACTAAGATCTCACAGGGTCACCAGAGCTGGTCCGAAATGGTGACATTATTAGATTGGAACACAAAGAGTAAGCATTAAGTTTTTTTGTTGTTGTTTTTTTATGTAAAAGCGAAAATAAAATTAACAGTAGACCCCTGATTCTCCTAATCAGAACTACAAGGAATCTTCACAGTCATTTCCATGAAGCTCCACTGACCAAAAAACACCTGCAGGTCACAGGATATGGCATTGTGAGTACTATACTATTTTCATGTACTACAGGTTCTTTGCTATGGAGTGCTGCAGTGATGATGTATTCCGACAACTTTTAGTCTTTATTTAAAAAAAAAATTCCCTTAAAGTTTGAGATAGAAGAGTTTGCAAGAGCGTGATTATCAACGCAATGAGGCTGTGAAAGTGGACTAGGATTAAATGAGTTTACCTATTCAGCGTGAACCAGCTCTGTAGTTCCATTTAGAAACCTGTCAGTTGATCAGGTGGTTTCATGTTTTATCAGTGTAACAGATTCAGTTTGTTTTAGTTCAAGTTGTAGATTTAAATAGTTTTATTTATCTGATCGCCAGCAAAAGGATGATCTCATACTACTAGATAACAGCGAGCTACAGTGCAACTTTAACCCTCTTATGAACATTGATCAATTTTTATAAGTTGACTGTAGCACCATCAAACGGAATCTCTTTTAATTTCAGAATGGAAGCGGAGATGTGAATGACTTGTGGCAGGTGGAGGTGTGTGGAGGGAGAAAGGGAGATCCGGTGAAGGTGCTGCGTAGTAAAGTGCGCTTTCTCCATCGCTCCACGGGTTGCGTGCTTTGCTCCTCTGGAAAGACCCTACCCAAGTGGTGAGAGCGTTTGTTCAGAGAATACTCAGAGCAGGAGTGCATTTGCATAAAGCATTATTATTACTAGGTTGCAATTTCTGTTGTTAGCAACTTAGTTCAACAATTTGGTGTTTTCCGAAACTATAGTTCCAACAAACATTCACAAAAAGCATTGCAAACTTGTGTGGTTGTAACCACAGTTCTCGAGCATAGTTTCAAAACAGTGAAGTAGTCAGTAGGTGCCTTGTTCGTTACAGCATCCCGAATAGATAGCATTAGATTAGATTAGTTAGCAGAATTAGCAGCGAATAGATTAATTATCAGAACTTATTACTCCTCCACATGTTTTAAAGACGGTCCTATTTTGTTGAACCAATTACTACTAACCAATGAGGTGTGACCATGTTACTGTGGTTTAGGGAAACAGTCATGACTAGGTGATGCATTTTTCTAATGATGCATCATAATATGGTAGTTATTCCGTGAGTTACATCATTGTATAGTAAACGCACCTCTGGTGAGTAGCGCATAACATATTACAGAAAGACATTTTTTAAACTGCATTTTACTTTTCAATAGGGGATGGGAGCAAGTGGAGGTCACATGTAGCCCATATGTCAAAGAGACCCCCAACTCACAGTGGAACATTGAAGATCACATCAACCCTAAATGTATGTACATATAGCTACATTTTAAAAATATGATAATAGAAATGTCCCGCTGGATGGGTTTTCCACATCTTTGTGTATCTGCAGTGAACAACATCAGTCTTTTAGTGCTCAAACCCACTTTCCTGGAGATCCTCTGGGAGTCTCATATTGTGATGATCAGGGTAAGATTTTCACATGGGAATATTCTATTAATTAATTTTAGGTTTAATAAAACTTGTTTTTTTGTTTTTGTTTAGGGAAACAGTGGTTTGAAAGCTAAAGACAATGAGGTGAACTCTAAGCCCTGGCACTGGCCCATCAACTATCAGGTAAATTGTGTTGTTGTTTTTTTTAAAAAAACATTGGATGCATGTAAACCTATTATAGGAGACCCCTAAAACAAAATTAGGAGCCCTTTAAGTTTTAGTTTTATTAATTTTAGTACTTCAATTTATTTTATTTTAGTTAGTTACCAGCAGAAAAAACTTCTCTATTTCTATGAACAAAATGATTTCATTTCAGTTATCATAACATGACTGTTTTGAAAATCTCATCATTATTCCTCATAATAGGGTTTGAGGTTTTCTGGAGTAAATGAGACGGAGTACCGTGTATATCTACTCGGGAACCCTGTGAGTGTCTGTCCTTTTTATGCCCTCTATTTGCTAATATCTCCTGTCCTGTCATTGCCATAACATCACATTTCATCCTCAGGTTATCTGGTGGCTGAATCTATTGAGTCTGGCTCTATTTGTTGTCATGCTGACTGTGGCTTCTTTAGCCGTACAGAGAGGAGTGAAGATGGAGGGTATGAGGAAAGGTAAGCAGCACTGCATATTGTGCAGTACAAGAGCCAATCAGAAGTCTAAAACAGCTGGTGTTTTCTTTCAGTGCACTGTCATGTTCTCATGGAGGGCGGTGGGATGCTGTTTTTGGGCTGGCTGTTACACTACCTCCCGTTCTACATCATGGGTCGCATACTCTACTACCACCATTATTTTCCTGCCATGCTGTTCAGCAGTATGCTCACAGGTACAAAGGCAAACCAGATAGCCAAAGGGCAGAAATCGGCTGATATACTTATCAAAATATTGTCATATGGACTAAAGGTTAATAATTAGCCTTATGTAAATTGTGTAAAACATACTTTGGACTTGAAAATAAATTGGTCATCATTAATTAGCATATTTGTTGGCACAACATTACAGTTAACATATTTATTGACCTTGTTTTTTAAGGTATTACTCTGGACATCTTCCTTCAGAATTTTCAACTTCTCTTTAGTTCATCCATATCCCATTATCTTCTGAGGGGAGGTCAATCTATACTCTTGTTAGGGTTCATCTATAGGTAAGGCTCCACAATGTTTAAATTTAGTTGTTTTGGGCTCATAACAGCTTTATTCTTGCTTTTTTTTTTTAACTCTCTACACAATTTCTCATTAGAAATGAATAAAGTGGACTATATTCAGCATTGCACGAATTTTCTACATATTATGTTTGTTTGGGTCACAAATTTAGGCCATTTCTTCAGAAATTTCTTCTGTTCATCTCCTTTCAGCTTTTACCTCTTTCACTCTCTCTCCTATGGCATGAGGGGGCCGCTGGCACATGACCCTGCCTCCTCCATGGCCGGCCTCAGATGGATGGAATCCTGGGAATTTTAGACAACATTTCTATTCAATTTTAGACCATTTATCTTTGGCCTTAAAATGTTTTAAATATTTTAGTTGTTACAAGCTGACTGAATCATTTCATTGTTGAAGGACAGGCTTTACTCTGTTGTTGTGCTGTGGTGAAACTTTTTAAAATTGCATTTTAAAGTTACAATATTTTACAGTCATCCTTTTTTGATAGTGTTCACCTGCTTTTGCTTTTCCTGAAATAAATTGATAGAAGTAATAAAGTGCCTTTCAGATTTCACATTTATAGACTCTGTATAATGTATTCGCCCCCTTGATTGCGTTTTTTACATTTCATTTGTTACATAATGTGTTTTTCACTATTTAAGAAGAATGTATGAATTGTTGTATTCAAAAACAGACAACCTTTGATATGTATCTCAATAGTAGCCTATATTTCTATTTTTTCCCCCCTTCAATTAGATTGCCTTACTATAAAATTTCAATTGGATTCATGTTGGGAGCCTTGCTATGTAGTTCTGGAATATAATAATGTTATTTGCAAGATTTTTTGCTTTCGTAATTGTCTTAAATGCAGATCAATGGCTGACCGAAATGAATACATTTAAAAAATGTCCGTGTATGAGGGTTTTATTTCGTTGCATTGGATAGCAAAACTGTGTCTAGTTCTTTTTACTGAAAATATTACATATTACATAAACCACAATGCTTAGAGGAAGAATGGTATTTATTTTGGCTGGTGTATATTTGGTAAGTAACATCTCAAAAGTTGTATGTATTTTCTTAACTCTGTCCAAGTTAAAACAGATTGAATCAGATTGAAACTCAATTTTATTAAAACCTACTGTTGCTTCTCGGGTAAGTTGAAACTGATGTTTACCAATGATACACATTTCTCTGTCAATGGTTGCGACAGAGCGCAACACGAGAGGGTGTGGCTACAGAGATCCACTGCCTTCAGTCATTGGTTTCCTCAAATCACGTGTGTTGTTGTCAAGATGGCGTCTCCGAATGGAGGTAAATTTTAATTCTTCTTTTCCCAGGTAGATTTAGTTGTTAATGTAGCCATGCAACGGATCAGTTAAAGCTTATAAACCGTTATGCTGTTCAGCATATCCTCTTAAAGAATTAACAATTAAATTTCAAAATAAGCTTTTACCTCGGAATAGCGTGATAAAATTGTTTAGAGTCAGTCATTAGCAAGCTAACGTAAGCGACATCAGTTACTGTATTAATATAATGGTGCAGTGGTTACATGAAGAATTTTTTTTGTATCTTGCATATATATATTTTTTTTAATATGTGTTTTTGTATGTTTTTGTCAAGCATCGATATTCAATGCAGCAAGTTCAGCTTGATCACAACAATGCACTATTGAGTAATCATAACTTAAACTCCCCCTCCAATGTGACCTGTCATAACTTTACTTGTATAATAAATATTATCCTGAAGAACACGTGAGGACTGCTGTTCCATTTAAACTCACTGTATTATTATTATTTTTTTTTTATTATCTGTTCTATTTTAATGAATGCTAATTATTATTTTTATTATTTTCTGAACCAGTATTGTAATAAAGAGTATGATTGTTTTATATATTTTTAGGTGAGGACTTTGAGTCCTCTCTGCTGAGTTTTGAAAAACTTGACCGGGCTTCACCTGACCTGTGGCCCGAGCAGCGTAAGTTTGATTGTCTAATGTCATTGAACAGCACTTTATATCATATTCACAGATGTTTTCACATATGACACAAAGTTACATTGGTTGAAATACACTAAGTGCTTTTCAGTAGCTTTATTATGTATCTGAATGTTGTTTGAAAGGCCCATGTGCTCTTTTGATATTTTAACAGTACCGGGTGTCTCAGAATTTGCTGCATCCTTCAAAAATGTGAGTAAAAAAATCAAATTATAATAGATAATTTTCAAACATGAGATGAATTTAAGACTTTTGTTTGTTATTCCAGCCTATCACAAATTCTCCGCCCAAATGGATGGCTGAACTGGAGTCAGAAGATATTGAAATGTTGAAAGGTCTGCTGCCTTTTCTATTAATTAAAACAAATTAACATTGAATCTCTTGATGCATCAGTTAGCATTTTATTGTTATGGTCCCATATGAACGATGCTTGCTTCAGTTAAAGAGCTTACTAATAGTTAGATGAATTGCAATATGATTTTTTTAAAAAAACTGCTAATTTTTATTAACTTATTTGTTCTGGCATTGGCAGACTTGATGTGATTGGTCTTCTTGTTCTGTTTTAGAATTAGGAAGTTTGACCACAGCAAATCTGATGGAGAAGGTGAAGGGACTGCAGAATCTGGCTTATCAGTTGGGCTTGGAGGAGTGTAAGTAATCTTATCTCTGGTTTCACAGACAATGCTTATGCATATTTACAGACTAAAATGTATGTTTGAGCTGTTTTAATGGAAAGCAACTTGTACTGATATTTCTTAAAATATTTCACTGCCATTGTTTTGTCTCAAGAAACACACAAGTAAAGTTTTATACTAAGGCACGTTTATAAAAGCTACTTAAATGCCCTTGTTGGACTAAAGTCTAATCCTGGCTTTAGTTTCAAACAGTCAAAGCATCAGTGCACCATTTATGTGACTTTGTAAAACCTCCACTAGATGGTGATATTACCAAAGAGGGGGGAAATCATTCACAAACGCTCATTCCTGTCTGACCAGTCTGTTTCAACGGGCTGTGATTGGTTAGCTGTCCCAGTGTGTTGTGATTGGCAGTGCTTAGTGTGTGTCCGGGAAATGTCAGAAATGTCCTGACCTCTGATTTGTGATTAAAATAGGTTAAGCATTAAATATTTTGCCATTTTTGGCTTGGCCCATTTTTCTTTTGCCCAGGAGTGTAGTCAGTCGAAAAACAGTTTCCCCCCGGCTCTTAGATTTACGATACAGGTTCTTTAAAACACGTTAACTATTATAAATAATTTGAAATGTAAATCTATATGAAACCTACCTGAAGAATGACTACCACCATTACTCAAAAAAATGTTTTTTTCTTTATTTTATTTGATAAGTCTCAAATGAATCCTCTCTCTATATTTAAACAGAACTGGCTTGTTGCCCAGTGGCTCTGAAATGTTATTTCACAGACTTGCTAGAGGTTGTCTTAATCCATTCTGGCTGGATTACAGGAATTATAAGTGTTTTCATGATTTACCAAATGAAAATGGGCATCAGATGTACTGATCTTGCATAATTTGAAAGTGACTACTGCGAATCATTTGTAAACACTTGTTTCAAATATATTACATTCCATCTGTCAAAAACATCCCTCAACAAGATTTCCTTTCAGTGAGAAAAGTAGGGTGAATTCAGGTAAAATCTCAAAGTCAGAAGTTTAAACGTTACATGGACCCTTTTCACAGACTATGATGAATCTTTTTTCATTTTTACATTTTTATAACGCTATCGTGTCAGTAAATGACAAAATTGCCTCTGCTGTGACTGTGTTTTTATAACACCTGAGGTAGAGATGGCAAATTTGACATGATAAATACAAATGTATTTATTCTGAATCTACATAAATTCAATTAAAAAAAAGGTTTTGACTTACTCGTTCATTAATTATTCTATTACATTTGAGTGAAAGGGATCTCCATATTACTTATCTTATAATTTCTTTGGTTGTAAATGGTGCTTAAAATAATAATAATGTTATATATTAATACTTTTCTCTTTTTTCACTGAATATTTATTAGACAAAGCATAAGTTATATTAATTTTATCATTTAATATATAGAGTATGCCATAGCAATTATTATAATTATAATATCTGTGAAAGTGCATTAATGCTGTCTAAATACGGATTTCTGGGGTTAATATCCCACTTTTGGATTTAGCTTCTGCCACCTTTGCTATGTAACGATGGCAAGTAGAAAGGCATAACCAGAGTCTTTTCTGCCTCCATTTAATATGTTTGACTTTGCTCTCAGTTGGCTTCCTAGAGTAATAAGTCAACCTAGATGTCTCCACCCTCCAGTCATTTTTAGGAATGCAACGTACTTCAAGACATGTATTCTTTTTAACAGGAGTAAGAAAATTAATTTCCAATGCTGGAAGCAGGTCCTCACCATCTAATATATAACCCATGCATGACAAAACTTGTGATTTAGTGTGAGTTTGTTTACACATTTGTTTCTTAATATATCTTTGTCTATACACGCACTGGTTACTTAAGTCTCTGGTCAAACCTGGTTCTGTAATGTGGAAAATATACTGGTGAAGTGATGAGAGGTCTCCTTGTGAGTTCACTGTTGATTTTTAAAATCTCCATCAAGACGCATGATTAAAGTAGGCTCGTTCAACTAAGATTATGCCAAACGTAATTTGTCACAGCTCTATGCTATTGAGCGAAATAATAGTTCGAAAATAGTCAGCTGCTTGAACTCCACAAGTTTTTTTTGGAACATTAAATGATCATGTTTCAAAGGGCGTCTTGTTATTCACTGGAAGAAAGAATATCTGACCGTCGGTACAAAGGCATTCAATCTGAAATATTTCATATTCATTTTATCCATTCTTAAGTTGAAGAAGTTCAAGAAATGAATACTTTCAGTCAGCTAGGATGCATTGCATTGATCTAGAGTGACAGTAAAGACGTTTACAATTTTACAAAATATTTCCATTTCAAATAGAACTTTCTATTCATCAAAGAATTCTGAAATTTATTACAGTTTCCACAAAAACACATTGCTGAAATGTTTCTTGAGCTGCAAATCAGCACATTAGAAGGATCATGTGACATTAAAGACTGGAGTAATGACTGCTGAAAATAGAGCAAATTACATTAAAAAAAACAACAACAAATTTTTTTATTTAATATTCATATTATTTCACAATATTACTGTTTTTACTGTATTTATCACTAAACAAATGCAGCTTTGGTGATCATAAGAGCCTTATTTCAAAAACAAATTGTACCAACCCCAAAAAGTAGTGTACATTATAATTGTTTCTTTGTATTACGATTTTCAAAATCTTTTTTTTTTTTGAGGTGGATTTTAAAAAAAAATTAGATGAGAAAAAAAATCTAATTCTCAAATTATGTTATCCAGCGTTCTGTACACATATGTGTAACAACATGAATGTAAGGGAACTAAGCTGTAATCCGCTCTGTGCTTATATCAATTCATCATGTTGTTCCGCATCATTTCAATATATTCTAAAGATATTGTAAATAAGCGTACTCGTATGTAATGCCTCCTACTCTGAGGAGACAGATATGAAATTACGATTATCATTCGGCTCAGAGCAGCATTTAACGCAGCGCCCTTTAATGCGGTGTGGTTTAATTTTCTTCCTTCTCCTAGCTGTCAGGGGAAGCCTTGTAAATCTGAGCTACTTTTTCATCATGTTTCTTTCTCTCTTCTGCGCCTTTAAACGAGCTGACGAGAGGTTGTGTTAGGAGACGGGAGGGTGTGGAGGAGGAGGAAGATTTACTGCACCTTTGGCTTGATGGCCATTAAAGTCGTGATCTAGTTAATGGGGATAATGCAATCAGGCAGTGAAAGCTCACCCCAAAGGCAAGGTTATCAGGCACGCATTTGTTTTATATATTTATTTATTTTTTCAGCTCGGGCGCGTGCAGATGCCGAGCCTTTTAGATGCATTAGCCGCATATGTTTGGGGTGGAAAAATATGAATAACGGCAGCATATATTAAGCTTTGGTTAATCACGGAGCTTAAAACGTATAAATAAGTGTATACTAAGTATTTGGTGTTGAGTGGATCAGCCCATTTTTCTCATCTGTAACTGTTACATGAGTGGTGTGTAAACCTATTGGGGGTGCAACCATAGGCTGATAAGAATATCATTTGCATGTGTATTTATTTGTGTGCGTGAGCGTGACATGTGCCACACCAGTCTCCTTGGGGACTTTTACCCCTCCTCTCCTAGCTGAGTGACGCTGATCAGGGTCATTGTGGGAGGACCTGACGTGTGCCTAGCCCTCCAGCCCCCCACCAGTACCCATCTGCTCCAGGCCGTGATGAATGCTGCTGTCGGGGGGCTGCTGAGCATGGTCATCAGGCCCATCCGCTCCCACAGGACCAGTCACTACACTGATAAGTACTGTTATTGAAGGTAATTGAATGGAGAGTGCCCCTCTGGGACAGCCAGGCCTCAGGCGATGCTGATGATATCTCTGATTCCACTGCGGCGGCTTGCACAGAGGATGTAACACACTTGTTTCTACTTGAGTAATTGTCGGGGTGTTTTTTTTTTTTAAATGGGGTGGTAAATGATTTTGAAATATTTTGTAGGTATAACAAGATTACAGCAGCATTTTTGTGTGTTTTGAACCAAAATAAGCAGCAGGAAAGTGGGAATGGATAAAATCTATTAATAATGCCCACTAAGGGGTTTTCAAAACTCCCTAACCCGAGGATTAAACATTAATAATACCTCAGATAGTGCAGCTTGTTGAGGAGAGGTGGGTTATTACTTTTATGTGTGATCCGATTTTGGACTACCAAAAACCTTTTAATAACTCTGGCAACCATTCTAGTATCATGGCGGCATGTTTTGTACAGTCAAGTGGCACTCATATTTTCTCCAGAAAATGTTGTAATTAGTTAGTTTAATGTTTCCCCTGACATATATCATTTATTTCAGATGCTACGGTAGGAGCATAATGGTTCAATGACAAAGAAAAGTGTTTACAATAAAGAAAAGAACATTTTCTAAAATCAAGTTTAAACACACGTGCCAAGCTTAAAAAAATGTATTGTTTGAATTCATGTTGGTTTCATAGGATTTTTAAAAAGGACTAGAGATTTTATCAATCAAGTTAAAAGCTATTTTTGTAAAAATATATTACCACCTTGAATACATGTTAGTGTGTTTAAACAGTGTTTTAAATATCCCTCCATCCATTACACACATACAGTAGTGGTCAAATGTGATGTCCATAGGGGATATTAGTATATTTATATATATTTATATATATTTAAAATGTTTAAAGATAAATAAATAAATTTAAATATATAAAATGTTTAAAAATAAATAAATTAATAGATATATATTTAAATTTATTTATTTATTTATTTTTAAACATTTTAAATATGGGGGAAAAACTAAACACTTATTTTGGTTAAGATATTATCTGACAAAATTATTCTGAAAAAAAAGCAAACTACAGTACACAAGAAAGCTCACAGGTAAAAACATGCTTTGACTAAAACTTAAGTTATTAATATTTTGGTTCTTATGTTTTTGCATGTTCATAAATTTTGTATGACGGCCTGTCTAAAACATTATCTACAATTTGGCATGTTTCATTGCGTTTTCAAATAAAGCAATTGTTTAATTTAATAATATTTTAATAAATGGTAGAAATGTCAATTTTCCTGTAGGCTGGGTATATCGTTTGCCACAAGTGTGTGTGTATAAAACAAATATCATGAAATATTAATAATATATGTTTTTGAGTCACCACACCACATGGCTTTTACAACCGGATCTAGCCTTGCCTTGTAATAAACAGGTCAAATTATCTGATATTTTAGAGACTTATGGACCTTGACATGCACTCATGTGTCAAAAGCTCTGATATCATTTCCTTTTTTTCCCCTGTATGTTGGTTGCACATTTTGATTTGGTGGACAAAACTTTTTAAAATATTAATTCGCGGTAAAGACATTTTGAATTTAATGAGGCATTTTTCTTCATTAATATCAAGATAGTATGACATTTTGACCTATTTACCTTCCAAAAAAATTAATTCTAATACAGAAATTTAAAATATGCTCAGAAGAGGTATGTTCAAGTGAATTGTGTTCATGAATACATTTTAATGTATTTTGAACAAATTAATAGATCCTTACTCAAAAACTGGTTGTGATGTTGTTGACCCATGTGTGGTGCTCCATATTGCTCCAGATGCATATGATAAATATTAAAGATTCAGTATAAGGAACAAAACTCTGGCTTGCAACACTCAAGAACCTCCTGCTGTTCAATCTGTTCTTGCACCCAGTATGAAGGTCAGACCCGTCCAGCGCTAATGGCCCCAATGTTCACTGCCTCCTCCCCTAGATCAATCTCTTCTCTATTAAGCGGAGTGTGTCGCTGAATATGATTGCAGTGATGCTACCCTACCCTAGTAATGTGCTTCCATCAATCCATCAGAGACACTCGACCGCAGGGGCAAGCAGTTATGAAGTGCTGCTAGATGACAGGCTGAGCTGGGGGAAAGCTCTCCTCGACTTTACTCTCCTCTGTCTTCCTGTCCTCTCATCTTCCCCTCCCCTCAGTCCTTCCTGCATCTTTATGGCTGATATAGTGGCAGAATAAAGCAGGGAATGTTTGCTGTGTCGTTCAAAATGTAATCCTTAACTTCAAACTGCAAAAGTAAAAAAGGGTTTTTGTTTTCTGAAGATCAAGATATATTTGCTTGAGAAGCAAAATGCAAGAACATATGGACTAAGAAAAATTCACTTTGAATTACATTGGGAGAAAACACTTAATACCTTAAATAAAGGGTGAGTTCACCCAAAAATGACCATTTCAATTGTCGTTCAAATCCCGTAAGACTTTCGTTCATCTTGAAAACGCAAATTAAGAGATTTCAATAAAGCCAGAGAGATTTATGTCCCTCCATTGACAGTCCACGCAACTACTACTTTGATGCGTTAAAAAGTTCATCACAAGATCGTAAAACTAATCCATTTGAATTGAGCAGATTTTTGGACATGATTGCTTTTTATGATGAACAGATTGAACATATAAACATTTGGTGACACTGAAGATTGAAGTAATGAAAGAAAATATATATCAACTCGCACACCAGTTATGGTAAAAGGAAGCTCAAGCATGTTCGCTTGACGCGCAAGAACCAATGAGGTTCATTTTCAGGTGTTATATGTGTTAAGTTTGCTGATCAATTTGTATATGTGAATAACTTAAACTCAATCTGTTCATCATATAAAGCAACCAAGTCTCTACAAAAATTTGGACTAAACCATTTGATTCATATGGATTAGTTTTACGACTCTGACGTTTTTGAAGCGACAAAGTGATATTTGCATAGACTGTCCAATGGAAGGATAGAAATCTCTCAGATTTCCTTAAAAATATCTTCATTTGTGTTTAGAACATGAATGACATGTCTTAGGGATTTAAAACAACATGAGGGTGAGTAATTGATGACCGTTGACATTTTTGGGGTGAAGAAATGCTTTAAGTAATGTTGCTTCTCAAGTAAATTTATATTAAAGCTACACTGTGTGATTTTTACCCCCATCTAGTGTTGAAAAGATATATGACCATCCAGTTAGTGTCTGTTCCTCTCAATTACGATTTCATTTAACTCCTACGTTGGCCAATGTAGTCCAAGATTAACATGGCTTCCAGTTCGACCTCGTCCATGAGTGTTAACTCAAACGTAAACGCGAA
>JAOTRC010000013.1:9061569-9075939 GCA_027497675.1 Cyprinella lutrensis
CTTGATAAAAATGGCCATTTTAGAAGAAAATTTCAAATGGCATTTAGAGGCTTTTGCATCTGAACTCTTCATATATAGTAGTAGTTGTCAAATAGTATCAATATGTATAATTTAATATTTGCAGATGTCTATATCATAATATATTTTAAAATAACCAAACATCACATAACTGTTTGTATCACTTTGCTCATTTTGCTCATATCTAATCACGAAGCATATTTGCTTCATTCAAATATGAACAAGTGTACATATACCATCAAGAAGATAATATGGCCTTTGGAATCCATAATATGCCATTTAGTATGGATGTCACCGGCAACAAGCTGCTGATTAACTAAGTACAGAATTAGTAATTGACCTTTCTAATCAACTAAACAAATCTCTAACTCCTGCTAATCAGTATTGATCTGCCCCGTCCAGTGACAGGACCATCTTTGTGTGTGTGTAGATGCACATACTTGTCTCCGTGTGTGTGTGTGTGTTTGAGCAAGGCGTGCTGGCAGGACCCTCTACACTCCCCTTTTTAATCTAACTCACTCAATGCAATCATTTCTCTTCTGCTCTGACGGGAATTGAGGATAAATGGAAATCTAATTAATGAGTGGATCAGAGGGGTGCACTCTGGTGAAGGGGTCTCATGGGAGAATGCTTGGCCAGACAGACTCCTGTATTGTTTTGGACTGAACATGTGAGGGAGATTGGGAGAGGGGTAGTAAGAGTTAGAGTAGGGTTGTTAGTTCAGCTATGACAAAGCTCTTTCCCCCTGTTTGTGGACCCCTCCAGAAAGCAACAGCCCATTTAACAAAACGTTAGCTGCCCTATCATTGACATTAAACCTGGGATTAAGACACACATATACTTATAAGTACTTGAGGCACTAATCTCTCACATTGACACTGCAGTGGGATGTTTAATGATTGTAATATCTTATGCTCATCATTAAGTTTTTCACAAGAAATCCATTGTTTTAATATACTGAAGAGTAAGTTGACTTTCAGGCTTTACTCATAGCTCTCTCAGGGATCTAATAGGAGTCAAATGTTTACTGTTTGAACCTATGCCAAGGAAAATAGAAATAATCAAACTGTGTAATAATCAAACTTTATTCTTGTGAATTTTAACTTTTAAAATACAATGCACTTTTAATGTGGGAAAAACTTTAAAACATTGTTTTGTTTGTCTAGTTAGTTTATTCAACTCTTGGAAACTCTTGGTTATGACACACCATGTTACATTCAAAGTGTGATTGTGATGAATATAAAGTTAATTAAAATAATATTAAAATAAATGTGTAATATTCAAAAATAACTTTTAAGTACATTAGTATATGTGAGATATATTTTCCGTTGTGGGGTTAGTAAATTGTTAGGGCCAGTAGGTTTTTTTATTTTTAAGAAATGAATAAAACAATGCTGTCCTTTGAACTTTCCATTTATCAAAGAATCCTGAAAATAAGTATCACCTTTATAACATTGATAATAATAATAATAATATATGTTTCGTAAGTTCCAAATCAGCATATTATTGTGATTTCTGAAGGATCATGTGACACTGAAAACTGGAGTAATGTTGCTGAAAATACAGCTTTCTTTTACAGGTATAAAAATTACATTTTTATTTTATTTATTTTTTTTTTTGTCAAATAAGACAAATAAAAAAACAATTCTTTTAAAAACATTAACAAATCTTGCCGAGCCCAAACTTGTTTTACTTGTCTTGTAAAACTATTGTTAGGTTTTATCGCCTTATTTCCTCTCCATTGTTTGTGGGATTTTTAATTTATTTTTTATTTATTTATTTTATTTTTTTAATAAAATGTTTGATGAGATGATATGAAGTTCTAAATCTAAATCCAGGTTGCATCATGTTTAATCCATTGATGGAAAGCTAAAGGTGAATCCACTGACACTTGCTCCTGTCATTAACACACCACACAGGGCAGCTCATCTAAATTCCATCACATTATTTCATTAGCTGCCGTCCAACACCGCCGCTTACCCTGTCCCTCACTCCAATCATTTTCCTGCCTGAAAAACACAACCAACAGCTCATCAGTGCCCGTGTCAGCCTGACCACAGGAGGGGTCATGGCTGTTACACCTCCATTTCTAAAAGATAAGGAGAGTGTGCTGTAGATTATGTTGATGGAGCTTTGAGATTGAAGAAGAAATAATGGGTCGATTAGAAACACTTTATTTTAGTACATTATATTTATATCAATAATTACTCAGGATCTAGCTTTCTCAGATTAAAATATACCATGTAAAGTTACTTAATGTGCATCTGATAAGGTTTGGAGACTTCCAAGTCAAGTCACATTTATTTATATAGCACTTTTTACAATACAGAGTGTTTCAAAGCAGCTTTACAGCGATAACAGGAAAATAATGCAAAAAAGTTTGTTTACAGAGGAAAAAAAGTTCAGTCAAGTTCAGTGATGTTGCATTTTTGTTTTTTAAAAAAAGTTATTGATTTAGTTGAAGATCTGAGTCATGCCGGTATGGTGTTGATGGCTGTCGATGAGGCCTTCACAATCTCTGCTGCGCTTCAGGGATGCGTTGTGCTCGTGTCTATAACAGTGCAATAACCTGTTGACTTTATTGTCCTTTTCCAGCCCGAGAAATGACGAGAGGGAAATTCCTGAACATCTTGGAGAGACCCAAAAAGTGAAAACCCAGATGGCGACCGCTGACCTGTCGGGACAGCTACCACCTGATTGTGATCGTGTGAGGCAGAAAACAGTAGCATGACACGTTAGCTTTTAAACGCTTACTATACGATTTGACTGATATGGGGTAAAACATCACAACAGCAATGCATCAATATATTTTGTATATATGTTCTCTTTAAACGACAGGTGCTGAGTAGAAAGGGTAGGATAGTGGCGTGCTATTCAATAAATGTTCATAAATGTATTTATTTTTCACTCTGCTGTGTTTAATACAGTGTAATACAACTTTAATCGTTTTATTAAAAATTCACTTTTGTTTAAATGAAGCACAGTTGGTTGTGTTCGCCTACGTGCCCTGTCGGAAAAAATGCTGATCTTCCCATTTTATTTCTTTTTTTCAGTAGATTTGTAACTCTTTTGCTTTTGCATCTGCTAGTGAGGCGTTGCTTCCCATTGGCCAGCCAATGACGTTTTCTTGAAAGTAGCTTCCATGAAACAATGAGGGAGTTCACAAAGTAGTGGTCAAACTTTTAATTAGGGCAATAACTTCATGCCTGTGCCACTCCAGCGACTGCTCCATTAACGTCCCTCTTTTGCTCCGGACATGTAAAAGGCTTTGACATGAGAGTGCTTCCATGCCAGTGCAAGGCCATTTTATCTATTTAATGGGAATTGGAAGTTTTGAAGGCCCCCAGTACAAAACATTGCGTAAAAATAATATTGCTCATTGTCATCCCTGTTAACAAGAGTTGACATAATTACTAGGGCCATTTCTTCTCTAATTAGCACACTTCCAGGGACATTGGCGCGAACAGTCTGGGAGAAAAGGGAATCAGACAGGCATGCTGAACGGCAAACAAAGAACGCTCTGGCGAGCGTAATTAGGTGAGACAGTGGCCAGGACTGTTCTCGGCTGGAGATGTCGTAGAGGCTGCGGTTGGCGAGTGTTCGCTCCTGCTCCCACCAATTCTTTGGTGTGCGCCTCTCCCCCAGTGTCTAATAAGCCCCTAATTGTCTTTCTGATTCACATAGAACAAGGGAGCTGCTGGTTTAAACCATTCAAAACTACTGGTGTCTGATCCCGCTCTGGAGGCCCCAGATTTGCCCCTCATTTTTTTAACTGTCTAAACAAGCTTTTAAACAAGTTTAAAGAGAAGTGGGTTGCAAATTCTCTGGAAAACAAACTTGACCTCTGGCAAATAGTCTCACATACGTATATTTATCTATGTATTGTTGTTGAGCTCTTATTAAAGGCCCCCAAATACTTCAAGCGAAACCAAAGAACAAACTGCTGTGACGTCATTTCAAACAAAATAAGGCCGTTCAAGTTCGTTTGAAGTTTGTTTTCGCGAGTTCAAAGCTCCTTGCAAACTTTCCGGAAAAGTTCGCTCTGGTTGGTAAACACCTTCAAGCTATCATTTGAATTACTGTGCTGATTATGTGATGGATAGTTGTGCTTCTTTGATGTTGAAATCCTCTCTGGTTGACTTCTGTTCAGTCCGTCGATGTGGACACACTAGAGAGCTGCTTTATTGTATAAATTTAATTTGTAATTCTAATTGAAATTACCACTAGCTTTGTTTCCTTTCCAAGGTTGCTAATTTAATTTAGGCGCAAAATTGGAAAATTCACACTAAACATTTTCCTTTCCATGTGTTCAAGAGAACAAAATTGTTGTTTCTCCTCCATTGTAAATGATTTGCGACTCAGAGCGTGCAGATTCAACGCGGTCATGGTATATTCGTATGACCTCACTCGTACGAATTTATACGATTTGTCTAAACCCCAGTTATGGGTAGGTTTTAGGGGTGGGGTCAGGGGTAGGTCATTCATATGAAATCATACGAATTGTACGATTTAGCAAAAATCGTATAAGTGAGGTCGGATGAATTTGTACGAATTAGCCACCTCGTAAAATACGTACGAATTGTCATGAGAATGGGTTGGAAGGTTCTGGGAGGGATTAAACCAAATCATTCTGATGACAGACTTGGGCTCATGCATTTCTGAATGACCAAACCAACATTTGAGATGCTGTGCAATAAAATAGGTCCACTGGTTAGTCCAGTTATCCAATCACATCCACTGTTGAGGCAAAGTCACAAAAGTGTTTTGTTCCACATTGAGTGATTTTTATTATTTTTTTTTTTGGTATGCGCATTTTCATCGTAGTAAAAATAAATGAATGGAAACATTGCTACTTGCTTTAAAACAATCTATAATGTGTTAAATAAACGTGAAATTACTTGACTGAAGTGCGGAATTCCCAATCTAAGGCAAACATATCCACATCGCTCAGATGCTTTCTTAACTGCTTTTTTCTCACCGCTGTCATTGCTGTTTTTATTTTTTGTTATTGAGAGGAAAGTACGCTTCACATATTTGCATGTTCGTCTAAATCCCCCTCCCTCTATTGGGCATTGGGATGTTGGCTAACAGTATTCTGCTTTTCAGGTATTTCAAACTTTTTTTAATCCCAAAGTGAAGGAGGAAAAAGCCATTATCTTTGCCATGATTATAATGGGACTTAAAGGGAATGCAAAATTCACTTTTATATGGTGTTTGCAAATAAATGTGTCTTTGCAGTGTGTGGACACAACCATCATGCAATGAAAAAAATCCATTCTCCTTTTTTTAATCCTCAAAAAGCCTAAACTCTCTATAATCAAGCCGTTTGGATTTTCTGAGCAATATGCTCATATTGCTCATGCTTCGTCTACGGCGACTGACATATTGTCTCGTATTAGCATATTTACGTCCTCAGCCGTTTGTAAACTATCTGCCAAGGCAGCAATTTACGTGACACGCCCCAGGAAAGAGAGGGGTGGGGTGAGCAGTTGCTCATTATCATTTAAAGAGACATGCACCGAATCGGGTCGCTGTGAACAGAGCTGTTTTTGAGGAGGTAAAAATGGTGTTGTTTTACACAACCACTAAGGAATTTTAACCAAAGTATGTTACAAACTTTACATTAAGACCCAAAAGAATCATACAGTACCAACTTGTGGAAAATAGGCATCCGATGACACCTTTAAAGCCAAACAGAAGTATTATATCTAAGTGAAATGGCTTCTCAAACTAGAAAAAATGTAGGGCTAGATTTGATTTTGTCCAAACGGAATCAGTTTAATCATTATGGTTTGCTTTTGGTCGTCCCACCCTCACACCGAAAATCACATCATGAGAGAAGATAAGAGATGTCATTGCAATGAGAGTTATTTTGATTAAAGATTATGAGAGCACATTCATTCTTTTAAAGAAAAATGGGCGCAATAAATCCTTTATAAAAAATTATAAATACTGTTGACTTTAAGTATATATATATATAGAGTCATAGACTTTATGAAGTTTGACAGAACTTTGCACAATTGCATCCGTTACACTCTGTTGCTCTCATACATTGTGACGGTAGTGATGTACAATGACTGTTGTGAATAGACCAGTTAGTAAACTGACATCACGGAAGCTGCGGTTCACATAATGGCACCCGCCAGTAGTCTCTGCCTGTCAAATAGGTCCTGTCCAGACATCCTCCTTAAGATGAGGGTCATTCCCCACAGAGGGGCTGTCTCCAGGACGGGGGAAAGAAAGGAGAAACACCAGAGCAGCCATAAACAACCCGTTGCCCTGACCTCGACGGGCCTTGCTGCCCTAACAAACGTCAATCCGATGTGCCCTCAGGCCTTTAATTAGCTGTCAATTAGTGCAAATTAATCAACTCCTCGCCTAATTAAGCAATGTCGGCAGGCAGCTTCCAAACACGCTATTGTGGGAGCTGTATGAGAAAACTGGAGCTAGCAAACTCACTCTGCATCAGGGGGTCATCGCACCATTGGCGGTTTCGTGAGGGGAAAGAACTCTAGTTTCCATTTTTTTTCACCTACTCAGCAGAAGGTGTTTACCATTATCAGACTGCTGTCGTCAGTATCCGCTCTGAAAATCCCTAGTCTCAGGAAGAGGAGTACCAGTAACTCAACTTTAAAATGCCTCACAGGACTTTCAGTTTAATTCAAAACAGGATTTTCAACTTTTTTATCATATTTTGCTTTTGTAAAGGAATATTCTGGGAAGATGGGAATGTGAAGCTTATCATTTATGAAATCACCATTATTAATTCTTTAGGTTAAGATAGTATGTTATTCGAGTTGTTAATGCTGCTGTCTGTAGCTTATTTTGGGTTAAAATTATCCAAAATACATGTTTGAGAAAATACATAACCACCCAGTGTTTAAAACTATCTGCTTGGCTTAGCTCGATTCAAAGCGGTGAGCTTGTAATAATGTTTTTAACTCCAGTGGTACTCGTGGATTTCCGCTGAAGTTGTCTTTAGGGTTTATGGCATTTTCTTATGGCAACAAAGTTGTAAAATCACCTTTATTCAACTGTTAATTTTACGTCAGAATGTAGGCTCACTATTGGACAGCATCACACACATGACCAGCGTCGGCCAATAGTGAGTCTACGTTCTGAAGTACAACACAGAAGTGCTGCGCTGTTACACGTAACTCCCTCAAAGCCCACACAGAAGAAAATGAATAGTTGAATAAACTTGTTATTTTAGGGAGGTTTGCGCACAAAAAGTATTCTCGTTGCTTGATAAACTTAAGGTTAAGCACCACTTGGACTATTTTAACTATGTTCTTACTAAGTTTCTGGGCTGGCAAGTTTCAATTACAATAGAAGCCTATAGAGTTTCGATTACAATAGAGCCTATCCTAATTTGTGTTCCAAAGAGGGGTTGGAACAACATGAGGGCGAGTAATTACTTGGGTGAACTAACCCTTTAATGCAGAATAATGTCAACAATATCAGGGACGTTTTGGGTGAAAGAGGTTCTTGAGTGGGTTTTTGGGGTCGGTTGAGAGACACTCCTCTATGCCGCAAGACTGTGTGCTTGGTGTACAAAAACAAAATGCAACATTAAAAACAATTCATCACTTCCAATACATTGCAAATACAGAATTATGACCAGAAGAGCAGAAGTGATTCTTCATTTAAATTGCCTGGCATGAGAAGATCAAGCACCAGCAATCTGTGATAGGGGACGGACTAATGCAATACAATGTCCCTAATACAGCCCCATCCCAAAGCTCATTACCTTGCTTTGACCTTCCAGCAGATTCCAAGTTCTTCGTAAAGACAAATAGCCGTCAAGCATTTCAATATAAGAGAGGTCTTCATTTGTATGCATCACATTATACTGTAATTGTTGCAAGTTTGGACAAACTCTCATTTTAGCAGCTTTGAAAAAGTACACAAGGGTTGCGTCCCATTTTGCACAGAGGTCAAGGCAACGGTGTAATTTACCATCCATCTGTTTGACTAGCGCAATCGTTTTTCAGTATCTCAACTTTGTGTTTGTGTGGTGGAGATGACTGATTTCACTTAAAATAAGTAGGCAATAGGCACGAGCCCACGAGAGACTGAATATTCAGAGAGGGAGAGAGAGAGGGGGGGGGGAACAAATTTTGCAACAGCTGTTTGCCTTTTAATCTGCCACCATCAGATCTTCCAGTCTTTGATAGGCCACCAAATCTACACGAATGACTGAACTAAATCTTTCCTTAATCTACAGCCTTATTAGTTTGTCCTCTTATGCATGTAAATCAGGATGCAGCCATTTTCATATGTAGATGGATTATTAAAAGCCATGGAGGGAGAGGGTTTTTTTTTTCTCAGCTCACAATAAACAACAAAGCCCTGCACAGATTACAGCAGAAGCGGCGGCTACGAGAGGGCAGGAAGCAGTTTGTAATTGACAGGTTGCTTTGACAGAGCGCGAGTCTTGTAAATAGATGGGTTTATCTAGAGCGGGTGATGTGTCATTAGCATATCTTGATAACATTGATTTCTTCATTACCCTTAATGAAATTTCCACTTAATGGCTTCTAATTAGTTTCAACTGGTGCTCATGTAATTGCAGCTGTAATATTTTTGCTCAGCGGCGAGGAGTTTGATGCTTTGATGAGACGCGAAAACTCTTGCGTGAAGTTTCATTTTCTTGCACTTACTTGCGCGTTTGTTTTCTCAATGTGTCTAAATGTGCAGATCGCTCGTTTGCGGAGTTCCTATATGTGATTAAACTTTACTTTTGTGTGACTGCCAGTTTTGATGATCATCTCATGTAATTGCCATGGAGCCAGGCCAACAAAGAATTAGCATGGATGGGTAATTGAATGTCCCATCAGGCCACAAAATCGCATGGCTTTTCTGTATTTTTAAGCTTATAAACAGGATTACAGTTCACCTTTATTAGTCAAATTCAGGACATTGTTATTACCAGGCCACTTCGACGTGATAAAACATCTCCAAGTGTTTCGTGTAGCTATTAATTAGCTAGAAAAGTAACCGAGCTGTCTCTCGGGAGCGCGCGCTCGCGGAATCATTCCCTCGTGTGTGCCTGACGCCACGCGTCTGACGTTCTGCTGGTGTCGTATGAATCATGACGTTTATTTATGCATCGGTACATGGCACTTTGATAAGATTGGTGTTATCTCTGTCTCCATCAACGGCTCGCTGCTCATTTCCATAAATTATCTCCCAGTAATTATCTGTCCAGATGTCCAAATTGTGCCACAAATTATCTGCAAAACGAATCAAAATCCCACTGTAATTTAGTAATAGCTGATTAGACCTTGGTGTATTAAAGAAACATGGATGTAATTAGAATAAGCTATATTTTGCGGTCTGTTCAGATGGGTATGCAACGGGTAGCTCTGAAAATGTATAGGATAATGAAGGATAATGGAATATGTCCAAATTTACCTTGATTTTTCCCACTAAATAAATACCCTTGAAATAAATTCATATAAAAAAATTGTAAAATTTGTATAATAAAATATAATATATAATATAATACAAATTAATATTTGTATTTGTCTTAATATAAGCATATCATTGTGGAAATGGACACCCATTCCTGCCGTCCTCTGCTTACAATTGACCAAGATTGAATAAATATCAATTTAATAGGCTATTCTATTAGCCTATAGGCTACATAGCTATATTCAGCTGATTTCTCAGAATTTTAGAATTTTACAGTCAGTGATGTGATAATGACCTTTTGTTATATTTTGTCAGGTGGTACTCGAAGATTAACATGAAGAAATGCTAAAATGCACCTTTTATGAACATGCTTTCGATCCCTGAATACAAGTCATTTTGCTATCATTTTTTGTAAGGGTTTGGAATATGTAAAAAATAAAAAACGCCTAATTACAAAGCTGAATTTATTTTAAAAATTAATAGGTTACCGTAATCTTTTTTAAATTTATTTATTTACTATTTCTTTTAAAAGGCAATTTCCTCATAGCTACTGATAGGCTATTTAAAAATAACAATAATAATCTGTCTCAATCCCAAACATGCAGGAAGCCATTTTGTTGTCATGTGATAAGAATAGCAGTTTCAAAAAATTTTGTGTTCAAAGATGATACTAATTTCCATGACCCATTTATCTTCTCCTATAATTATATCCTTGAACGTGAATTTTATTATTTAATTTTGTTATTTTAAACCTAAAGGGGATTTTAGATAGGCTATTGCAAAAAATAATAATAATAAATAAATAAATAAATAAATCTTTAGCGTTTTGCAGGAATTATTCCTCGCACGTTCTGAGCCTGAAATCTTTGTTGAACCCTTCAATAGCACGCAACAGGAGTTCTTTAAACTAACTAATCAATCTTTCTCATCTGGACACATTCGATCTTATATTAAATCATATTATAGTTTTATACGATGGATTATTCAATAAAATTACAACTTTTGCTTGTCTTTGTGATAGTAGATGATTTCATTCATTATTGTAAGCTATTCGATTTGATGTCAGGCGATTCTGCCTCAAAACAATTATTGTAATGCTTCTGACCGGCCTATAGTCTGTCATTGCTGACGACATTACTCTTATGTGTGCTATATGTTGCACGTTTCCGTTGTCCAGGAGTCCTTTTTATTTTTGACAATTGTATTTCCTTTATTTTATCATCTAGATACACATAAAACAGATTCAAAAAGCCGTTAACAAAAGGCAAAACACGTCAAAAATGAACATTTGTATAGGCTAAAAGATTCCCTCCTAGGCTAGGCTAGTATGTTATTATTATAGGCCTATATTAAATTGCGAGTGAATTTAATTCGAAATATAATTTCGAAGTGATCTAATTGTATTTGCAAATTTTGGTTAAATGTCTGATTAACACATAATTGCAAGCAACATGTGATGCGAATGAAATGATATCATGCATGACAAACAGGGAGAGCAGCATCCCAACGCATTCTGTATCCTCTGGAATTCTAAAACACTTACTCGCCGCTGATTGGCTGTTGAGTTTTGACCCTTGTTGGGATGGACCTGTTGGATAAAAGGAGAATTTCTAGAGGGATCATGCGTATTGCGCCGTGGATGCCTTTGCACAAGGGACCGACTCGTATGTGAAGAAGGGAATAGTCTCAGAGGCACCATGACAGGAAAGGATGGGGCTGTTTTGTCGGAAAGTTTGAACAAATCAAAATCAGTGTGTGCCGCTGAGAACAGGGGAACTAACAATCCACATCTGTCAAAAAGCAGCACCACACATCCGCCCAAATGCACGGGCTTCGGCATCCAGGAGATCCTGGGACTAAATAAAGAGCCGTCTTCGGCGGCTCCGCGGAGCACACTGGACTCGTTCCCTGCCGGGGCGCACCTTCTAGCCAGCAGGTCGATGCTCGGTCCAGCTGGGGTTGGTGTTGGTGTTGGGGTCGGGATGGGCTTAATTGGCCATGGAGGTATTCCGTCGTTCTACAGCCAGCCCGCGTTTCTCGAGGTGCTGTCAGACGCGCAGAACGTCCATCTACAGCCGCTCAACAGGACAGTGGGCCCGCTGGAAAATAACCAGTCTGCCAGCTCAGGTATAGGCCTAAGAAATTCACTTTTAACGCCCGCTCGGGTCCAATGTTCTTATTGTTGTATAGCCCTGGAAAGGGCCTTAGTAAAAATAACATCAATATTATTAGTTGTTGCTATTGTTACAATTTTTTTCAAGATGGAAATATGAAATGAAAAGCCTGCTGTTACCCGTTTTATTTTAATATAATCAATTAGGCTGTATTTTCCTCCAAATCCCAAGTTATCATCATCATCGAAAACGTCAAATAGCGTTTTTTTTTTAATTAAGGGCCAATGGCTACAAAATATTTTACATTTTGAAAATGTCACAGCCATTTTGAATAGTCTAATATTTCTTCCGATGTTACAGATTCAGAAGATGTCTCTTCAAGTGAAAGGAAAATATCAAAGTCTTCACTGAGCCAGAGCAAGAAGAGAAAAAAGAGACGACACAGGTAGGCTATTGAACGCTAAAAATGCACGTAGCCTAAATCAATCTTCTTGATTAATTAGACAGTAATCTCAAACATAATTTATGTGGTCTCCGAAATTAAATATCCGAAACAGGAATGTGTAAAATTCGGCAAAACGTTTATCTCGATGGCTCTGGTGAAATGCGGTTATGATGCCCAGATTTCTGTCCCTTATTTAGGAGCATATAGGCTAATTATGTTGGGGTTTTTTATGTAACGAGTTATTTGACTCTAGGTTTTAAAACGCAGTAAAATAGTTTTAATTTTAATAATTTTAATAATACATTCTCGTAATTTGCATTTTTATATGGTCATTTTGTAAGAAGCATTTATTCTTTTTTATAGGAAAGACCTGCTTCAATTACAGTTAGAAACATTAGCCTACATTAATGTCTATAATTATGATTTTCAGTAGCCTATCCTATTTTA
This sequence comes from Cyprinella lutrensis, assembly GCA_027497675.1. Classification (NCBI taxonomy): domain Eukaryota; kingdom Metazoa; phylum Chordata; class Actinopteri; order Cypriniformes; family Leuciscidae; genus Cyprinella; species Cyprinella lutrensis. Next base: position 9,074,011 of record JAOTRC010000013.1, read on the forward strand.
TATGTTCAAACATTAATTAATACACATCAAATAGGCTAATTTCTTCTTTAAACTAGTTTAAACCCTAAAAGAAAAAAAAAAACTCGTCATTGGTCCACTCGATTTGAGCCTATTGAAATGTATGCGTGATGTTTCGATTTTCTATGACAATTGAATGTTGTTCTTTTGTAGAACAATATTTACATCTTACCAGCTGGAAGAACTGGAGAAGGCTTTTAACGAGGCTCATTATCCAGATGTGTACGCCAGAGAAATGCTGGCTATGAAAACCGAGCTGCCCGAGGACAGAATACAGGTGAGGAACGACTGTTACTCACCGTTACAATTAAATGAGAATACAAGGAAACAACGTGCAACGCTCTTTTATTTATTAGATAAAAGCCTACAGTTTATAATCATGTTTGCTGTATGCGGGGGCATGTGATCCTTTTTCTGTTAACTATTTGACCTATAGGCTATTTGTTATGTCTGTTGTCCAAAATATTTCTTTTAATTAAGATTTGTTTGTCCCTCAAAATTCCGCGCAATTACGCCAGCCTTTCTTTCTTTCTTTCTTTCTTTCTTTCTTTCTTTCTTTCTTTCTTTCTTTCTTTCTTTCTTTCTTTCTTTCGCAAAATGCTTTGATCCATTTCCTATTTTCACAACAAAATGATATATCAAAATATTTGCAATGAAAACTTTACACTTAAAATTAAGAAACTGAGAACAAAAAAAACATGCAATAAAATAAAATAAAAATATATCTTGGGCTAGATTGTGGTAAATATGCCTCGGTCTCTACTCTGAGCCAGATATATATTTTACACACTATAAAAAATATAAGATGGGCTAAGAGGTTTCTCAGGTGTTTTCTGAGATGCCTTTTTTGAAGATGTTTCAGATGCTGCTTTGATATACTCAAGGAATTTTGAAGTGCCTCAAAACCTTTCCTGGCATGGCCCATTTTTAAGCAGATTTTGAGTTCGTGCAGTAACTTGTTGGTTCCTCAGAGAACTGACCTTTTAAAGACCGTCTCCTTTATGTTCTCTTGGAGGTTCTGCCAGGTAATCTGAGGAAACAATACCTGTATCATTTCCGTCTGTAGTGATAATGTTGCGTGCATTTAATCGGCTAATAGTTTGTGTAATGGTTGGCAAACATTTTCTTGGGGTCAGTAACAGAAGGTGATCTCAGTGGTGCGAATAATGGAGGTTCAGCATTACAGCCCACACACTCTTAAAGGTAAAAAAAAATCTATAGCTAAAGAACATTTTAAAAAATCTGAAGACCCTTTTTTTCCGACTATAATGAACCTTATGAAATGTTGTAGGTTCTTTATGGAACAGTTTATCGGCCTATATATAGCATATATATATATAATATTAAGCATATGTTTCAGAATGGTTTTCAAAGGTTTCTGTAGTTATTAAAGTTAGACTAGGCTTAAGTTTGTCAGCAATTTTCGTCTGAGACTAGGCCTATATAGCAAAACAAAACAAGCTTGCGCTTTACTTTGTGGTTAGTTTGAGGTAGCCTAAGCAATTGAAAAATGGCAAATACTATTCTTCACCTTATTATAAATGTAGGCTACATATCCCAAATAACAGTCTTTTAAAATAGCCTACAGATAGTGGCAAACATAAAACATAAAACTTTCGGCTCGCGAGACGCACCTTGAAATACACATCGAAAATTAGGGTGAATTTGTGACACATTTCCTCACCTTTATAGCCTACTAATTTTTTTGAATGTTTTATAAAAACCCTTTAAAATAGTCGCACACTGACTAGGCCTATATCGATCAACTGCAGCATCCCACTCGGACAGATAATATCTCATCAGCCTCAGTTGGATGTCAAACAATTTGCTCTCAGAGAGAGAGAGAGATAGAGAGAGAGAGAGAGAGAGAGAGAGAGAGAGAGAGAGAGAGAGAGAGAGAGAGAGAGAGAG
>JAOTRC010000013.1:9101261-9111275 GCA_027497675.1 Cyprinella lutrensis
AAGTAATATTAAAATAGTAATAATGTCACAATATTAAATGCAGCCAAAGAGACATCTGTCAAAAACATAAAAATCAACCCCAAACTTTTAAACTTTACGTTTATGACAAAATGTGAACAAGATAAAAGTTTACATAGTCATAACTGATATAATCTTTCTTTTATGCAAAAACCAATGCGAGAGTGACTCACAGTCTTGCTGCTGATGTGTGAGAGTAACTTCATAGACTGCTCCTGATCTGAAAGAGCATCTCTGAGGAAGTGCTGTGACAGGAGTCTCTGTATGACAGCTTGACTTGCATCACCGTCAATCGCCAAGCACTGCGCCGCCAGCCAGCTGTCTGCACCCATGCCAGAGGGGTCTGAGTCATAACATATGATGGTCATTTTGAGTCAACATCGGAGGAGGATAGATTGCTTTACTTGTGACATTAATGTTTTAGAGTTTATTTTAAATTACATTTTTAGTTTTCAAGTAATGGTCTCCTTTCATTTATGCACCTTGTTTTATCATGCTTCGTAGAATGTCTCTCGCGGGTTTGTTAGGTGTCCTCATGGCATACTGAGACACTGCAGAAGTCATCTGAACTCTCTTCACTGGATCCTCAAGGGCTGAGACAATGAGAGCCTGCAACTCCTGCGGTACCGCCTTCAACTTCCATTTCTTACTATGTTGAGCTGAGCAAAAAAATTTGATTTATTTTCTACTTCATTGAATTATTGCCTTAAAAGGGTTTATATTATATTATAATACAACACCATGCTGTAAATAACGGTAAGATGTAAATAATTTTCTTATGCTTACCAAGGTTGCATTTACAGTATTTGTTTGATAATCCAGTCAGATATTTGACTATTTAAAACAACTTATACAACAAAAAATGCAATTTATTCCTATGATCATGGCAAAGCTAAACTATCAGTAGCCATTAGGCCTACTCATTATTCGTCACATGATCCTTCAGAAGGATGTGGTGCTCAAGATTTGCTTTTACTTTGATCAATGTCGAAAACAGTTTAATATTTTTGTGGAAACCTTTGGTGAATAGAAAGTTAAAAAAAACAGCATTTAACGTGTTTGACAGATTTTTTTTAATTGAATTTATACATTGAAAGATGTATTTTGAGCTGACAGATTAACATGCTTTGCCAGGGTGAAGCTCATCTTGTGGTCCATTAACTGCTCTTGATGCGTTGGTTAAGATGGCCTCCAGCCGCGCTGTGTAATTAGGGTCACTAAGAGCCATTTTAAAGCATTTTTAACACTAATAGTGCACTTTAACTGCAAGTAAACAAGTAAGTCTACCTGAGGAGTTCTCCTGTGTAAAAACATTCTCTGTGACATGGCTGGCGGGACGTGGATTCAGAATATCCTGCACAGGAGGGGTCTGTGGGATCTCAATGTGCTTGACAGTCACAGTTGCGGTCTTATTTAAGTGGTTCTGCACATTGATGATTACTGGAGAGAGCCCATAACCTGGTATCCTGTTAAATAAGGACAGACACCACAAAACATCAACAACAACAATGTGAAATTCAAGTGTGTTAAAAGGGATAATCCACCCCCAAATGAAAATTCTGTCAATATTTACACCCTCATGTAATTCCAAACCTGTGTGCATTTCTTTCTTCTGTGGAACACACACACAAGAAAGGGATTTTGAAGAATGTTGGTAACCACACAATTTTGGTTCCCATTGTCTTACATTGTATGAACAGAAGCTGTTGGGTTACCAACATTCTTCAAAATATCTACTTTTTTGTTCGTAAAACACATGATGAGGGTGAGTAAATGATGACAGAATTTTCATTTTTGGGTGGATATCCAATAAGAAATCCATTTTGATAAAAGCAGAAGATTCTATGACAGTATTACCTGTGTTGGTTCCTCTGCTGCAACAGATTACTAGTCTTATTTTGGGCCGGAGCCTGTAATGCAAATCTGCCTTCTTCTTGGGTTAAAGTATTCATGAAACAGTTTCTTTTTTTGTTTCCATGCTTCTTTTTTTTCTTTAATATTGTAGCACTACATGGTGCTAAGGGGCCTGTGGTATGGAAAAGCCAGCTAAAATCTAATTTTCTGTATGAAATGGCTCCCATCTCATGAATAACTTCTTCAGAGAAAGAAAGGCACTGGCTTGTGTTATTCAGAAACTGTTTGTAAAGACACTCCTCTCTGCGCTTGCGGTGCTCTGGTCTCCAGTTCGCACGCTGTAAATTCATGGCTGTCTGTGAGGCCTTATGGGACATTGTCTAAAAAAGGAAACAATGATCAAATAGAAATTGATTATTTGATTCTTGAAGCCTGCTGGAATAATAAAAACAGCCCTTTTAGCTGTTGAAAGAAATCTGGAGCCTGCTGTAAAACACTACATCAACCCAATGAATAAATACATAAAATAATAAACGTAAAAAACATAGCCTAAACCACAATTGTTTCTATGAAAAGCCACCTACCGCCACACTTTACAAATCACGTCGTCACAGAATCACAGCACAGAGATCAGACTGGAAATTTCATTAACGTTACATTTATTTATCACAGCTGTTTATATCAAATGTTTAGACCAAAAATGAGGATAAAATACTTTTTAATAAAACAAGCAAAGCGCGTCGCTGACAGGTAACGTTTTAAAAGTTACCAGAGCTCTGACAGTACTCAAAAGTTGGCATAGCAACGAGACGCGCTTGTTTTGCTGCAGAGCGGCTGCCATGGCTCCTTGACATTACCTAGGGACCACACATAAATAGATGCCTCATTATCAGATGTTTCTATGAGCCGTTATATGCACTGATCTATAAATGACATCCGTAATGTCATATAGATTAGTGGTGCCGTCCGACATACTGGAACAGTCATAACCGGTCCGTGAAAATTTCGAGTGTCAGATATATGGCGACAACAAGAAAACGGCTTCAACTAACAGGACATTAAAAGTTACTATAGTAAATGTAAAAACTGTTTTTTAAAGCACCATAGTAATAATGTGTTAATTCATATAAAAGCACAAAGCAACACATTCTTACTGTAAAAGGTTATAGACCATTTTGCAAGATGTAAACAGAAACAGAAACACTTCCTGTTTCAGCTTGTAACTGTTTTCTTTATTTCACATGTAAAGAAAAAATCTTAAAGATGTTTGTTTAACTTTTTGATGCATTTTTATATGTTCTGTTGGTTGTATTTTATCCCAGCTTTTATGTAGTGTTAAAAAACTGAAACAGGAAGTGCTTCTGGACCAGTTTTGTTTACATCTTGCAAAATGGTCTACCAATTCTTTAGGAATTTAAATTGATGGCACGTTGACCGTTCCAAGATGGTCTGTTCCGGGTCTGTTCCGGTGTTCCAAGCGGGTCTGTTCCGGTCTGTTCACAGAGGAGGAGTGCAAATTCCAATGTTTTAACAGAGGAAGAGAGCATGGTAAGATATAGGTTGCTAAACGTAATATCTGGTCCGTTTGACAGTAAGACTGACTATAATATCTATTAAAAATGTGAATCGAAAATATGATATTTATATGATTCATATCTGAATGTGATGAGACAAGAAACATTTTGTGTTTTCGACATTAGGCTACATATGCAAATAATTATAATATCCCAGCAAATTAAGTTGACCTAAGGAGAGCAGCCCCAAAATGGATCTCTTTTACAAGATTTGTTGTGAGTGATTCTAGCACAGTTCAGTTATAGCTACTTTCTGGTGCACAGCTGTTTTGACTTTGGCAGGCAAGTTATGGGCCAAGAACAGACCATATAATTCCATGCAGCATCTGGGATGAATATAGGATAAATTCTGACAGGCGGAGGATTCCATCATAATAGTTTCACACAACATAGAGACAATGTTGACTACACAATAGAGGAAACAAAAGCAATCATGACCACATCTACACATGAAAAGAACGAACAAATCGGTGTATATAAAAGACTTTCCGGGGACATTTTGTAACATGTTTTAGCACTGGCGCAATTTTATTCTGCACTATTTTTTTTTAACAGTCACTGCCATTTCAACAGTATTTCTTGTCTTTCTCACAACCTTCAAACATACAGGTCAGGCCATTACATTCTTTAAAGGAGAATTGCTAGATATGATGAGTCTCTCTCATTAAACTCATTTTATGACCCAATGTATTTTGAATGTGATGTCTTCTGTCACAGGGACACATTGATATACCAAGGTGTGAAGGACCATATTGCTGTTTCTAGGAATCTCTTCAGAGGTACAGTTTCCAACAAGCTGCGTACATAGATCACCTGCTTCTCTGAAACAATGTGAGCAAATTGCCATGCAACCTTAGCTTATATAAACTGAACATCATACAATTATTTGATGCCAACATATACATTCAATGGATCAGCATTAACAAAATAAAACAACAACAACAACTAATAATGATAAAAGAAATATTAAATATCCAAAAAGATATCAGCAATGTTTACAAACAGCCAATTTCTTTCCTTTTGAAGAATGTATTAAAATCTATTTTTTTAATTAAAGATTAGGGATATTCCAATTTCTTAGAATTAACAAATAAATATTTGTAGTCTTTAATAATCATAGAAATGCTTATCTTTTTCTCAAGCTTTGATAAATTAGAAACGATACATGTAGTAATGCTAAAACATCAAAACATCTGTATTATTAATAAAAAAGTTGGTTGATAATTCCAATCCAGCCCTTTAATTAAAATCAAAATGTAAACAAAACAGTCTTTAATGCAGGCCTGAATACGCCACATTTATAATTTAGTATGTGTTAGTGTGGCGAGCAGGACGAGGCGGAGGGCCGTGTGAGATACGAGACTGGTCCGTCTCACAGGTGTTGCTCATCATTAATCATGCCACCGGCCTCGCACCGCTCTCTCACGGCCCTCGGCCTCGTCCTGCTCGCCACAGTTAGCTTTTAGAGCAAGATATATTTCATGAGAATCCACTTCATCAATTCGACGCCAAGCAATTCCTCTAAATGAAATAGCCATGAAGGCCACTTTCTGCGTAGTGCAAATAATGATGTTTAACGAACCTTTTCTATCACTGAAATAGTCAGCCTGACAAGTTCAAGACACTTTAAACCGAAGTCTCCACACAACAGGAGTCTCTACGAACATAATAACTCCTCGCCTCTGAGGAGTCCCCACAGCCCTCAGGCCGATGTACTATGAGGACTGGGAAGAAGCGAGCGTCTTGGTAATTCGGCGGGCTGTCATTAAGGGCAAGCTGACTGGTGTAAGACCTGCAGCACTGCTCATCAGGACAGCAGCGCTCTGTAAGTGTACTACTACGGCTTCTCCACAGTCCCATAGTGCGCCTGGAGCCGTACATGCGGCACAACGAGAAGTGCGAGGTGTCCAGGGACAAACGGGAGTGGAAGGTGTGGCGAGAAAAGATGGAGGAACAGCTAGAGCTGATCGTTGGCTGTCTCCGGTCGCCTTCTTCTTGGCAACAGTGCTCACAGTTCTGCACCAACGTCCCGTAGCTCTGCGTTGAGCAGCTGTCCAACAGCAAGCGGTTGGAGGAAATGCTGTCTCTGTGGTTTGACCCAGAAGCCCCCAGGTTCATCAGCATGGCTTCCGAGTAGCTGGGTATAAGCTGGCGGTTTGAACGAATGTGCCATTCCAGCTCCGTACTATCCACCGTTTCTACTCTTGGAAGGCCATAGCGAGTGTCCAACACGGTGGCATCAGCCTCTGGAGACGGGCTGTTGTTGCTATACTCTAGTCCGAAGAGTTTCTCGACTTGGTAGTGCACAAACGCCGTCCGGTACTCGATTAGCACTCGCAGTGGCCAGGAGAGCATGAGGAGAGCCGCTATCCAGAAAGTGACCCGCGAGGTGTACCACGGCAGTTGGTCGGGATCCACGTAAGCGATGAGGTGCTCTTTAAAGTCGACGTTCTTCAGTAGCATGCCTTCGCGGGCTTCCATGTAGTCGTCCAAACCCTCGATTTCCGAGAAGAACCTGGCTCGCTGGTTGAGGTATGAATTTTCAGGGCCCGCTCCTGCGAAGCTGAAGCACTTGGAGAAATGCAATCGCGTCGCTGCGTGACCCTCCAGTCCACGCAAATTTCGAGAGACGTCTCGCATTCCACAGCGGCTGTAGTCGAATTCGCCCTCTGCCACGTGCGTGTTCACACGCTCATGAAAAACCTGCGTGGTCGTGTAGGCATCTCCATTCCTGTAACGCGTTACTTGTCGAGTCCTACGTACAAAATGGTAACTGATGGCTTTCCACCAGACGCACGGTCGGGCTTGACGCATGCGCAGAACCCTTTCGTACACGCTCTCAACGTTCGCCTTGCACTGCAACTCGCTGCGGGCCCGACAGTGCCAGCACTCCATAAGGTAAACGGCGTAGAGCATGAGCAGGAAGGCCAAGGGGATGTACACATAACCGTCAGAGCAAGGGCTCTCGTGGTATATCATGGAGCGACCTCCTCTAAGAGAGTTCATTGAGGCTGTGAGGGAAGTACTGGAGGAATCGAAGCTCAGCTTGGTGACCTGGGTGAGCTGACACCAGGCCACGGCACCGAGGCAGCTATACATGAGCAAGGAAAGGAGAAGGCAACGCCAGTGCGTCTCGCGGCACATAGAGGCACTCAGGGACTGCTTTATTGGCCATTGCTAGAAGGAATAATGAGAAAGATAAAGATAAAGAGTAATTAGCATATTGTAAGGGAGACAGACTTGCTGTGAACGAGAAAACAAGAGTAAACAAACCATCAGAGATTTAGTTTCACTTATATAAGACAATGATAATGTACGAGGGGATCATTTCCACAGATTAGTGTTGTAGTTAAAACTAAAACTACTAAAGCAATTTCTGAGAAATGCTGCTGATATTTGAAATCACCAAAAGGATCTTACTCCTATCTTGATAGCTCCACCCCCAAATTCAGGCGGCATCCGATATCGCATAAAAAAAGAGAATTGAAAAATGAGTATGTGACAAAATAAGTATGTCCGAATTCATAGTTGTCATAAAAGAGTAGGCATACTTCTTCTGGCGAGATGCTAAAGTGTGCATTCGATGGACACTTTGCTATCCAATGAGGCCACGGGAGGTGATTTATGAATGGCAGTGAAGCAATGTAACTGAGGCTGGTAGGTCACATGATAAAGACAACATGGCTAATGTAGTACATCCAGATTATATTCCTACTACACACATTTATACAATATAGAACATACATTTTTAGCGGTTGTGAAGTAATTAGACTACTTATTCAAAATAAGTAAGAGAGTACGTGATTTCGAACACAGCCTAACCTGCTATGTAACACAGGCCTAATGAGTGTATACTCCCCTCACTGTTGATTGGCTTTCGACAGCATTTCTAAGAAATCGCTTACTGTACCTTTTAAAACTAATTTTCCGTAATTGAAATAAAGCTGAAATAAAATAATAAATTATCATATAAATGATCATATGAAACCCTAAAACTTAAAAATTAGAAATGTTGCCATGCCAAATAAGTGAAATAAGTTGAAGCTGAAGTACTAAAATTATTTCAACTAAAACTGAAATAAAAAATCTATAATATTAAAAAATCACATATTAATAATTAAAACAGTAATAACAATGTCAAAAGCACAAAATTAGTAAAACCTAATCTAAAATTTTAATGAAAACTGGAAATATAACAATAAAACCTTATGTGAAATATGAATAAATACTATAATAATATATAAATAATAAAACAACAGTGCCTTAGCTCTCAGTCGTTCTAATAAAAATAAAATAAGTTTAAAATAAAATAAGTTTAAAATAAAATGGTTTTCATTTGAGTCTACTTCAAACAAAGTGCAGACAACGCACTAAAAGTAAACCCTGAACATGACTAGAGGGATATAGATCTTTTTGAGAAAGTGGGTCCTGACAAGACTAAGGATTTGTAGCAATCCCTTAGTTCAGACTTAATTACTTACAGTACATCCTGACACAAAGTCTCAAGAAAACGTCTATTAAGCCTATAAGCACTCACTTGCTTTAGACTTGTTAACCATTTGACCATTTTGTAGGTAATTCAACATTTTTCTTTTCCTCATCATGAAAATCAAGGGCCCTGTGTATCCATGCAATGGTCAGTTGAAACTAAACATGGTCAAATTTTTTAATTTTTTTTTACTCAAAACCTGCCGGAGAGTGGCTCAGCAATGCTTTTGTGTGCTAAATCTGAACTTGATTCAATTCTTTAGTAAAGCACAGAAGTGGAAAAGGTCCTTATTGTGAGTTTGAATCTATCTCAAAGGGTTCAACTGAGCTATACTGAAAAGAAATTATGATGAAAAATTACAGCTTTTAAAAATACCATAATAGTCTACTTTTAGTTAAGTGAACTGATCAAATATCTGAGAAGTTTGTGTTTTGAGTAAAAAAAAAACTGTATCATGCTCAATATTTGTATGAGTTGAGAATGTAGGCCTACGTTGTCCAGTAAGTGTACGTACATTTCAGCAGCTAATACCACTGCTTCTGATATTTATAAGGGTTGAAAGGCTTTTAAAGAGGGAAGAGTGAGGCGCAACATCAATAATAGAAATCCAGCATGAAAGAGAATACTCTGACAGAGCAAACAGTCAGCCATTCAAAAGCATAGTCTAGAAAAACTGCTCTTATCCTCACTGATCTGAAACTTGGGGCATAATATGATTTAAGATACAAAAGCATTACAGTTAAAGCTTGATAATGACTTCAGGAATACCAAATGTGGAAGCACTGATTTTGTTTCAAGCACAGATCCAGCGAGCAGGATTTGTTTGTAAGCTGAGGGACATTCAGAACTTGCAGGGCATGAATGCTTCACAAAACCATATCCACCCAGAGATGCAGATTTGACTCAGCATCAGTCCCAGACTTTTTACTGTGTTAGCCTTTATATTAAAGGTTTGAAAAACTGCTCAAAAAGTGCTCTAACTCCCTCTGTGATTCTCAAACTACAGTAACAGGCATCTTTTCCTTAACTGCAGTTCCATAATTACCGCAGTGTATTCCAGAGGTGTTAATCAATCATATAAAGTGTGGTTGAGTGCAGTGAATATATAACACATTTAGACATTTATAACACATTCAGAGCTACTCCTGCTGTAAAATACAAATGCACTTTCTAAATGAAGTCAACGCTTGTCCCTGTGAATATGAAGTCTTGTCAAAATTATTGTCATTGTGGAATCAAGCAGGAGCACTGATTTTAAAATAGGCTATACCCACAAAAAATTTACGAGGTGTCTCAAACATTCTCCTACTACCAGTATAAACCATACAGCATTAATCAGATATGTATAGCATCCTGTGAGTTTATTATTCATGATCTGCATTCAACAATCTCTTTCAAAGAACTTTTATAAGCCTATAGGCTGATTATCAATGACTTGTGCACCATGAAGTCTATGCATCAATTTGAAAGCAGCAGATACATTTTAAGGGTATCACTTTTAACACAGTTTCTTTTATAAGTGATTTTAGTAAGCTATACAATGATATTTTTTCAATCTCAGACATATGGACCAGCCTTTTACTGGAAGAAGTCGAATCACATTAAGACAGTTACAGTCTACAAGGGGATATAATGCAGAAATCCCTCTCCTCCATGACTATGAAACAGCACTGATGATGGCAGTCATAAGAGTCATCTCACCTCTTCCAGCACATCGAGAGTGGCCGGTGTCTCCGCGCCACCATCAGGGGAGCTTGGCGCTGTGTCCTCCGCAGTAGTGTCAGTTTCCAGATCTAGAGACAACATCCTGCGGCAGGTGTAACATTGCAGTCAAATATGTTAACTGCAATACTCCTTCTTTCTCAATGAAGCACGCTTTAGGACGTTGTTTTACCCGGCTGTGCTGTGTTTGGGATGGATGCCAGGAACACCGGGGATCCCGGTCTGGGTGTTCCCAATCAGACAGACTGGGGAGGGGGGGAGACCGCGGGGAGACTGCGGAGGAGAGAGAGAGAAAGAGAGAGAGAGAGAGAGAGAGAGAGAGAGAGAGAGAGAGAGAGAGAGAGAGAGAGAGAGAGA
>JAOTRC010000013.1:9144581-9168398 GCA_027497675.1 Cyprinella lutrensis
GTGTGTTAAATAAGGGAGACATACACAATATGCAGAGCAGTGGGTCGCGAGGACTGGAGTTGAGAACCCATTTAAGGTGATAAGCGTTCCGTTTTCGAAAATCTCTACACAGAGAATACCAATCATAACTGACTAGGTCATCTGACCAATCACCGCAGATTAACGTCACGCAAAGGTGGGTTTTGGAAAAAGGACTCGCTAAACGATTCATATGGGAGTCGGTGAGCTAATCAGGTAAAAATAAATGCAAATTATAAGACAAAAGTGTTTTTATCATTGCATGCTTGTGAAACTGTTGTTGGGGACTCCCAGAACAATATTAGGAACATTTTAAATGCCATAATAGGTACCCTTTAAAACCCAAAAATATTTGTATCGGTATCAGCGTTCAAAACCCTTTATCAGTCGGGCTCTATTATCTACTGTTATTATATACCATTTATGTTACTTATGTTACTTGGGGTGAAAATCACAACTGCCCCAATAAACGTATTATTTATATATATTAAACAAATTAGGCCTAGCTGTCAAAGACCTTTTCATATTCTTCAGATTTTTGTGCTTGAACATATTTTATTATAGTGAAAGTAAAAATTAGAGCATGTGTTTTATAACGTCGACAAGAAAATGAGTAAAATGCCTGTGGTGTTCAGCACCCAAACTGCTGTAAATCTTTTTATAATTGTTTTGTATTGTCTGATGACATCCAGAGGGAAGCCAAATCAAAACGGATAAAACAGATAGCAGAATTCTTGATTTCTAAACCGTATTTGTACATGTGCAGCTCTCTAATCTGATTATAAAATATGTTCCTACCACATGTTGAAAGCTACACCCTGGTTGTGCATTACAGATCACAGAACACAAATCCTTTTCCACACCACCGTGGATCTGTCACACTTCTTCTCTCCGCATGACCCACCACAGCCACAAAGGAAGCCCTCCATTGCCATTTAATTAACACCGCTTTTGGCTCAGCAATAACAAGCAGCAGAAATGCATAAGGGGATCTGGATTGAATGTGTCATAGCTGGTTAAAGGGAACGAGAGGAGGGACAGGCAGAGCACAAAGGTCTCACCAGAGACCTCCCTCCTCACAGGACCTGAAAGAGCACAATGAGTCATAGGCATGATCAACACAGCAGCAGTCTGTCCTTTGAAAAAATTATCTTCATACATACATTTACATGTGTTCTTCTGCCCATATTCTAGGTTTAATGGCCAGCAAATTGAGACCAAATGGCTGATTTATTTATAGGATTATATTGGAGTCGCTAGATATCAGCTCTTTTAATGATGCTGTATGAAATAAGATAAATTATACTGAATACTGATGCCATGTTTTGTGCAGCATATTTTAGTGAAGGACATAAACAGTAGGGAATTGTATCTGTAAATGTATTCTCTTGATAGTGGACTGGATTTTGTTTGACTCGTATCTCTGTGCTACTCTTGCTGTGGCACATCTTTTTTGTGAGCTTTCCCCATTGAATCTTGTTTTTGTCCTTCTGCAGTACCTTGGATGATGAGGGGACGACCCTGCGACAACAGAAGCTGGACAGACAGGTGAGTCTTTCTTTGGTTTATTTTCAGCACTGTGGACAGAAGGCTCTGCTCTAAGGAAATGTGATCAATTGAAAAGAATAAGTAAAAGAAAAAAACAGGCAGAAGTAGAACAATGAGAGAGAACCCATTCATTGAGGAATCACATTACAGAAACTAATGGTTTAAAGAAAATGCCTGCCCATATGCCATTCCTCACGTTGGATTGAAAACTTATTGAAGCCAAAATTGTTATTCCTAGTTAGCAAGAGTTCATTAGCCTTGTGGTTTGTATTCTGATAATCTGAAAATCCTTTGTTTTTAAACACACTGGATTCTAAGGAGAACAGGTGGGTTCCCTGGAAAGCTTCACACGTTTTTTGACTGTACATGTTAGTTAATCATTACTGCTAGTTATTCTTTATCATTAGGTATCATAAGATATCATTTTTGTATGTTGAAAGTATTTTAAAGTTTTAACTTCAGTGTCACATGATCCTTAAGAAATCTTTCTTAAATGCTGATTTGATGCTCAAAGAAAAAAACATCTTTTTCTTATTAACAATATTATTGATGTTGTAAATGTTTTGTCACAATATAAAAGTCTCACTCTCACTTTTGGTCAATTTAATGTGTCCTTGTTAAATATTACTGGCCCCAAATTTTTAAATGGTAACATATACATTCAACTTAATATGAAGATCCTTCACAGTTTGTTGCTACAGTGATTAAAATTCACAATTGAACATAATTATCACGAGATGTAGTTCATAATTCAACATAATTTAAAAACTTGTCACTGTTACCATTATGTTCTGATAGTGTCATTATCATGGACTTTTAGTTTGTTTTCATTCTCAATGTGTGTTCCTCTGTTCAGGTTTCCTGCTCTTCATTAGTGTTAATTATACTTGTTTGTGTGTTGCTACAGTAAATAAGTTGATTCCTCACATTCATTCTGTGTTTGGTCTTTGTTACCTGTCTGAGTATTATTTGCGTTATCCACATTAAAGTGTAAATTGCAGGTTAACCACCACAACCAATTATTGTGTAAATTAAAATGCTCGATATGTATATATGTAAAAATGTTTGTCTTAAAATGCATTAAAATAACATTTATTGGGATTTCTTCAAAGGTAGCATGTTTTTTTTACAGTAACTGGGTGATGATGTCATAAGAGGGAGCTCGGGCGGTAATGCTATCACTCTGTGTGTTTGGGCTGAGGGAGAATAAAACGATTCACGGTACTCCCGCAAACTAGAAATATCTATGGATAAAACTAATACATTTCTATTCATCTGTTGCAGAAAAGCAACAAGAACAACTAAAACAAAATAGAAATGATTTACAGATAAGAGTTTCTATTTATAACATGTTTGCAGCATTGAGCAACGTAGCTAATCACAGACATGTGTTGATTTCTAGTAACGAAATGGCCAATCAGAAGCATTTACGATAGAGTTTCCTCACCGCTCAAAACAGACTTTTAGTTCAGTGATAAATTCTGTATGTTGGAAAATCCTCAAATTATAACAAGCAAAGTGTATATGTTATGAAAGATTAATTGATAATAACAGAGATGTGAGAGATGTAGACTTGCAATTTACACTTTAAACTCTCATAAATCTTCGTCTGCCTTCCTGCAACCACCCGCAACAGTGACAAACAGAGAAATGCTTGCAACTAGTATTGAAAATGAAATCAGGGTTATTCACACAGATTTAGTGGGTTTACTCTAAAATCCAGAAAGATGTTGAAAGATCCAGTGAAGCATTCCCAGAGTATCAGAACTACAGAGCTGAGACAGATTTAGGGTGTTAGAGGAGACCATCCGCCTCAACCTTAATGGATTTTTTTTTTCCAGAGAAAACCAACAGTTCAGAATTCTTTGCCTAAGTCCTTGCTGTCTTCAGCTGTCCAAAATATCCAGAGCTGGGCTGTTGATGGGAGATGCATAATGAGCCGCAAATATCAGGAAAGCAAGCCTTCTTGTTCCGTGCAGTGAGGGAGTTTGGAGGTTATCTTCTCGAGGGTGCTTTGCATCGGTTTGTCATGCTATTGTGCTGTAAACACCAGTGGTTCTTGCAGCTGGATAGGAAGACAAGGATAATTTGCTCCAAATTTCGACTCAAGCCAATAGGTTTAGCCCACAGCACTCGGCTGGTCTTTAATGAACCTCCTACTCTCATCACAAGACCATGAGACCAAATTACCATGTTTATTGCCTGTCTGCTTTACATAATAATAACCTTGGAGGACCTACAGTAAGCCTGAAATTGTTGAACATCACCTTAGCCAGCCTCGTTGTGCTCTCTATAGCTTCAGGAATCTTTGACCACTGCGTTTAAATGAATTTTATGCTGTGTGATTACATATTACGAGTGATCTGTTTCAATGATACTGAAAATGCTTATTGGCACCACATTAGTTCTGAGAACAGAGGAGAGCACAGACGGTGAACGTGTTTAGGCAATGTGTATGCAGATAAACAACTTTTTATTAGAACATCAATATGGAGATCTGTGTGCGCTGTGCAAAGGCATGATTCCTCAAGCAGCAAGGTACCGCCAATAGAATAAGCTTTGAATAGAAACCCTTGAGGGAGACGCAATCTTAGAGGAACACGAAGCATTATTAAAAACACCTCTATGTGAAGATGACACATTTTAAAGCTTAACAAAAGCACTGGGTGTGTCAAATCAAATGATTCTAAATCTCTTGTTTTAATGCTATGATATAATGAAAAGTAGGGTATTGACATATAGGGCTGGGCATTGTTTCTGATTCACAAGCTCTTGATTTAATTATTCAATATCAGTTTGTTTGGATATATATAAGGTACAATGCATGTCAAGTGCATGTAAATATGTTTTGGGAAAACAATGTGCATTACTGTAATATTAATGGCGTGGTAAGTCTCTGATGTCCTCAGAGTATGTATGTGAAGTGTTAGCTCAAAATACCCCACATATATTTAATATAGCTTGTTAAAATTGTTGCTTCTTGAGGGTGAGCAAAAAGCACAGTTTTTGTGTCTGTCCCTTTAAATGCAAATAAGCTGCTCTTCCCAGCACAGGGGAGCTTCAAGAGCTTGTGTCCAGACACGTATGAAAATTAAAAACGTTTTAGCCTTTTTTGTTCAAACCGAAACAAGACAAAGATGGAGAGACTCAAGAAGAAGTGACAACATGTAGAAAACATTTCTGAATGGTTAGTTGATGATTTTATGTAGCTTATGTATAGAGCATATTCTGTCATGATAATATACAAATCTTGTTCCCGGGGGCGGGGTTTATGTAAATGTTTGGGAAGCACGGTAATTTGAAAATACTACTTGTTTTCTACTGACACAAAGCTTCATTCTAAACCCTGAAGTATCCCTTTAATGATATAATTGTTTCTACATTCCAGAATGTACAAAATTTAAATTGTGTCAACTTATTTTTCATGACAGATTTATTCAAACATAGATACAATAAAGAAGACACCTGTCACATTACTAGAAAGGAAGCGCACGACAGGAGGTAGCCAAGTAAACAGTTTTTCATCCAAAAATACACAGGAACACTCAGGGGAAAAGACTTCACAATGACTTTAACATGTGAGACATTTAACATGAGAAACATTTTTTATGAGATGCTAAAGGAAGAGAACGGGCTTAAAGTTATTATTTGTGTGGCTCTGTTCCATTGTTGTCAAAACTCAAAAATTTCCAGATTTGAAGATGTGTTCTTTTCTTTTAAATTAAGTAAACATTTTTTATGAACAGAGAATGAATTATGAGGGATCAACTTATATAGCAAACACAAACAAGGATAATTCATAGAACACAGCTGAAACCACTTAACTAATAATGACGGTAACTATGGAGACGGACGAGTGGCGGAAGTCAGAGCAAGGAAACATGTGACAAATAAAAACAAACTGAAAGTCCATAAACAAAACTAAACAGAATGCTGACGTCAGTGCTGTGAGTCATGCACTCTAGAACCTTAAAAGGTTCTAAAACGCTACATATTTGAAACCCCTAAAATGCAATGCATCTGAATGATTATGAAAATCAAGATATGGAAGTTAAAAAATGTAATTAATCAATATCACATGAAGAGTGACATTTCAGTTGTTACTTTAAAATGTGACATTAAGTTACAACAACAGTTTAATAAACAATAACTTAATTACAACTGCAAAATGTTGCAGAATAATGTAATATATGAATGAATAATAGCTTTTAAAGAACCTTTGGCTTCTTTCTTATCATTATAGAATCTATTTTGTCATAAAAGTTTCTTTGGAGTTGAGTAAAGAACCCTATGCTTCATTTATAGAACCCCAATGAACCCTTTTTTTCTAAGAGTGTACTCCAGCCCAATCAGCGCACCTCTCGGAGCTGGCTTCCCATCATTCATTCTGACCCCAGTGCCTCATGACCTGCAGACTGCTAGGGAAAAGCATGACCTCAGGCAGTGTGGCGCCATGGCTTTACTGCAGACACCTGACCTCTAATAGAAGCCCACCCCGTGTGAGCGCTCCATGCCACCCATGAACGCAAGAAACCAAACACAACTGTATTTATGATGCTGATTAAGTTAATAATTGCTAGAAATGTATTAGTGGTACTGTACCAGCCACATTTCACCTAATGCCCCTATCATGACACTTCCTCATTTATGGCTATGCAAGTGTTTGTATCACATATCTCTATTTAGCAAAGTGCAAAGTCGCACGGTATCCAGTTAGACTGAAGAAATGTCTTAATATGTTCATTTAATGCTGAGTAAGGAGATCTAAGTTGTGGGAAAGTGATTCTGAATAAACCAGATGATGTAAAAATAACAACACACAGTTCCCTCACAAACGTAATAGGGACACTGTGCAAACAACCAGGTCCACTGCTAACAAATAATTGTGACCTTGAGGACAAATCAAGGGCAAATCACGCGGCGTTTTTGTTAATAAACAAACACGGCCATGGTCAATGACTCCACACAAGGTTGCTCGTGGGTAGAATAATTATTCACTCTGACAATCCTCAGCACAACCTGAGGGTGGGAAATATGTCCCAAATCCTGTGTCCGAGCAAATATTTATGTAAGTTCAGTCTCAGTGTGATATGAATTATTAGAGGAGAAAGAGTGTTGCGTAACAGAGAAGAACCACACACATACAGTATTTGAAGGCCTATTATCTGCCTCTCAAGCCTCAGAACTGGGATAAAACCATTTTTGCATTGGAATTGTCATTACATATACGTCCTCCAGGTGGTGCTACACCCTTAGCCTGATTTCAAATCCATTTTTCATATCATACATGCTTCACTAAACATATTAAGGGACTTACCATCATTTTTGCTCTTTCCCCCTTCTTTGGGTATGTGGGCAGCCTATCAGGATAGAGAAGTGACAGTTATAAGTGACAGATCGCACAGAACAAGTTATAATCTGACCCTTTTTTTGTACGCCACTGAAACAAACCAATAATAATGCTTGGGAACCTCTCAAAAGGGAACATTTCCTTGAGTTTTGCGTATCCAAAAGCACTTTAATTATGCTATACATGGTCAGAATCTAAACAAATTAGTTGCATATTATATCAGTAAGGGGTTTGCAGTGGCTCTCAACCTTTTGGCCTCCCATTGGCCAAGAAAATAATCAAAGGCACTGCCATTTAGACTAGTATATTTCCTCTGGAACTGCTGCTTGTTTTCCAGCTTTTAATTAACACAAACTTGCTGTCTCAATAGATAATAAACAGTAGTTGATTTGTGATTCCATTATTTTGTAAAGTCTATTAATAATAACATTAATCTCTGCTGAGGGGACTAATTAAAAGCAAGAAATATGACGACAGTTTAGGTACAATGTCAGACACAAATCTGTAAAAATCAAACTTTTGGGGGTAGGCTTGTCAGTGGGTCAGTGCGTTCAAAGGTACACCCACCAATACCCTTCAGCATTGGTATTGGTATTTTATCCATTATCAATCCTTAAAGAACACATTGGTGTACAACCAATGTAATGAACAAACATAGGCTATCAACACTACTATTTTCAGAATTGTAATTAAATTGGATTAAGTTAGACTCATTTCAAATAATTTTAATAATTTGAATCCCATTTGAAATGGGAGGGGTGGGCGCCGGACCCTTGAGAACCACTTCAGAATCTATTAGGGAGTTTCAACTCGAATGCTTAGACTTTTTAAAGTGAAATATCATCTTTTCTCATCTTAGTAAGTGAGTCAACTTGTCATTCAGAGGCTTCAGAGAGCCAATGATTCTCCTCCTCCTACAATTCAGAGTCAGACTGTCCTATTTTCCCGCCTACAGATTCGTCTCGCTCGCTCGCGATCGGTTGCTGGTTGGTCGCGTGACTGCAGGTGGTGGACTGGCGCAACAGCTATCGGTGTTGCGTGAGAATCTCTCCGGTTTGCCTCACAGACCATCTGCTTCATATCTAACCATACATTTTTCATACTCAACCAACAAATGAACAAACTAACAACGGTAATTTACCTCATAAAAACGTTCCACGACATCAAATATAGGCTACGTGCACTGCCGAATCACTATTCAAGTAAATGAATTAATAAGGCGGGAGACAAAGAAGGCACTCAGGTAATATCTTGTAATTATTCTCGACAATAAAGCAGTTGGTTATATATATTTTTTTTAAAGTATTAAAGTATCGCGAGCACTAATACAATACATAAAGCAAATGTTTTGACTGAATTCGAAATAATAAATTACATTCAGATAGATTAAACAAGGTTAACCATTTAACCTTCCGTGTGAAACACGTAATAGCTACACTATCTAATGTCTCACATAACTGCTTTAACTGGAAATTTGCATTTATTGAGCAAAGTATTTGCCTTAACTGAGATTAAATCCCTGTACCTATGAGGACAGGAACAAGACTGCCACATTGTTGATAATTAGGTTATTCCTGACTTGACAGATATTCATTAGGAGAAAATAACTTTTAAGCAGGACATTCCACGTGAAACTTTGGGAAACCTAGTGTATAAAGGGTGTAATGGCACCGGGCAGATGGGTCCGCGTGCGTGTAATCTGACCACACATTAATAAAAAATAAAAAAAAAAAAAGTAAAAAATCAAATGGGTTAATTCCTATATTATCTCTTTTCAAACTCCCGAAATTGCATAGCCCTTACCTTTACAGCAGACAGATGAAGGAGAGCTGCAAAAAATAATTGTATCGAATAAACAACAAAGTTCATGATTGTAATTCCAGTGGTTTGTTGCGATGAGCGTCACTGAACAGTCTTTGGCTCTCAAAATATTAAAAGCGTCTGTGGAATATGAATGAACCGTATGATATCGCGGGTCAAAATAACAATTCCATTCTGCCCTTCAGGACCGAAGCACCTGCGTCGAATCCGCTAAAATTAACTCAATGAACGGCCCCGCTCCTCCAGAGAATATAATAATATAAATAATGAGAGTAAAATGAGAGAATAACAAAAGAAATTGGGGGAAATCCACACTATATTGGTCCTCCGCGTATTTCGCTTTTAAAATCCACAGTATCACGGGAAGTCGACTTTTAATGAATCGAAATCCAAAACGTCAGATGCAAAACAAAACAACAACAAAAGTTTTGTATACTTCCAAGCGCAACCTCCACTCTGCACGCGCGACTAGGACCAGAGAACGGCTTCTGCGCGTCTGATTATCATCAAGAGCAAGACATTACACGTGCCGGTATAAAGTGATCCAATAATGGCAATCCCTGGTTCACACGTTTCCGTCTTTCCTCGTCTTATTTCCGCAATTGAGTTGGCTTTTCTTGTTTCACATCGGTGTGGATGTTCTCGCGCAGTACGGGGAGGTCTTGTCACTTTGCGCTCGCTCTGTCTTTCAGCGCTTCTTCTGCTCAATGCTGCAGATCTTGAGAGAATCACTCACATGGGGAGGACGCTGATTGGCCAGGGCTCAGGCTACGTACATTATGATGCGAAGGGCTTGACTCACTTTTTGTGAAGGTGGGAATGGGAAATACACGCATAATGCCCTTGTGTGGGCTATTCATCTTCATATAGCGCAAACATAGGATTGACTTAAGAAAGCATTTCAGTTGCATTAGCCTACATTCTCAAAATGTCCTCATACATTTCGGTTTGTACAGATTTGATTCACTAAAACGAAGGCTGTGACTCATCATGATAGTTGATGCAATCTAGCTATCTAGAGGTAGAAACTTTAGGCATTGTGGAAATTAAGTTATAACACTTTAAAATAAGGTCCCATTAGTTAAAGGGATAGTTCACCCCCCAAAAAATAAAACTTCTGTCAAGATATTCCAAACCTGTATGAATTTCTTTCTTCTGATGAACACAAAAATGAGATATTATGAAGAATGTCGGTCACCAAACAATTGGACCCCATTGACTTCCATGGTATCCCCATAATATCAATGGGGCCCATCGAACGTTTTAATTTTTTTGGTTGAAGTGCCCCTTTAACTTTAGCTAATGCCTTAACTAACAATGAACATTGTTTCGGTCCTATTAGTTAAAGGGATAGTTCACCCCCCCCCCCCCCAAATAAAAATAAAAATAAAATTAAAAATAAATAAAAATAAATAAATAAAATACAACTTCTGTCAATTTATTCCAAACCTGTATGAATTTCTTTATTCTGGTGAACACAAAAATAAGATATTTTGAAGAATGTCGCTACCCAAACATTTGGACCCCATTGACTTCCATGGAATCCCCATAGTATCAATGGGGCCCGTCGAACGCTCTTCAACATATCTAGTTTTTTAAATTTTTGGTTGAACTGTCCCTTTAACTTTAGTTTATGCCTTAAAATTGTTTCAAGAACATTAGTTTCTAAATTAGTTTCAAAACTTGTTTTTAAGGAATATTCCAGTAATGTAGAATCCAACTGGTTAATGAATGTAATGCAGAGGTTACACAAACCGATAGTTAACTGTTAAGGCATTACACTGGAATCCCTGTCATAAACATTTAAACTAGACCACGATAATATTTACAGTCTTCTAATATTACAGGTTCACATGCATTGTGAATGATGCCTACTTTATGTCCAATCATATAAACGTGTGTAAACATGAAAATATGTTTTGCTTTCACAGGTGTGCCAGTCACTCACGTCTTCAGCGGTCACAGATACCTGTCCTTGGCAGTCTTGTCATATTTCGAAACCTGCTGGAAGAAAAAAAAACGTATCCTGGAGTACATGGATCATGAATGAATGAAAACTTGAGCTGATGTTTACTCCCTTGTGGCGGGCAGTAGGAAGTGGCAGGGGGTAATACTAGGGCTTCCAAGTTCCCATGAGTACAAGCTGCTGAGAAAATCTAATTCAGCCAACTGAAAGACTCAAGGATGGCGCCCCAGTAGAAAGATGGGAGATTTAGACGTAGTTTAATTTCCCTTCGAAATCACCCTGACCTCTTTCTCACACACACCACACACACACACACAAAACTCATTCCCCATGTTTCACAGAGATGGGTCATGGCCTTCTCTCCCACGGCGCTCCAAGTCAGGCACTTTACTCTGTTACTATGGTTGCCAGCCACTTAAAAGTCTCCTTCTCTTTATGTCCTGCCCTTATCCTCGCTAACTTGATCCTCAAGTGAAAAGTGTAGTAGGTAGGGTAAAATGTTTCTCGCTGTGGAACTTTTTGGGGCTGCAAAATCTCCAACTTGTTCCAAACCTGTGAATTTCTTTCTTCTGGTGACCACAAAATTAGATATTGTCGGTAACCACTTGGACCCCATTGACTTCCATAGTATCCCCAATCAACTGTTTGGTCACCGATGTTCTTCAAATATCTTGTTTTTATGCTGCAAAATCGGTTAAAATGGTAAACCATGCACTCGTGCTTTGGCACAGTAACAGTAGGGTATTCATTGATAAATGTCATCCTGGAGAAAAACAGATTTCATGTAATGAATTAGCTTTTAGTAAAACTTTAATAAGCATGTTTGGGGACTGAGTATCTAAAAAGAGACCCAACAGAAAACACACCAACAGCCTGTGAGGCAAAATCATGTTTCACAAAATGTATATTTTTCTAGTAGAGAAGAAAACGAGCGAGTGTTTATATAAAGGAATTAAATTAATTCATTTATTTGAGCACAACAGGTACTTGTTCTGGTTTTTACCCATAGAGGGCACTGTGTAGACACTGCTTAACATGCTGATAGCATGATCAAGAAAGTGTTAGCATATTAAAAGCTTGTTCGGTCTAAATATTGATTTTCCTAACAGTATGTTTGGCGACGCTTTATTTTAATGTCCTTGTTACACATACATGTAGTTACTGTAGTAATTACTATAATAAATTATGCATAATTACATGCAACTAACCCTAAACCAAACCCCAACTCAGCACAAATGTGTAATTACACTAACACAGACACCTTGAAATAAAGTGTAACGGTATGTTTAATGTTACTGTCTCTTTGTAAGTAACATCAATAGAATCCGTGCCCATATATACACAAATATCAATATGTGTTCAAGAGCATCAGCGACGTGATGTATTTGAAAGCACATCAGTATTCAGATGAATGATATAAAACCCATTATACAAAAAAATATAACACAAAAGAACACTAGTTTGGATTTTTTGTAATACAAATGGGTTGAATAGGGGAACATGCAGAGTCAAAGCAGATTGTAGCATCTCTTACTTGAATTAAAGTCATTTAGTCGCGTCTTTGTTTGATTTGCTCAGTAAGGGCAAGACATATGTTCATGGTTATTTAAACTCAGTCGGAACGAGAACGAAAGTGTACCGAGTCCTTTTAAAGTGACACCAGATAAGTTAGGATTAAGGTTGCGTCTTTGACTGGGTAATTCAAGGACAATAATCTCCCTGTCCTTAAACCACAGTTTACTTTGGTGGTGTGATTTTGAACCTTGCCACCTTGAAACCAAAATTTGGAGAACGCTTTCCTTTCTGTTCTATCTGTACACCTTTTGATTCCACATTTGAGTTGCTTTGAATGTTCTTTTTTATTTTTTTTCTTTCTTTTTTTTTCCAGAAATTTCACAGTCTGGATCTTTGGATGCGTTTCATATTGATGTCACATATGACAAGATTTTTCGTTAATGCTTCCTTTTACAGTCCAGTTACCCATGTAAATACTATGTACTTATTTTAGTAACTACAGTTACTGGGTAATAACTAGTACTATCTCTGAACCTACCCCTAAACCTACCCCTGTATGTACTTACCTTATATTAGCAGTACTTTCTAGGTAAGTACTGTACTGTTAAAGGAAGCGTTACCCACTAAACATAACCTACATTGTCAACAAAAGCAAATGTGAGATAAAAACCCATTTACTGAAGCCACTATGTAGACGTCTTTGAGCTGTTCACAGGAAACAAAGTTTACTACGTCAGATAAGGAATTTGGGCTTGACGACATTCTGACAAATCTACAAATCTTCTAGTAGCTGTGCCAAGACAAAACATCGTTGAAATATTTTTTCCCGTTGCTTTTATGGACTCTCTATCTAAGGGGTTCTCCCATTCTCTCTATTGTGCGACAGAAAGTTGCGTAGTGATTACACAATCATTAGCCTGTTTTTCCCAAAAACGGCATCTACGGGGCCATAACGTAAGATACAAAGTAATGGACCGTTTTATACATTATCGGTTTATATCATGGATCCATCTTGGCAGCGGACGCAAAGTTATTGCGAAATCTCTGACCAATCGTCTTCTTCCTCGTCTAATTTTCTGTCGCTCTACATGCGTCATCTGGCATCATTGAACCGACTGGCTATGAGCTACTTACAGGCATGTTTGGTAGACATTCAAAGTACCCAATAAAACGGCTCTGGGCATTTGTAAACCATGGCTCAAATAGGAGAAAATGAACATGTGGTTTCCAGACCACGACTCATTCTCAATTCTCAGGCTACTAATTAACTATATACTATATAATTAAAGTTAGGGTTAAAAATTAGTTGCTTGTAATGCACAATTGATTGTTATTACTATAGTAACTACATGTAAAACGTATAACAGGGACTCTGTAAAACCACAAGTTGTTTATGGTTTAAAAAACAAAGCAATGTTTTGATAGCACCACAGGGCCAAGTTTTGTTTTCTGATTACAGTTTTTGGGGAAATCTACAAATTCTCATATTGAGTTAGGATATACAACGTATTGAAACTAAAACAATTATGCAATTTAGCCTTTACCACGAAAAATCTTGTGGATAACATCTGATAATTGAATATTTGTGCCTGTTTGCGTTTAGTGTTTCAGTCTGAACCAATAAAGATACACATGGAGAGACAGACAGGGACTCAGGGAAAGTCTGATTTATATCACACTAAATACGTTTATTGTTCCACGGTTATTCCAAAAATATATGGGTTGACAGGCTAAAGCTAAACAAGATAAAAGCACTGTTCACAGGAGAGTTATGACATCTCCTCCAAGTTGTGCTCGAGATGACTTGAAGCATGAATGCCAGGATCTTGTGCAAGGAGCATGTCAAAAGAGAAAGTCATACTACACTCAAAGTCATCTGCACATACCAGACAAAGCCTGTTTAATGTATACGATTCCGCAGAGGCCCACAAATAACTCAATTGCTAGCATTAACACCCATTGAGTATTTTTTCCAGGACATTGGAATAGTGTCCGCCTAATTACATATCAAGACACACCTGTTTCTCTTCCATGAGCAGTCCCACGAAGCCTGTAAAAATCCTCTAAACTAGCAGCAGCACAATATTGGCAAGCTTAGAGTATGACAGAGTTATTAGCTGTAGGTCCACAACGTTGATAAGCATGATTCACTCTATCTTCTCTCTGCGACTGCCTCAGTTTTTACTTTGCCAATGAAAATACATGATAATGTGCATTGAAAATATATCTTTGTCAGGGAGATTTTAAAATACCCTGATTACTTGTGATAATACCCCTCACAGTGAGTGTTTTTGCTCTTTTTAATATCATTCCTCATTATTTCATACATTTTACAGCACGTCAGCTTTGTGGAGCACACCAAGGATTGCAAAATGCTTTAAAATTTGAGGCAGAAGAAAATTGTTCCTTCACTGTTAATGGTTTCAAAATTACATTTACAAATAATAATAATAATATAAAATATATATTTAGCTAATAATAAATTAACTGAAACTTCAGGCCCTCGGAACTGTGCTTAAGCCAAGTAACGAATGTTAGTATAAGTGTTTTCTTGGCACTGGTCTAATAAAAACGGAGATGTAGAAGGATATTTTTGTTGCTCCCATTTTATGTAATTTCACTGCATGAGCATTTCAAAATTTCCAAAGATAATGATATAGGCCTGCGGAAAAATACCTTTTTACTGCTCATTTAGCCGGTGCACCTCATCCGTGACCGGTTCTATTGCAGATACAGTCTGGGTTTCAGTCTGGATAACAGTGGCTGCGTCTAAAAACTGAAAAAATTAAAAATGTAACCCAATGGCTGGGTTTGTCCACATTTTACCCAAAATTGGGTTAAAACAACCCAGCATTTTTAAAATGCTGGGTTGTTTTAACCCAACTTTGGGTCAAATATGGACAAACCCAGACGTTGGGTTAAAAATGTAATTATAAAATTTAACCCAATGGCTGGGTTAGTCCATATTTGACCCAAAGTTGGGTTAAAACTACCAAGCAATTTTAAGTTTTAGGGACGCGGCCAAGTAGGCTAACTCTCTAGAGCAAGGGTTCTCAAATCTGGCTCTTGAGGTCTTCTTTCCTGCTGACCTGGGTCAATCTCACCTGCTTATTAATCCTGAAGACATGTGATTAGCTTGTTCAGGTGTGTTTGATTAGGGTTGGAGCTAAACTCTAGTCTACAGGAAAGTGGATCTCGAGGGCCAAATTTGAGAACCCCTGAGTCACCCGGCCAGGAGTCAAAGCTGGAAACACTTTTTTTAACCATCTCGGATACAACGCTTCCGCCACCTTTCAGATCAACTTTACTTGAACCCTCTGTTATAGTACTTCTAGATTACTGTAGCCTAAAGCCATGAAATAAGGCGTAAACAAATAGACATCTGAGTCCTTCAATCCGAGAGAGGGAGAGAGAGGAAAAAACGTAATTACTATATTAAAATAATTATTTCCTCATGTTTTTGCAAAGATGATTCTGGGATTTGTTTGATAGATTTCAGGTTTAATAGGCTACTCTTCAAGGCACGCTGAATCAATTAACCGCATTAATGATACATGATAAAATGAGAAACTGTCAAAGAGAAAACCAGTGTTCTGCTGATTGGTATTATTGAAATAGCTCACATATGAATTTAATTTGCACAGACCCAATGAAAAAAAGCTGTTCCATCATGATGTTAGTTTTAGGCCAACTCGGAAGGCTAATTTGCCAAGGTTTTCAATTTATGAGAAAATTTGGAACATGTAGATAGGCTATGCACACATACTGCATACTTTACTTACACCTTGTGCTCTTTAGGAAAATTTAATACATGAAGTGTTATGAAATTGCATAAACATACATTCAATATGACCCGACTGAAACTCAATGTAGTTTAATCTTACTAAATTAATTTTTGATAAACAAGGTACAAACACACTTGACTTGTGCAAATAATTTTTGCACAAGTCAAGTACAATTTAAATGGGATTAAACAGGAATATTGGGAGCATAACTTTCTTATGAGTCATAGAACTTAGGTTTACAGATGTTTTTAATGAATTGGTTCTAAATGCACATCACGTTAATGAAGCATCATGCTGGACATCGCTCAATTGATGTGTTTTTCCCATTTAACTCATTTTTAACAGGTCACTGCACTGCACAGCATGCCTTTAACCACTAATTACCAATTATTGATGTACATGTCCAGCTTAGTTAAAATGATGTAGAGATGGAAAAACTGAACTAATATGTGCCAAACCAAATACCTTAGCGTTTTTCCACAACGTTTTATAACATTGTTAATCAGTCCTTGTTTGTTTCTGAGCTCTTTATTTGAATTGTTTCAAGAGAACAAATGACAACAGTTACATATCACCAAAACTTTTCCAATGAGAAAGTGTTAGAATTACGTCTTTAAATAGTCCAGGTGATTTTGTCTTGAGTAATATGGTGGGAAATTAGTTTTTTATTGATTGTAGGCTTAATTTGGTATCATGGCAAATCTGAAAATGTGATATTGTGTAAACTGCTATTACTGTGGAAAAAAAGTACTGGAGGCTTAAACAAATGTTTCCGTTTCCATTTATTTTAAGTTCTGTCTGGGAGTTAGCATTCTCATTTGTTATTTTTACAACATCTGGAAAGATATCTGATATTTGCGTTGACTATTTAAATCATAATTCAGCAGTGATAATGGTATTAATGCATAGTTTTTATATATCAGCAACAAAAGTGCATAGCTATCTTTATGCAAATGAAAAGCTAAATGAGTGACTCTCGTACAGCCTTTGCAAACACAAAGTGCTTTCTAACATCAAGTCTTCTGAAAAGGAAGAGTGCTTGAATATTTTAGCAATGAAAAAACACATTTTTCAATAAATTGCTCTAAATGGAGGACTTCTATTTTTGCTCAGTGTTGCTTGAAAAAAAGATATCATAATGTAATACATCATACATCATTGCTGCATACATAATTTTTAAAAATTTGCCTGTGTACAGTAGTAGTTTGTGCATATGTTTCTCATATACACACTATTAACTTTTAATACTTATTTTTTAACATTTTTCTTGCACTTTTTATGATCAGATGACACTATAATATATGAATGGATAATGTGACACTATAAAAAATATAATTTGCTCAATGGCTCGGTGCCCAGTGTAATATATGGCCTCCTGCTGCATGCTAGTTGTTTTCCATCAGATTGTTTGCGCCAGCCCCTCGGCCTATTCCAAATTGAAAGTGAGTTGCTGGATGATTTCACTGAAGTGAATTCAAAGTTTAGGAACAAGTTCAAACTCTTTTCTTTCAGTCATGTTTTGGACCGTTAAATGGACCGTCTTCCATTCTTCACTTGATGACCTACTAAACTCTACGATAATTTTTCTCACTAATAGTGCATGAGTAGACTGTGATGAATTGTTTGTATAGCATTACACATGATCTTTAAGTGCTGATGTAATGTTCAGGTCAAGAAGTGCGGCAAGATAATATTTCTAGTTGCTTTTGTATGCATCCAAACGTCACATTCCTATGAGTACATCTATCTCATTCTGACTAGACAACCATTGCATGCTCTCCAAACTCGAATGAAGAAAGATGACAGAGCCTGGAACAAAAGCACCTATATTGAGAAAAAAAATCTCCTATCATGATTACAAAATGTTCATTTTCCATTGAGAAAAAATACATATTTGTAAACATTGATTTTGCCAAGGGCAAGGGCTCTTTGTGTACTGTACCTAAAGGTGCAATCACATTTACCGTAGTTAAGCAAATCTTCAGAAATAATCCATGAGTGAGGAGAACAATGTCATTGTGCATATTTCAGTGTAATCCCAAAAACAAGGCAATCCAAAAAACAGCCAAAGGGTCAAAACCATGGAACAGGAAATCAAAAAAGCATTAAGAAATGCAGTGTAGCCTATTCTGTGCATATGCTGCAGGGAACCTCTGTGCATTTGTATACAGTACAATATGGAAACTGAACTTAAATTTTTAATTTAAAAAAATATGTGCATGAGTCTAAAAGATGCTAAAATTATATGGTTAGTTTGTATGATGCTGAGTAATGCCCAACTTTATGAAGTGCTGAATAAGCATGTGCAAGAATTTGTAAGGTCAGTGAAGGAGATGTGGATGCACTCACTGACAGCTACCCGTGAGATCAACTTTAAATTATACATAAAGAGCCGAACTGACAAAGACAATCTCTAAAACCTGTGACAAGAGCATCTGACTAATTAACCACAGCAAAGATAAATCTAGTCATCTGCAAAACAAGTTTGTAGTTTCTGTTTCATAACAAAAATGAATACACCTCAAGTAGCCTATAACTTGACACGTGTTGATTTGTCATGCAACAATTGATGTGCTTCATAAATTCAACCTCAGTGGTTCAACCTCCTTTACAAAGCAGGTTTATTGGCAAAATTTGCAGACTTTCAGCTGTTTGCCATTAAGGTTACACTTTATTTCGATAGTCACTTTAGACGTTCTATTAATTATAAGTAACTTTTCAACGACATGTCAACTAACTCTCATTAGAATATTAGTATATTATAGTAGACTGTCAGTAGACTGGGTTGGGAGAATAAGTTTACTTGTAGTCGCCAAGTTACTCGTCAGTTGAATGTCTGTTGGGGGACCAACAAAATAAAGTGTTGGGAGATATTAAGCTGACAATCTACTAATACTCTAATGACAGTTAGTTGACATGTAGTTGAAAAGTTAGTTAGTAGAATGTCTAAAGTGGACTATCGAAGAAAGTTTTACCGCAATTAACAAATCAAACAAAAGTAACTGAAATAGCTCAACCCAACAAATGTTTCAAGTCATTTCCGCAAATTCAACTGAAAATGCAACTTTTAATGACTTCTGCAGTCTCAAAATTAATTAACCCCTTGAATAGAATCCCTCACAACAGCACAAATCTGCAAAAAAAGGTGTTGTCTTAAGCACACCTGATGCAATCAAGGGCTTCATTAGTTGCACCAGGTGTGCTTGAGCTAGAACTGGCGAGTTTTGTCGAGTGTCACGTTTGACTGCATGTTATAAATATGGTCAAAAGAGTGGTCCAAAAAGTTAAGGGAAGAGCTTCCTTCACAATCAAGGAACAGGATACAAAACGATAGTGAAGGAACTAAAAGTAAAAAGGAACAAGACACTGTTGGAAGCAAAGTTCACGAGTTCAAAGTTAAAGGAACAGCAGTTACACTACCTAGGTAGGGCAAAAAAAGGAAGCTATCAATAGCTGCAACCAGATTTTTGAGAAGGCAGGTTCAGGAAAAAACCTGACTGCAGCAAGACTTAATGGCAAAAGGCACTGATGTTTCAGCTTGCACAGTAAGGAGCGTACAAAACGTATGCCAGGACTCTAAAACGGACACCCCCACTGACCCGAAAGCACAAGAAAAGTCGACTCCCATTTACTCAAAATCATAAACATAAGCTGCAGAGGCTTTTGGATTCTGTTCTGTGGAGCAATAAAACAAAACTGGAACTTTTTGGCGGTATGTCTGGAGGAAAAAGATGAAGCGTATTCTCAAAAGAACACTCTGACTACAGTTAAGCATAGTGGTGACTTGATGATGCTTTGGAGACACTGGCAACCTGCAGTGTGTGGAAGGCAAGATGGAATATTTGAAGTATCAAGAAATAGGAGAAAACGTCATTCTGTCCTTCCAACAGGACACAATCCCAAACATACCTCAAATTCCACCATGGCTTGGTTGCACAAGAAGTTCTGGAACATTCTACACTGGCCATCACAGTCACCTGACTTATAGAAGGTGACCTATAGAAAATCTCTGATGGGATTTGAAGAAGGCGTGCAGCCTGTAAACCCAAGGAAATTGCTATACTGGAGGCCATTGCTCGAGGAATGGGCTATTCCTCAGAAACTGCCAGACGCTGGTGTCTGGTTATACTTCTCGTTTGCAGCAGGTCTTAACATTTAAAAGGGTGTTCTACTATGTAAAGATGCTTGCCATGAAGGGGTTGAATAATTTTGAGACTGCAGAAGTCATTAAAAGTTGCTTTTTCAGTTGATTTTGGGGGAAACCACTTGAAATATTTGTTGGGTTGAGCCATTTCAAATACTTTTGTTTGATTTGTTCATTGCAAACAGCAGAAAATATGAAAATTTTGCCAACAAAACTGATTTGATGTGCAATGGGGGGTGAATAATTCCGGTTACAACTGTGTAAATAAATAGATAATTAATGTTGTAGAACAACAGGACAATTTCTGATAATGTTCTTTAGAACGTCCAGCATTAAAATCGTTATTTATGAGAGCAGATCAGAAGTATAAGCAGACACATTCTGTCATATGAAATGTCAGTGCATGCACTTTGTCTCCATATAAAATACATTATGTTATTTTCTCAAGTGTGAATTTTTTTTTCTCTCTAGATCAAATATGGAAAGGACATGAAAGCATTTCAGGCTTCTCTGTTGACTGATGTTCATGGAGAGTTTTTCTTGTGATATGGCAGCCCAAGGCTGGCTTTACAATGATTGGGAGGGGATCAAATTTAATAACTGACCTCAGAGGGATGATTCAGCCTTATTACAAACAAGGAAACTGTATTGCATACAATTCTTATTGCCAAACCCTTTAGGGCAAATAGTTAAGATACGGATTTAACCATATATGGGACTAATAGTGAATTCCTAGCTTGACAAAATAAATGATTTTATCATTTTTGGAGCATCTGCTTATCTGTTGTCAATAGACATTGGCATATCTTTTTTTAACCTCTGGTTGTAGTTTGGATCACATCTTCCAAACTGATTTGATGATGTATATTCTTCATCTCTTCCCTCACTAATCTCATTTCCTGACACTCTGCTCTCACCATCACCAATATCCTCTGAAATACTGAATATCCTCAGTCTTCCAAAACACACTTACATCAATCTTAAACACAGGAATAAAGGTTTTTATACTGCATGCCAGGGCTAAACAATAGCTCCAGCTATAAAATGTGTCCCATGAGGTCATTTATGCATGACGCACACATTTTTTAGTCTTTGAATTATTGTTTTCAAAAAATGTGCATGAAATAATGTCAATAAAAATACATTTGGAATGTACAATAAAAATATGTATATTCTAGTCTGAAATGAGCTCATTTGAGGGCATGTAATCTTAATTTTATTCACAAAGACAAGTCTTGATTATTGAGCTTAAAATACAGCATAGCAAAATACTAGAAGATACTTCTGCAGCAGTTGTACATTACAAACATCGGGTTAAAGACAAGCTTGAAAGGTTTTTTTCATTTTTGGTCGGGTTCACTGCTTCCTTGAGTAAATAACAGGCAGCTAAATGGCTTGGAGAGGGTCAAGTGATTGAGTGCTTTCAGCATATATTATACTCCACACAAAGGCTATATCTGAAGCACACTACTGGTGTCGTAAGTGAGCGGTTTAATGTGCTGAAAGAGGCACTACGTTTTAATCTTTTGCATAAAAGCTACATAATTTAGCTTTTTTTTAATTGTCACATGAATGCTTGCTCAAACTCATATCATATCGTAATATTTAAAATGTGATAACTATTTATTAAATATAATATTTTAGGTTTGACATGGCAAATTAGAAATGATATATTGATTTATTGATATCAATTATATATAATCCATGGTATATATTTACCATGTGAAGTGGTATATATTTATCCTCAAACACCAGTTACAAATCTTTTCAGTTTAAGCATTTACTGGAAATCAAACCCATGGCGTTGGCGTTGCTAGCATAATGCTCTATTGTTTGAGCTACAGGAACACTGCATGATGTGATCTAATTGAATGACTATGTTATTATGTTTGGGTTCACTCTCTTTCTGTTCTTCTTTTCTGTCCTTTCTTGGAATCATACTACTCTCTTTAGTTTTCCATTTAAGAGGACGGAGAAAAGTGAATGAGGTTTCTAAGAATAGCTGAAGCTTTAATTCAATAAAACTCAAATCAAACTGTATTTGCCATTAAATTATCTGTTGTGTGACAAATCATGCAGTTTTTTTTATCATGCAGTTTTAATTAGAGCAATCAAACTTTAAAAGAGACCAGTTAGACATGGGCTGGACTGCTGACAGACATTACATTTCCTATTCTCTCTGTGCATTATAAATGAGAATTTTAGAAGGGGAAGCAAAAGTTTGATTCTGAGTCATTTAATTTAACAGTCATTTAATGATAATAATAATAATATTAATACAGTACGGTGTATAACACTGTGCTAAAGTTACATTGCACAGTAAAAATTATTGTAATTTGAACAGTAAGAGATTGTAAAAATGCTGCAGTAAATCCCTGTTCACAGTTAAGTTCCCTAACTGTATATGAAAAATTACAACAGGACATTTTTTTAAATGACAACAAAAAACATTATTTATGCTTTTATGTTTATCTTTGTTGGTATGTCACAAATTAGAATTAAGGCAACTTATCACAAAGCATACTTTAATTGCTACAACATTTTATCTCAACAGTTAGTTTTCTGTTTGTGTGTCCCACTGAGAAATATAGAAACACAGTTGATGAGGTTTTAGGGACCAGTCAATGCCTTTGATAAGTCAGCTATGTGCAGCAGAACGTCTAACACAGGAAGTGAACTATTTGCTGAAATAAGGTTAAATGCTAGACGTCCCATCATTATTCTGAGAGATGACAGGCGAATCTAAACTCTATATTAGAAACTCATGTCAAACACATGCTGCATCACATGACAGAGAAACACAATAACCCCCCATTTTTACAACAGCACTTGCTGTTAATAGACAGTTTTATTTTTGTTTCAATTTATTTATTTATTTGAGCTGTTCACAATCATGTTTGTTTCAGAAGACTTAGATTAGGCTACACAATAATGGAAGATCACGTTGATCATAATATATATTGGTATTTTGTATCATTTGAGAAAGGATGAACGGATTTATTAATATTAATAAGTATAGGCTGTATTAATATATTTATTCAGAGATGCATTGCTGGAAGTGCTGCATAGATTTATAATCTAAACCGTTTCCAAGCAATGGAACCCTATTTATTTAGATAGCCTATGTTGGGCTAAATTAATGACATTTTAACATTTTAATATCCACATTAATGGATTACTAATCTAATAAATAAAACAGAATATGAAAAGTGTTTGGGTAGGCTACCTGAAGTTATGTTTATCTTCTTCTTAGTAACTTAGTAGCCTAGTAGTAACTAAACCAATACGCCATACATCACGCAGCTTGTCATGTGACGTCAACGTTGCGGGGCTCATGAAAGGGCGACCTTTGTTAAATGATTATGCTTTTTTGTCTAGAATACTGATATGTAGGCCTAGCCTATAGCCTACCGTATGTGAATGTAAATAATTTCATACATTGTAATTAAATAAAGTTCATTTCGTTTTGTATTTTTTTAAATAGGTGCGCCTTTAACCCAAAGGAGCATACGAGACTGACCTACCGTGACTAACAAGCATTAGGCTTTAGTTGTAGTAGAGAGAGAGAGAGAGAGAGAGAGAGAGAGAGAGAGAGAGAGAGAGAGACGCTACAGCAGCAGCATCAGAAAAATAATGAAACACAGAGTCTCTAAGGCAAGAGAAGCACCAA
>JAOTRC010000013.1:9259265-9272150 GCA_027497675.1 Cyprinella lutrensis
TCTTCTTCTGCGGGGGTGGTGTTTTATCCTCTTTGACGTCATAGTTCCCCACTTTGAAAAACGAGTCATTTGCTGAGCCTGATGTCAATAAAAGCTTTTATTGGACTAACAAGGACGTTTTCAGTTAGGATATTCTTATAGTATGATGACCACTTAGATGTCAAAAGCTCAAGGAAAATTTGATTTCTCAGTTCATTACTCCTTTAATGCATGCATATTTTTCACATTAGTTGAAGTAGTTGGAGGGCAAGATGCCATCTTTATATTAGGACCCTTCATCAGCTTTTCTCATTTGAGTGTGATTTATATATTAATAAGTATATTTGATTTTACATCAAGCCATCGCCCTGTGAAACCCTTGGATTTATGTTCCCTTTGTTCAGTTTTCCTTTATGATAGTCATACACACATGTCATAAAAGTATTTCAAAACTTAACCTATGTTCTCTCCCATGTGTGTTCCGTTGCTTTATCGGTTATTTGATTAAACACAATTTTAAATTTGCAGTAATGAACACTGATAATGGTAATTTCGTTTGGCTTTATCAGTTAATCTAAAAGTGGCTTTTTCACAATATTTGCTATTAGAAGCAGAACTGGTTTGGGGTTTTTGTCAATGAAGTTAAATAGGCTTATTTTATAGATTATTTCATGAAATCACTAACTTGCAAATAAATGTCTTCTGCCACTTTTGTCCTGAAAGAGCGCTGCTACATCCATCTGGAAGTTCACGACAGTTCAATTTCTCCTGTGAATGAATGCCACCAGTATACTTAAAAATCTTGCATTAATGGGGACGTTGATGGAGAGGGGCAGCTGAGCAATTTCTCCGAAAGCTTCACTTTAGTGCTCTGAAATGGAGTAAACTCTGAGTGGCTAAACTGGCAGAAGGTTGCGCAGTGGACAGTGAACTCTTGGACAATGTGTTAGTGTCAGTATCAGACTGTGCCTCTGCACTCTTGGTGTGATGACGCAGTGGGCTAACATTAACGCCTTTTCAGCCTCTTCTCAGTGAATTCTTGCCTGCTTTTCAAATGCCAGTGTGCAAATGAAGCATGGTACCAGTTTGCTCATGGCCACCTGAGCTGATAGAGCTTCATTTTCAGGGGTTCTTTCGAGCCTTTTTGTATTTTTCTTAAGAGCTGTTGTGTAACTCTTATAATGTCATTTTGAAAAATAGGGTTAATAATGAATATATTTGGATTTACAGGGGCAAAAGGTACAATATTCTCAAGTAAAAACCCCAAAATATAGATTGAACATTACACCTCTGCAAATAGAAGGGTACTAAAACAAACTAATATTTTAGTTTACTTTTTGTGTTTATTTCTATACTAATATGCAGAACTTTATTGATCTTCATGGGAAATTCAAAAGAGTAATTTCCTCCTGTTGGCATCAATGACATACGGACCAAGCTTTAATGCTTTACCATCTGATCCATCAAAGGCCGTGAGCATCGGCTGAATTATGTGAGTTAAATAGCCTATTTGAAATGTTTTTTTTCTCTCTCGTTAAACCAACATGAAAACGCATTTCAAGTAGCGTAGGATAATCATGTTCATGAGAAGGCCAAGCTGAAGGCTGATCTGCTAGAGAAACGTCTTCACTTTGAGGTTTATGCTGTGAGCTTGTGTCAGTGTAAAATGAGCTTTGCATGCATTGTTGATTGTTACCGCTGTTCAGTTGTGTTTAGTTAGAGTTTTCTGTTTTAAAAGACTGACGGAAATTTGATATGACACAGACGATTGCTTTTATCAAAGCAGAAAATCACTGTTTCACTTTCTAAAGCTTTTTCCACTAAATATACTAATGGGCTTGGTCTGAGAAGGGTCTAATATTTCCTCCTACTTTTTATTTCTAAGATTAATGTGATAGCTTGCTGTGTTTGCCATCCTGCCACATGCAGTGTGTTTTTAAGGCTCCCTGATTAAAACTGCATAATCAACAGGATAACCAGACATTTTAGGGACCGTTCATTTGATATCTCTATTTGATACCCTATCTTATCTGAGACATTACTGCCTCAGAGGAAGAATCTCAGCTATACTTCCCCATCAATTTACAGTGTTGTCTTCACACTCAAATGCTAACTGGATACTGTAAGCTAATGTACACCAAATCTATTGTAGTATTTCTTTAACAACAACAGCATCCTGATATTATACATACAGTACACTTGTTTCAAGACATTTATACTCAAAACATTGACTTTAAAGCATTAAGATCATGACTCAATTTAATTGTACATGTTTGCGAATTCGGTTCATGCAGGAACAAGTAAGGAAAAGTACACCATAAGAAAAATTCCTTTGACTATAAAACAGTTTAATACAGTAATTTAAAATACAGGCAAAACACCAGTGAAAAATCAGTATCACTCTAAAAAATGCTGGGTTTTTTAACCCAATTTTGGGTCAAATATGAACAAACTCAAACAGTTTGTTCATATTTGACCCAAAATTGGGTTAAAACAGCCCAGCATTTTTTTTTATAAGAGTGTATAAGGATGTTCTGTGAATGGACTTTTTTCTAGAGTCTGTTGGAGATTTGAATTTAGATTTGTATTGTCTAACACGCCATTCAATAATATCTTTAATAACAAAACATGATTTGTGAACTTGTCTCAGTAATTATGAAGAAGGTATTGAACAAACTAAACGTGTAGCGACACTCAAATCCATAAATCTCACTCACTGTATGCAAACGAAAGGCATTTTGGTGCATTTTGGAGCATGTGTGAGTGTGAGAGTTTAAGGAACATTTCTCTGTAGTATATGGGGACACTAAAAGGTTATTCTGTGTCAAATCAACCAAATTTTGGAAACTTTCTCAGCTCAATTTTTTTATTTTGCTCAATTTTTTTCCTGTAGAAAGACCGAAAAATGAAAGCCAAAATATGATTTTTTTTTTCTGATGAAAGCCAAAATATTAAATATCATGGATGCATTGCATTTACTGAGAAATCCAATGTTTTAAGGGGGGTCAAAATGACAGTTTTTACATTAGATCTGGAGCCAAATTACATGGGGGTAAAATGACAAATAGAAAGATGGTAGCATTATTATTTTATTTATTTAATTATTTAATTATTTCATTTTTTCATAGTCTATTGGTAAAATCGGTTGACTTTAGCAATCTTGGTTGTGTTATATGCCAATGGTGACAGTTTTTGTTTTGTTTTTTTGCCTTGAGTTTGAATGTCTGTAAGTAATTCAAAAAAAGTTAAAGATATCTCAAGATCCTTCTGTTCTGCTTCTCAACAAACTTTCCTTTTAATACCTTCATTTTAAAGACCCCCGATAGTTCAATCTCTGGTTGATTTGACATGGAATGACCCTAAATCATTATTCAGTTGAAATTGTGTTCTAAACCATAAATAGGATTAGTGATTGTTGGCTGTCTATTACAGTGTAATTTGTTTATTAGCCTGAGTAGGCTACTTGTTTTCATGCATCTCACATTAAAGAGGCAAGGACCTAAGCTTGACAAACAATCTGTAATGGTATAAAGGTCAAAAACCAACCAGTTTCAATTAGATCTGAATATGGCTTGTTCGTGAAGTAAAAGCATTAAATTTCCACATGTGATTAATTAGCCTATAATCTTTTAAAACTATAAGTCGTGCCTAGACAGCTCTGATAACCTCATGCAAACTTTTTTTCCCCTTTGGCAATTATTCTGTTATCTAGTTTCTGAGTAGCCTATTGCTGATGATGAGATAGTCCAAGGCTGTCCATTATGTAATAGCTGCTGATCCAAGGGACTTGCTCACTGCGTGAGACCAAGCACTGACCAACAGTGAGTTTTACGGAATGACGGGGTCTAAATCTCAGCCGATGCCTGTCATTTTTGCATTTTTCATCACTCAACTACCTGAATGATGCCAACGAGACCTCGTCCCAGCGCAGCAGCGGCTCTCACGAATGCAGCGCATGAATATTATCTCGAGCAGCACGCTACTTCGGAAGTAGGTCACCGATTAAACGTGTCTTGTCAGCTGTGTGTGCTCCCCTCGTTTCATTTCACTGTTGAACATCGATATTGTTGTAATAGCCCAACATCAGGAGCCTCGTTGCTCGCGGAATGTGATTATTTGATCGGGAATACAGCGGAGTGAGTGGATGACGAGGTAAATGAAGGATTACTAATCTGTTTTATCTTGGTTATGCGCTTTTTTTCTAGCGCTCGCTCTCTCCTCTAGTGGGGAAATAGCTTGAAATATGACATGATTCCTAATCATTGCTGTATAATTTCGGTTCGACAGACGCTTTTTAGTTAGACTTGCGAAAACTGCTCTTTTGTCGTGCTCTGGATACCATCGCGAAGCTCGGAAATTTCGGCAGGGACCGACCGAGCGCTAGTTACCCGCTTCGGCGTTTGATTCTCACGGTTGGCCGTTTAGTGTCATTTTCAGCACTGACGTTAATTGCTCGGTTTCGAGTTGACGTGCTGGTTCGGTTTGGCAGTTGGGAGATATGCGGTGGCAGAAACCGTAGGATGTGAAGGAAACATCGCTGTTTTTTTAGTGTGTGTGTTTGTGTGAGTGTGATACGCCCTATGAGCCGCGCGAGCTCCTCTCATCATCATACACCTCCAGCACGCGCTTGCCGCCTTTATCCCGGATTACTTTAATCGGGCTGTACATTTCACTCTGTTTCCTATTTTTTTTTCAGTTTCCCCCCCAATCCACACCTTTCCCTTCTCTGTATCTGCAGTGTAGGAGGAAAAAAGAGCAATCTATTTGTGTACACTGAGAGTGAGGGGTGAATTTCAAATCACACGAAGGAAAGAGCAACTTCTTTCGTCTCTACATGTCGGATATCACGTTAAACCGCACACCTATCAAAGCGCAGACCGCATACATTTTTCTATTGAACGTTTACGTTTTACGTCCGAAACGCCAGATGGCTATCCGGATATTTGCCAGAAAGTCGGGCTTATAACCTACCTCATCCCGAAAAAAGAAAAACACCAGGAATGGTGGTAAATTATGGGCAGCAGTCCATTTCCCTTCACCCCTCCCGAAACTAGAAAGGGCAACCTCTAATTTTCCACAATATCGTGCCAAAATTTCATCCTCCAACTACCTTACACTAGAGAGTTTGTGTTGTGTCACTCAATTGGACATGACCACTTAGTCTATTATTTTATGAGCCACACTTCCCTCCAGATCAATAACTTGTGATGTTCCCAGAATTACAGACTGTTGAGTTTTTAGTGGCACTTAGATATTGTATTTAAAGCTTTTCACATTTGTTAACGCACACTGTAGGATTTAATTGCGGTAATCTTAAAATGACTTTATAAAGCAAGAGAAGAGAATATGCCTTTGACCTATAGATTTTTTTTCTGGGTTAATGCTGATTCTTTGGTAAATTAGAGATTGTATGTTTTATGTATACATACAATCACCTAATGGCATAGGATTGATTTTGAAATTGGTGGGGACGGGGACATCAATATATAAATTTATTTTAAGTTTTGTTCGAAATTATTGCTGGGATATATCATTGTCACTAGATATTGGTTGGGACTTGTCCCTATAGCGTCCCTACTAAATTCTAAGCCCTTGCTATCACCAAATCCAATATTTGAAATTTAATGCATGCTTTTTTTGCAGTGTTAACAACAGCAAACTTATTAAACCTAATGAAAATTGTAATAACAGTAATTATATTGTACTTAGTGTATGTTAGGTTATTTTACTTTTAGTATCGCACTTTTTTAGTTGGAACTACAGAATGAGTCCCCTCTTTATCTGCCGCATGTGTGGATGATTTTAAATCACAGTAGGAGTGAAGAGGATTGTTGCTGAAATGAGAGAATGCTACAGTTGTCAATTATGGTAGATGCCTTTTTGTGTCCATATTTTACAGTTA
Source organism: Cyprinella lutrensis (assembly GCA_027497675.1). Taxonomy (NCBI): domain Eukaryota; kingdom Metazoa; phylum Chordata; class Actinopteri; order Cypriniformes; family Leuciscidae; genus Cyprinella; species Cyprinella lutrensis. Next base: position 9,265,147 of record JAOTRC010000013.1, read on the forward strand.
TGTAAATACAGTTTAGAAAAATGTTTATTTCGCGGGTGCTGAACTTGCTCTGTGCATTGTAAAGGAGAGCACTGCATGCGTCTGAGGTTGACTGATGGTTATGATGACCTCTTTTATTTGACAGATGGAGATTCAAATACAGCAGCTGTCAAACTTAATAACTGAGCACATGAATAAATGGATCTATTCACACAATCTTAGCAAGCCTGTAGCATTCATACTTTTTCAAAGCTCTTCTGTCTTTAATGGTGGAGCACTGTGATAATAATAATACAGAACATAAAACTCAAAATCATGTTTCAAACTAAAGCGATGCATCAAACATTAAAAGATGTCTTTGACTAATAATAGCTTGGTCTGACTTCAGAGTCAGCTGGAAAGCCTCAAGGACTTCTGTTCCTTTTAAAGAAAGAGGAACTTGTCAATAGGTCAAAGCAGTTAGTGTTTTGTGTCTGTTAGTGTTAAGTTTCACATGGAGCCCAATTACTGTCATATGTCTCCTCCGCGTGTGTGTGTTTGACCCCTGACTTGCCTTTCAGTTAATCAATAGGTCTCGGGGAAACATGTTGGACATGTTAAATCTCCAGAATGTCATCAGAAATATTTCTTGCATTCATTTCTCATCTGACATTTGAGGTTACAAGTTTTCAACCTTGTGTAAATTGCAAATCAAATAGTTTTTATTTGGAGAGCAACAGTTTAATGGGCACCTAAGAAACTATTCGAAGATGTAAGTTTTACAGATCAGGTGTTTATCTCTTAAAGGAGCATCCTGTCATTATTTACTCGCCATCATGTTGTTTTTAAAGTTATTGAAAGGTCCAGTCATTGAGCTTACATGGAAAAGGACATCTTAAACATGTTTTTTTGTCATTTCAAGAAGAAAGAAGGCAAATTACCTATTTTGAAACAACACAAGGGTGAATGAATGATGACAGAATGTTCATTTTTGGGATAAATGTATTTTTAAAATGATGCAAGATGTAAATAGGCATAGCTGACCTAAGTTTCAGACATGGCACCATCACATCATCATACATCATCATAACACACAATTTCATAATATTATGTTTTGCTGTCTCTCTGTATGTTTTAGCAACTACATCATTCATTTAAATAACGGACATGGCAGTGATTCAGGTCTATTAGAGTCGAATATACAGTTCTTGAGCCTGTGATGCCATGTGCTAAAGGAAATGATGTAAAATCTCAAAGTTAAAAGATAAAATATTAAAAGAATGTTATTTATGCATTGTGTTAATTCTCGTAGAAAGATGTTTGTTACAAAAGGCCAAAACAACACATGCTAAAAATTGTTTATTGCACCTACACAATTTAGTAACCATGTTTGTCCCTTACAAATTAAAATTCTTGAAACTCTTGCCAAACCAGAAACCTGATCACGGTGGCACATTTTTTAGCTTTAGTTTACTTAGTCAGTTGGATTAATAATAATTAGTAAGGGGTAATGGAATTCTTAATAGTTCCTGTACACATTATATATTTAATCATAGCAGTAACAGCTTCAAATTAATTCAAAAATGCTTTATTTAATTTTATAGGTTTTTCATGACAGTGTGTGATGACCCATGCACGGCAGAGGAACTCTTTATGTGGATATAAGAGTGAATCTGCGGACCAGGTGAGCTGTCAGACAACTATGGACAGAACTTGGCCAGAAAAGAAGGCTAAAACATGCTCTACCCAAAGAAGAAAAGATAAGGGAATAAAAGGGAAAACCACCAAGAGAGACCGGAAGCTGTACCCCCTGAGGGGACGACATGGATTGGGTGAAGTGAGCGCGCTAAACTGCTGTGTCGTACTGACGCGCTTGGACGAGAGCGAAACGTGTAGGAGCAACATGAAGGCCAAGCTGAGGGAAATGCAGGGGAAGGCAAAAATCTGCAAGTGTCGCAAGAAAGCCTGTAAGATTTGCCGGTCAGCGCCTGAACCAAAAAGCAAAGTGAAACCAGATAAATCTGCCTTATACACAGAATTCATCCCCGAACCTCGTCAGAGACGGCTGGCCTCTCTGAATGCAGAGGCTGTTAACAGTCTGCTGTTGGACAGAGAGGACCCCCAAAAGACATCAAAACTCTCAAAGAAGCAGCAGCAGACAAAAGGAGACCATTCTCTTTCTAAAGACACAACGAAAGATAACGATTGTTCCAGAAAAGCCCAAGATAACCGTAAACGCACGTGCGTCGGAGAGACCGAACAATGTCGAAACCCCAAAAAAGCGAAGGCGGAAGCCGACGCTATCGATCTCCTGACTCTAAACAGTCCTGCTCCCAAGCGCCTGGCTGGTTTAAATGCGGCCGCCCTGCTCAAGCTGACCAGCACGTCCTCTGGAGTGAAGCGCAGAGGTAAAACGGATGGCAAACCGAGCGGTGGAGGGGTGCGAGGGAAACAGCTACAGTCTAAATCGCGTAAACAGCAGCACAACTTGGCCTGTCAGACCAAGTTAAAAGTAGCGCAGCAATGCTGCAGCCTCTGTGAGAAGCAAGCCCTCCACTCCGAGGCATTGTGGGACGGGAGCGCAGGAAGCCATGGCTTTATTAGCCCTGGATATCAGTGCAGATCCATGCTTGGCTTTCCCCTGAAGCCTGTGAAGGAAGAGAAAACAGAGACTGATGTGAAATCATATTACTGCTGTTCCCAGGAGAGATCAGTGGAGTACTGCCATAGACTAGCCTTGTTCCTCGGCCAGAAAACCTACCCGGAAACCGATGAACATTCTCTGAAGGGATTTCTTCCTTCCTCACACACCCTGACGCATCCAGCGATGCCTATCGGTGCCCATTCCTATCCATGTTACCCTGGGTACTATGTCCACATTGCCCATCACGGGACTCCGGCGCATCCTGTGAGCTCCAATCCAGGAAGCCACGCGCCCTCGTCAGTATCCCAGCTGAAGATGTGCACTAGCGGGGTCCAGAGACCAAAATTGCTACCCTCTTCAGTTTCCCATACCACAGGGATCCCTCATCCGGCATACTGTAACTCTGTGGGCACCTGCTACGGAGAAACCTGCAGGCTCAACAGCTATGCCTACAGACCCACGCAACCCATCGCTAGCAGGGGCTGCTCGTACAACGCAGGATGCTCCAGCTGCATGCACAAAATGGAAAAAGGTAGGATGGGAAATGAAAGATAAAAATGTCTCCCGCTTTTATCTGACTAACTTTACAAGGATGTTTGAGCATTTTTCTTGAAACAGATTGCCTGCTGTTCTTGTGATTTGTAGTATGGAGGAGAGAGTGAGAGTTGTAAACTGTGCCACATTTTATTTTTAAGTGGGGCTGCATTTAGTAAAGAACTGCAAGCTTGCAAGACGCTGTTAAACTAAGTACTTTATTAAGAAAAATATGCACATATGCGTTTAAAACAGACAACGCAACAGAGGAAGTTGGGGTTGAACGACTTTTTTTAAAGTCAACATTTATGTGATTAAAGTAAAGTTGGCGTTGACTAATCGTCGCTGATGATGTCATTAATGAACGAAAAAGCCTGAACCTCTAGCTGAGACTCGAACGTGACACAGCGCTGCCCACATGGCTATTGCTCCTACATAACAGCTTATTTTTATTAGTTCATTTGACTTTGGGTCATTATATTCCTCACAGATATCTGCTCATTGTAAATCAAATACAAATAAAGTAGCACAGTAAATTAGGGCTGCACGATTTGGGGTAAATGTAATATTGCGATTATTGAAGTCAATATTGCGATTGTAATATGCGATTGCAATATTATAAACAAATTGTTTCATGAATCAGTTTGCTTGGTTCTCAAATAAAATGCACGCACAGATTAGTGATAATGCTGAAATGTGTATTTCTCAACTCAAACTAGCAATAACAGCTATATACAATAATCGCAAAGAGCTTTGTGCTTTGTTTTAAGTCTCAGCTTTCAAATTCTGTCCATTTTATCACTAATTTCAAATAATAATGTTTTTAACACTCTTAAATGTGACGTGACAAATCTCTGTACCATCTCCGTTCAAGCTTTAATACAAGGGTAATGATTCCCTTTACAGTCCAGTTACCCATGTAAATACTATGTACTTATCTTAGTAACTACGATTACTGGGTAATAACTAGTACTTAACCCTGAACCTACCCCTAAACCTACCCCCGTTCCATGTACTTACCTTATATTAGCCAGTACTTTCTAGGTAAGTACTTTACTGTAAAAGGAAGCGTTACCGAGAAAACTTCCTGAGGTAACTTTTTAGGTTCCTGATCTTCCTAAATAACTAGAAATAAGGTTTGTATACTCTCGTGGATCATATAATGTGGTTTCAACTTATTATATTTTACTGTTGTTTACTCCGCTATAGTTATGTCACATCTGTTGACTCTATTTTTAATCTCACACATGGTTTAATATTTCCTGATAGAAACTTAAATCCTGTAAAATTATGTAAAATACACTAAACAACCACTGTTTACATACTGAATATGGTTCTTCTCAGCCTATTTTATAATTTTTTTATTCATTAATACAATATTACACAATACATTAAAACTTATTTGACAAACATTTTGAAATAAACATGAAACCTTTAAAAGTAACATTTTATTTAAAGTGACCCAAATGACTGTGTAACTCAAAAACTTTGAGGAAAAAAAAATAACCCCAAAAATGTCCCAAATCATTATTTTAAGTATTTACTTACCCAACTTAATCAGAATTCAAAGAATCACACACTCCAATCCATTCGCAGATCATCTGCTTTTAACTGAAAATGAAGTTTTAATCACTCTCATGTTGCTTCAAACTCATGTTTTGTTTTGTTTATTTATCCAGCGGAAAACAAAATGAATTATAAAAACACAAAATGAGCATTTACAGTCAGAACAACTGGTTTGTTAAAATGTTCATTATATAGCCTAAACGTAATGATGTTAATACTCCTATGTACACACGCATTGACATTTAAATAGGTTTGGTCTCCATGGATGCTACAGATACTTCGCTTCTTAGTTGTTAAGACATATTTGGTGTCTTTTGGCCATGGCTCAGCCAGGACTGTCATTTGTGCACCCCTAAAACACGCAGGTGCACAATGGCGTGTTTCTGATGTAGCGTTTAGAGCGGCGAACTGACGCAGTCAGTTCTCTTGCTACTCTTCTCACGTCCACATAAACAGAGGATCAAGCCTCTGTATGAAAAGCATCTCGCTCATCTCACAGCTGGTCTGTTTACCTGCGCTACACACAAACAGATTAATACTCTCTCTCCCTCTCTGTCTATCTTATCTCATAAACACATGGACACACACGCACAGATTAATGCTCTCTGTTTCAATATGTCAGCTGCGCACATGCGCGCACACTGATTTGACATTTTGTTTAATGTCTCTGGAGTTAAAAAAATAAATGGCTGATTCTTAAGGTGCTTAGACACAACTGTTGACACTGAGCTCTTATGACTGCTTGTAGAAAAAAAAATGCCTCATCCAATCTTTTTGCTAATGACAAATCTGATTTGAGACCTGGTTGTGAGATATGACCTCATGACCAGACCCATATAGAATCCCTGTAAAATGTGGCTAACTTGATCATGCATTCAGCTCTGAATGTCAGCGTACCCTCAGCTCAGTTTAACACAGTTTATATTGTTAAATCGATCCTGGAGATTTTCATTCAAAATCAGCTCATATAATGCGAAACAATCTGCAGGTTCAGTGCGAGCTTGTTTATGACTGATGGATTACACGGGATGTCTGTGATTGATTTGATGTTGGTGTAACTTAGACAAGCAATAGATTACATATGGGGCAGAAGCAGACTAATGTTTAATGACCTACAAACTTCAAGGTTGAAGAGTTATAGATCACAATCAAGATGCTGCTCAGCACGAAAAGTGTCTGCCAAGTGGCACAGAAAAATTAAGAGTTTAAACGATCCTGGTATGTGTCTTAAGCCATGTGTGCTGGCTTCAGTCTGCAGCATCAGGACTGATGTCATTTGAGGATTAGTCTTCCCACCATTTGTTGTTCTGTCAAAAATCTAATTGAGGCTAAATCCGACAATTTGACCTCGTTGACCAAAATGGCAGCGACGTGTTTTGAGCAATACCTGCTGATGCCACATCATTATGCCTCTATTACTCACAGTGACCACATTACACACAAAACAACTATTCACTTTTAATGAAAATTACAACTCACCACTAAATGAAGTCAAAAATCGTACATTTCACTGGTTGATGAGATTCTGAATGTGAACCAACAAAAAGACCTACATCCTATCTGCATCACTTCAGTGCACATTTAAACATTTGGTCTAAAGAGGTCCACAGGGATGCATGGTTTCATTCTAAAATCTAGTTTCCCCAAAAAAAATCAGGCCAAAAAAAACACACAGAACAGTGTGACAGAAAGTAGGTTGCAAAGACCAAAATATTTAATAGCAATGAAAAAATATTCATATGCTCTGCATATTTAAAGGGGTGGTTTACTTTTCGTTGGCCAGAGGAGAACTTCTCCCAAGGTTTTTTTCTCCATTCAATCGCCTGATGGAGTTTTGGTTCCTTGCCACTGTTGCCTTGGCTTTTGGTTTGCTTAGTTGGGGACATTTTAATATTCAACAATATTATTGATCTGTGTTGTATTACTTCATGTTATCACTGTGAAACTGCTTTGATACAATCTGTATTGTAAAAAGCGCTATAAATAAATGTGACTTGACTTGGTTTACTGCATTTTTTCTTTGCATGATTGTGTTTATGGGGTGCAATATAACATGTATTCGTGATATAACATGTATTGAACTTTCGGCGCTGCAACTTTGCAAATACTGTTCATGCACCAACAGCAACATTGCACACTATTTACAATGAAAAAAGTGAAATCGCAATCAACCCCCCTTTAAAGGGTACCTATTTTGCATTTTTGAAAATTGCCCTTCATGTAGAGTTTAACATAGATCTAAGTGAACGAAAACATCCTGCAAAGTTTTAAACATGAAAGTTCATCGTATACAAAGTTATTG